>JANEYF010000844.1:0-41485 GCA_029963845.1 Rhamnusium bicolor
GTGAAAGAATTCCATTATCCTTTACTAATACTACTAAACATCATATTAGGACAACTGATAACATTCCAGTATACACGAAGTCCTACAGATACCCACAAGTACATAAAGAGGAAATTGCGCGTCAAATTAATGAAATGCAACGACAAGGAATAATTAGAACTTCCAACTCTCCAAATGCAACGACAAGGAATAATTAGAACTTCCAACTCTCCATGGTCATCACCACTATGGCTAGTCCCAAAGAAAATGGACGCAAGCGGGCAACGTAAAAGTAGGATTGACTACCGCAAATTAAATTCTAAAACAATTGACAAATTTCCTATTCCGAACATTAGCGACATTTTTGATAAGCTTGGAAAGTCCAACTACTTTATAATGTTTGACTTAGCATCAGGCTTTCATCAGGTAGAGATGGCTGATGAAGACATAGAGAAAACAGCATTTAACACTGACAAAGGTCACTACGAATACATTCGTATGCCTTTTGGTCTCAAAAATGCACCTGCCACGTTTCAACATGCAATGAACAACGTTTTAAACGGTCTTGACGATATTTACGCTGTATACCTAGACGATATCATTATATTTTTAACAAGTTTAGATGAAGATATTTTAAACCTGCGTAGTCTTTGACAGATTAAGGCAAACAAATTTTAAAATTCAACTTGAAAAAGTGAATTTCTTAAACAAGAAACAAACTATTTAGGTCATGTAATAACACGTGATGGCATAATGCCTAATCCGGATAAAATAAAAGCAGTTTTAAAATTTCCTATACCAAAGACGACTAAAAAAATCATTTTTCGGACTTACCGGATATTACCGAAAATTCATCAAAAATTACGCAAAACTAACAAAATCACTAACATCATGTTTAAAAAAGGGTAGTGTAATAAAACACGACGAATACTTCATGAAAGCATTTAACACATGTAAACATTTGTTAACAAATGCACCAATACTTCAATACCCGAACTTTTCTAAACATTTTATTCTTACAACGGATGCTAACAATGAAGCACTAGAAGCCGTGCTTTTGCAAGGAAACCCAGGGTCGGATTTGCCGATTGCATTTACATCTCGAACACTTAATGACGCCGAGAAAAACTACAGCGTGGTCGAACATGAGCTTTTGTCTTATGTTTGGGCCACAGGGTATTTTCGTCCATATCTATACGGACGTAAATTTACCATATACGCTGATCACAGACCACTCCAATTGCTTCACCAATTAAAAGGGCCAAATTCAAAACTAATGCGATAGAGAATTCATCTAGAAGAATTCAATTACGATGTAAAATACAAAAAAGGTACGATAAACACCAACGCAGACGCAGTATCGCGAATAAAAATCAACCAGATCAATATAAATCCACTAGATACTACATCACTGGCAGTTAATCATGAAGACGACATATCACAGCTATTAGACGACATTAATGAAATTATAGAAAACGACGGAAGTCAACTTAGCTATCCACCTAATATTGATATCAATAGAGATATTCTTGATGCTATACTCCCAGTAGATGACGTAACAGTACATTCAAATCGGTCTGACGAACTCCAGAGATCTATTGAAATTTTAGAAGATCCAATCAATAAAGAAAAACGAAAAATTTTAATAAAAATTCAAGAAAATCCAAAACCATCAATATCAAGCAAAATTGAAAATAAACACATCACCAAAGTTTATTTACCTCTTAACTATCAATCAGAAGATTTAAAAGATTTACTAAAAAATTATACAATTGGTAACGAAACATTTCATCTTTTCGCACCAAGGCAAGAAATTTATAGAGAACTATCTAATATCTACACATCACTATTTAATAACAATGCACCTCGTATTATTTGGCATACATCGAGAGTTAAAGATCTACGTGATATAGAACGAATTAAAGAAGTTATAAGAAACTACCACGAAGGAAAAACAAATCATAGAGGAGCTCAAGAAACATTCCTAAAACTTAAAGAAAAATACTATTTTAAAAATATGCTTAAAACTATTCAAGATTATATAAATCATTGCGAGGCATGTCAAAGAGGAAAATATTTACGTCACCTACCTATACCACCTCTTAATATAACGCCGACATCAACACCTTTTGAACACTTATACATGGATACTCTAAGTATCGAAGGAAAATGCTTCTTCACGACTATCGACGCATTTTCAAAATTTGCGTATGTAACTAAACTACTTAGTAAAGAAGCAACGCAAATTACACAAGAACTACTAAAGTATTTCGCCCTGTATACCGTACCGAAACGGATCACAATGGATAACGGTGGCGAATTTCAAAATATGACTTTTAAAGAAATGGCAAAACTTTATAATATAAAATTACATTTTACAACACCTAACCATCCAGCAGCCAATGGACAAATTGAAAGATTCCACTCAACTCTTCTAGAACACATACGAATATTTAAACTAAACTCTAAACATAAGAAAACTTCAATTGAAGACCTAGTTATATTGCATATCACTCAACAATACACATTAACACGGGAAGAACTCTACAAGAAATTATCTATGGAAATCGAACCTTAATCAGGATATTACAATGAACCATCTTATTAAAGATCATATTGAAGATATGAAACTTGTTCACCAACAAGTCAAGGATCATAACTTACAAAATAAAACAAAATATATAGAATATTATAATCGCAACGCACAAGATCCACAAACTATGTTTAAAATAGGACAAACGGTATATTTGAAAAACTCGAGAGCACAAAGGTCAAAACTCCCTATACGCTTACTAAACTTAATTCTGATAACACTGTCTTACTTTTAGATGAAAAACGTAATTCACCTGCTTTCAAAACCCATACTAGTAATTTAACATCAACTAAAATGTTCAATGCTTAATAACCATAACATCATGCCAACCACAGTTGACACCTATAAACGAGGACTCTGGATTGCTAATGGTACATCTTGGTCAAGCAAACAAAAAAATTATTTCACATTGGGAATTAATGCACTACATCGATTTACAACCAATAGTCGACAATTATATCCAAAACAAAAATACGTTTCTCAAATTCTTTAATGCTTCTAGAAACATATGTAATAATGCCGAAACTTATACCACACAAGTGTTAGAAAACGAGTTTTAAAAAACCGAGACTTTGATTAACGAAATAATCCCAACAAGTAGAGTTGAACGCGGATTATTTAACTTTATAGGCACAGAACAAAAAAAACATTTACCGAAGTCTTAGACGCGGACGATGGAGAACGCTATGAAAGAAACTTTAAAAATCTATTTTATAATCAAAAAATGTTGAAAACAGACCTTGAAAATCAGTTATCACTAAACAAAAGTTTTATTAAAAAAAGTTAATAATACAATTTTTGATTTAAGCAAAAATCAAAAAGAATTAGCTACGGTACTTACTTCATCTATAAACAAATTTGAAAAAACAGAACTTTGTATATTTACTGAAAGCCTTACAGCTTTAGCTTTAATAAATTTCGGGCAATTAAATTCACTCCTTACCGATATTAGTCTAATACAAACATTCTCAAGACAATCTCAATTTCATACAAGTATGTTAAAACCAATAAAATTACTGAACGAATTAAAAGATATTCAAAATCACTTATCACCTGAAATATCATTAATGACACAACCTGACTTACAAACGTTATCTATTTTCGAGAAAACGATACACGTTAAAACTTACCAAAGAAACACTAAACTTTATTTTATCCTAATGATTCCAGTTATCTATAAAACTACTTTTGATTATTTTAAATTATTCCCACTACCAAATAAAAAAATCAAATCATCCTACCTAAAGGAAATTATTTATTAAGCAATGATCAAAATCACGCGCTTACTACAAAACCATGTCAATCGATTATTGAAAATCTATATATATTTGAAATCGAACGAATGACAACATCTGAACTATGTATAAAAAGCCTAATTGAACATACCTCAGAAAATTGTACTAAGGTAACACTTTCTCAATATAATAATCAAATAATAAAAATAAAAGAAATTAATGCATATTTATTAATTGTGCCTAGCACTCAAAAAAATGCAAATTGAATGCACAAACAGACCTACTGATCTTAAAAGAATAATAGGAAACTATTTATTAAGTATTCAACCATTTTCTAAAGTCACTATAGGAAAAAACATTTTAATATCAACTTATAAAACAATTGCTAAACCCAAAATATATCTACTATTTGATTTACAAATATCAAAGGATAATTTAAACACACAAAGTCAATATCAACTTAATTTAACAACGATTAATTTTGACGAAATAAATGAAATTCATGATCAAGTATTATTTGAGGAAAATAGAATAAAAACTCAAACTCTGCTTTATATACAGACAGACAGAACTGCCTGGACAACTTATGTTATTCCTATTATACTTGTAATATTGCTATTGCTTATTTTAATATTATATTATCCAAACTATAAAATGCTTCTATATACTATATTATGTTGTAAAATAAATAAAAATGTAAGAAATTTTAATTCTGTAAAGGACGAACAAATGAAACCTGAAAATAGCCAAATTAATTGAGACAATTTAAAGCCATTTTGACATAAATTGCCTTCTAAGGGTGGAGGAGTTATGATACAACAAAACCCTTACATCAGCTAAAAGTAATAAGTCTATAAATAAGAGCGCCTCGAGCACTCTTAGAGTTTTTTCGTCCTAGACATTGCCTAGCATAGTTCGTGTGTAAATTGTTCATAAACGTAAATTGTTAATAAACGATCCAGATAAATAAATTTTCTTAAGAATCTTTTACTTTTGTTTTTAAAAAACCAATCGCTCGTCTACGATTCTTAAGTTACTCAGCTGTTTTTTGAAGTACTAAATGTACAGTGTCCCTGGATTGACTACAATATTGATGTGAATGACCAATAATATTTTCGAGGCGAAATATGATGTTTGGGAATGCAGGCCTATTTTCTTAAAAAGTAATTTGTGATTTTTTTTTTTTTTGAAGAATCAAGTAGACCTCAACAGGGTCCAAAAAATGTATTTTCTGTGTAGGTAACGTACCTTTTTCTTAAGAGATATCGAAAAATTTTATTTGAAGAAGTCCTTTGGAATTTAAAAAACCGCTGCCAATTACTTGGGGATCAGAACTTCCTCACAGTAGTAAAACTCGACGTGTGGTGGAGTTTATAATAAAAGTAATTTTTGACGTTTCAAAAAAAGTCACGTTTTTTGACGTTTCAAAAAAGTCACATTTTGACGTTTCAAAAAAAGTCACTTTGGCGTTTCAAAAAAGTCACTTTGGCGTTTCAAAAAAGTCACATTTTTTGACGTTTCAAAAAAAAGTCACATTTTGACGTTTCAAAAGTCACATTGGTGGAATGTCACTAATATTTTTTTTTAGACATTGGGGCCGATTTTGCTCATTAACGAATTCAATCTCTTCCTTGACCTCTAGAATGTGTGTACCAAATTTGAAAGCTTTATCTCTAAAACTGTAGCTGCTATAGCGAACCACACACAGACAGACACATACACACAGAAAATGTTTTCTGTCTGAAATTTTGTGTAGCGTCATAAGACGACTAAAAAAAATCATTTTTCGGACTTACCGGATATTACCGAAAATTCATCAAAAATTACGCAAAACTAACAAAATCACTAACATCATGTTTAAAAAAGGGTAGTGTAATAAAACACGACGAATACTTCATGAAAGCATTTAACACATGTAAACATTTGTTAACAAATGCACCAATACTTCAATACCCGAACTTTTCTAAACATTTTATTCTTACAACGGATGCTAACAATGAAGCACTAGAAGCCGTGCTTTTGCAAGGAAACCCAGGGTCGGATTTGCCGATTGCATTTACATCTCGAACACTTAATGACGCCGAGAAAAACTACAGCGTGGTCGAACATGAGCTTTTGTCTTATGTTTGGGCCACAGGGTATTTTCGTCCATATCTATACGGACGTAAATTTACCATATACGCTGATCACAGACCACTCCAATTGCTTCACCAATTAAAAGGGCCAAATTCAAAACTAATGCGATAGAGAATTCATCTAGAAGAATTCAATTACGATGTAAAATACAAAAAAAGGTACGATAAACACCAACGCAGACGCAGTATCGCGAATAAAAATCAACCAGATCAATATAAATCCACTAGATACTACATCACTGGCAGTTAATCATGAAGACGACATATCACAGCTATTAGACGACATTAATGAAATTATAGAAAACGACGGAAGTCAACTTAGCTATCCACCTAATATTGATATCAATAGAGATATTCTTGATGCTATACTCCCAGTAGATGACGTAACAGTACATTCAAATCGGTCTGACGAACTCCAGAGATCTATTGAAATTTTAGAAGATCCAATCAATAAAGAAAAACGAAAAATTTTAATAAAAATTCAAGAAAATCCAAAACCATCAATATCAAGCAAAATTGAAAATAAACACATCACCAAAGTTTATTTACCTCTTAACTATCAATCAGAAGATTTAAAAGATTTACTAAAAAATTATACAATTGGTAACGAAACATTTCATCTTTTCGCACCAAGGCAAGAAATTTATAGAGAACTATCTAATATCTACACATCACTATTTAATAACAATGCACCTCGTATTATTTGGCATACATCGAGAGTTAAAGATCTACGTGATATAGAACGAATTAAAGAAGTTATAAGAAACTACCACGAAGGAAAAACAAATCATAGAGGAGCTCAAGAAACATTCCTAAAACTTAAAGAAAAATACTATTTTAAAAATATGCTTAAAACTATTCAAGATTATATAAATCATTGCGAGGCATGTCAAAGAGGAAAATATTTACGTCACCTACCTATACCACCTCTTAATATAACGCCGACATCAACACCTTTTGAACACTTATACATGGATACTCTAAGTATCGAAGGAAAATGCTTCTTCACGACTATCGACGCATTTTCAAAATTTGCGTATGTAACTAAACTACTTAGTAAAGAAGCAACGCAAATTACACAAGAACTACTAAAGTATTTCGCCCTGTATACCGTACCGAAACGGATCACAATGGATAACGGTGGCGAATTTCAAAATATGACTTTTAAAGAAATGGCAAAACTTTATAATATAAAATTACATTTTACAACACCTAACCATCCAGCAGCCAATGGACAAATTGAAAGATTCCACTCAACTCTTCTAGAACACATACGAATATTTAAACTAAACTCTAAACATAAGAAAACTTCAATTGAAGACCTAGTTATATTGCATATCACTCAACAATACACATTAACACGGGAAGAACTCTACAAGAAATTATCTATGGAAATCGAACCTTAATCAGGATATTACAATGAACCATCTTATTAAAGATCATATTGAAGATATGAAACTTGTTCACCAACAAGTCAAGGATCATAACTTACAAAATAAAACAAAATATATAGAATATTATAATCGCAACGCACAAGATCCACAAACTATGTTTAAAATAGGACAAACGGTATATTTGAAAAACTCGAGAGCACAAAGGTCAAAACTCCCTATACGCTTACTAAACTTAATTCTGATAACACTGTCTTACTTTTAGATGAAAAACGTAATTCACCTGCTTTCAAAACCCATACTAGTAATTTAACATCAACTAAAATGTTCAATGCTTAATAACCATAACATCATGCCAACCACAGTTGACACCTATAAACGAGGACTCTGGATTGCTAATGGTACATCTTGGTCAAGCAAACAAAAAATTATTTCACATTGGGAATTAATGCACTACATCGATTTACAACCAATAGTCGACAATTATATCCAAAACAAAAATACGTTTCTCAAATTCTTTAATGCTTCTAGAAACATATGTAATAATGCCGAAACTTATACCACACAAGTGTTAGAAAACGAGTTTTAAAAAACCGAGACTTTGATTAACGAAATAATCCCAACAAGTAGAGTTGAACGCGGATTATTTAACTTTATAGGCACAGAACAAAAAAACATTTACCGAAGTCTTAGACGCGGACGATGGAGAACGCTATGAAAGAAACTTTAAAAATCTATTTTATAATCAAAAAATGTTGAAAACAGACCTTGAAAATCAGTTATCACTAAACAAAAGTTTTATTAAAAAAAGTTAATAATACAATTTTTGATTTAAGCAAAAATCAAAAAGAATTAGCTACGGTACTTACTTCATCTATAAACAAATTTGAAAAAACAGAACTTTGTATATTTACTGAAAGCCTTACAGCTTTAGCTTTAATAAATTTCGGGCAATTAAATTCACTCCTTACCGATATTAGTCTAATACAAACATTCTCAAGACAATCTCAATTTCATACAAGTATGTTAAAACCAATAAAATTACTGAACGAATTAAAAGATATTCAAAATCACTTATCACCTGAAATATCATTAATGACACAACCTGACTTACAAACGTTATCTATTTTCGAGAAAACGATACACGTTAAAACTTACCAAAGAAACACTAAACTTTATTTTATCCTAATGATTCCAGTTATCTATAAAACTACTTTTGATTATTTTAAATTATTCCCACTACCAAATAAAAAAATCAAATCATCCTACCTAAAGGAAATTATTTATTAAGCAATGATCAAAATCACGCGCTTACTACAAAACCATGTCAATCGATTATTGAAAATCTATATATATTTGAAATCGAACGAATGACAACATCTGAACTATGTATAAAAAGCCTAATTGAACATACCTCAGAAAATTGTACTAAGGTAACACTTTCTCAATATAATAATCAAATAATAAAAATAAAAGAAATTAATGCATATTTATTAATTGTGCCTAGCACTCAAAAAATGCAAATTGAATGCACAAACAGACCTACTGATCTTAAAAGAATAATAGGAAACTATTTATTAAGTATTCAACCATTTTCTAAAGTCACTATAGGAAAAAACATTTTAATATCAACTTATAAAACAATTGCTAAACCCAAAATATATCTACTATTTGATTTACAAATATCAAAGGATAATTTAAACACACAAAGTCAATATCAACTTAATTTAACAACGATTAATTTTGACGAAATAAATGAAATTCATGATCAAGTATTATTTGAGGAAAATAGAATAAAAACTCAAACTCTGCTTTATATACAGACAGACAGAACTGCCTGGACAACTTATGTTATTCCTATTATACTTGTAATATTGCTATTGCTTATTTTAATATTATATTATCCAAACTATAAAATGCTTCTATATACTATATTATGTTGTAAAATAAATAAAAATGTAAGAAATTTTAATTCTGTAAAGGACGAACAAATGAAACCTGAAAATAGCCAAATTAATTGAGACAATTTAAAGCCATTTTGACATAAATTGCCTTCTAAGGGTGGAGGAGTTATGATACAACAAAACCCTTACATCAGCTAAAAGTAATAAGTCTATAAATAAGAGCGCCTCGAGCACTCTTAGAGTTTTTTCGTCCTAGACATTGCCTAGCATAGTTCGTGTGTAAATTGTTCATAAACGTAAATTGTTAATAAACGATCCAGATAAATAAATTTTCTTAAGAATCTTTTACTTTTGTTTTTAAAAAACCAATCGCTCGTCTACGATTCTTAAGTTACTCAGCTGTTTTTTGAAGTACTAAATGTACAGTGTCCCTGGATTGACTACAATATTGATGTGAATGACCAATAATATTTTCGAGGCGAAATATGATGTTTGGGAATGCAGGCCTATTTTCTTAAAAAGTAATTTGTGATTTTTTTTTTTTTTGAAGAATCAAGTAGACCTCAACAGGGTCCAAAAATGTATTTTCTGTGTAGGTAACGTACCTTTTTCTTAAGAGATATCGAAAAATTTTATTTGAAGAAGTCCTTTGGAATTTAAAAAACCGCTGCCAATTACTTGGGGATCAGAACTTCCTCACAGTAGTAAAACTCGACGTGTGGTGGAGTTTATAATAAAAGTAATTTTTGACGTTTCAAAAAAGTCACGTTTTTTTGACGTTTCAAAAAAAGTCACATTTTGACGTTTCAAAAAAGTCACTTTGGCGTTTCAAAAAAGTCACTTTGGCGTTTCAAAAAAGTCACATTTTTTGACGTTTCAAAAAAAAGTCACATTTTGACGTTTCAAAAGTCACATTGGTGGAATGTCACTAATATTTTTTTTTAGACATTGGGGCCGATTTTGCTCATTAACGAATTCAATCTCTTCCTTGACCTCTAGAATGTGTGTACCAAATTTGAAAGCTTTATCTCTAAAACTGTAGCTGCTATAGCGAACCACACACAGACAGACACATACACACAGAAAATGTTTTCTGTCTGAAATTTTGTGTAGCGTCATAATTCATCGAGATTCGTCCAGAAATGCAATACAAATTTTCAAAATTTTTTTCACGAATACATAACTTCCTCACTTTGAGTGGTGAGGAAGTAATTATGATAGTATAACTAATTTCAAATCAGCAGGCCTACTTTCATCTTTTTCCCTTTCTATGTAAGCAAAGTACACTCGTAAGAGATAACGAAAAACTTTATTTATATAAGAATTAATAAGATTTAATGAGAATTAACTTTGTGCTAAATTTTTATCAAATTAGCTATATCTTACGAAAAAGGTACTTTATGCCTACACCAACAAAGGATCAAAATCAAAGTAGGATTACTGAAATTTGGCATACTGTCACAATTTTAAAATCTAAGTAACTTCTTCAAGTATAACATTTATATCGACGTCACTTAAGGAAAAGGCACTTTAATACACAGAAAATAAATTTTTTGATCTTGTCGTGACTAGTGTTGTGAGGTCCGAATATTTCCGAGTGAATATTCCCGAATATTGCGTAAATTACAGTATTATTCGCACCCCCCGAGAAGCAACAAAGAAATATTTCCGAAACTTTCAAAGCATTTTTCGGGAATGTTTTCGGGAATATCCAGGGAACGTTCTCGAAAATGTTTCTCAAAATGTTGTTCAAAGGTTATATTATATAATGATTTTAAAGGAATATTTTCTGTGAAATTCACAAAATATTTAGCCAAAAGTCATTTGTGGAGTAGGAGTTTCATTTGGCAACCGTTACGAGGTCAGATAATATGAACTGGTGGAAAGGTATGTATATTAAGACAAAATTAAAGGATTTAGCAGCGGCTATTCTAGGTTTACTTGCTTCAATAGCAGCTACTGAGAAGTCATTTAGTACTTACTCGTTCGTGCACTGTAAGAAAAAATTGATTGGGCACAGGAGGAGGAGGTAAATTATTCTAATTTCTATTAATCCTTTTCCTGAGACTAAAATGTTGCCCGCGTTTCAAACTCAGCAAAGAACTTGCTCTTAAGGAAGTCATCGAGCAACCAAAACACTACATAGATTGAATCTACATCGAGATCTATCCTTCATCGCTCCAGATCTTGGACCACGAAATTTTTATATCGACACAAACAACGCATATTTACGATATTGTCAATTCTGACATAGCAAATGCGTACAAATGTATAGTAACATATTACTTAACAGTTTCTAAACTAATGCAATTCTAAAAAGGCACTGTTCACAACTACATAATAATTTTGGGGTATAGATTTTAGAGCGTTAAATTTTAATATGGGATGGAACTACCTATGTCTATTTAATCTATGAGCAGTATCTAGGAACATATCTGATGGTGACGATGATTCAACTTCATCAGAAGATGAAAATATATCACTCCACGATACTAATACAAGTGTGAGCATAGAAACCTTTTCAGATACTGGGGAGGCTGAATAAGGCAATTGTTTTATTTTGTTTTATTTTTTAATGTAAAAATATATTACTGTTAATTTAAAATATTTAACGTTTGTTATATTAAATAATATAAAACACGTTCGAAGCCGGTCTATGTCTAATGAGGAATTGACAAATGATTTCAGCTACCAAACAAGATTTGCAGGTTTAATCCAACGCTTGTCCGTTGAGTAGTTGTTTCCTGTAAATCTTATTCAGTCAAAGTTTTATTTTTTTTATTAACAGAATTCTACTAAATTTTTCTTTTTTATTTCTTGGGACTTACTACCACATGGATAATAAATGATAATTTTTGGATACTGGAAAAATATCCAAAAATTATTTATGTGGTAGTAGGCCCCAGGAAAGAAAAAATACAAAATTAGAGAATACAACAAATAACATTCAGACAATATTTAGTTTTCTAGTAATTCCCCTACATTAATTTAACTAAAATAAAACGATATTATTTTGACGCCACTGAAGCCATAATTAAATTAATCAATGTACCTAATGTATTATATAATCCAGTTTATATATTTTCCATAAAATATCTATATTTTCCTAAAAAAATTTAATATTCTCGAATATCCTCGAAAATTCCCGAATATTCGCAACAATCTATAAATTATCGAAATTTTACAACACAAGGCGTGACCCACTTGCCCTTAAAAAAAAGTAACAATTTATTTTTAACACAGCAGGCTTGCATCGCCAAACATCAAATTTCAAGTCGGAAATTTTTTGTCATTCACGCTTATACATTGTAGTCGATACGGTGATACCCTGTACATATGTATTAACTATTCTTGCTACGGTAAATAGAGTATATTAATAATGATTATTAAAGTCGCTAATAGCCATTGTTTAATAACTAGTAACTGCAGTTAGGTACTTTAGTTAAATCAATTAAAATATCTAGTAACCATTACTGTAATATTATCACAAATATTAGTACAAGTGTGTTTGCTACCCCAGTAATTTTTTCATATACATGCTATTAAAGGCGTCTAATGACTATAGCAAAATTCACAAGTAATGAGAGTACAAACTACAAACGTCATTGTAGAAGATATTTATTTATTTTTAGTAACCATTATTAGAGCTTTTTAGGAAAATGACTTTAATAATTGTAGCAAATGACGTTGGCTGTCCCCAATTTAATTGAAGTTTTATGCAGCAGTAATTCAATTTTTAATAACGTCTAATAGATTTTTCTCTCAGTATAGGCATTAACTTTTGGTTATTATAAATATTTAAGAAACCAAACATGGTGTGATACTTAACGTAGTTTTAAGCCTTTGCTATTATTCTGTTAAATATATTTGTAGTTGTTAATTTTTGTCATAGTTTAAGATTGTGGGCTTAATAATGAAAAATGTATTTTCATTATTAGAGTACTGTGTTTAATAATATCATTAACATCAAAACTAAAGAACAAAAAATTTATATGATTTGGGTTAGAGTATTATCAGTCATAAGGCTATTGTACATATAAAACCATGTTCAGTTTTTTAAATATTTATAATAAACCAAAAATAAATTCGTATATACTTCCCTGATCACTATGTAAAATCGTAAAGATGGCCCGTTTTAGAGGCGGACAACCCGGACCCCTGTCCGGGGCGGCGAATCTGAGGTCGGCATTTTCGCCCCCTCCCCCCTAAATGTGAACCAAATATTGACAAATTAATTATTCTCAATTAATATAAATTTTACACTACTTGTTGATCTTTTCCCTAACTAAAACTAAGTATTATGCAATTTACATTTGATCTTTGTGGTTTGTTATGTTTTAAAGTTAGAAAAATATTAAAACACCTTTTTAAAAAAAGTATATTTATTTTTGAGATAAAACAAGACGTATAGTTAAAAGACGCGCATGACCCTGCATGACCTTGTAGGTATATATGTAGTTACTTGTTTAAAATAGGAACTGCAAGACATAACATACATAGACATGTTTTCGCGCCTTACTGTATAAAGAGTCATCTAAGCGCAATTGTGTTATTATTGTAAATGCGTCGGTGCCGGTGATAACATATCCTTGAAGTAAGTTTGTAAATATTAAAAATATTTAACAGTTTAGTTCGGCATAGTGACTTTTGTATGTTTTGTCAATTTCTAAAGGTAAGTACTTCTGCAAATACCTATATTAAGTGGTAAAGAATTATTTTCAAAAATATTTTCCACAATACGTACTTATACATTTTTAAATAGTTTCTGTATGTTTGTTGTGACAGATTTTTATTAATTTATTGGGGCTTTTCGCCGCGAAAAAAGAGAAACAAAAAAATCCATCTTAAAAATTCAAACATTTTAGATAGGTATCTATTTTAAATATTTAGTTTTTATATGTTCGTTGTGGTGGTTCGCAATTTGTCCATTTTGTTGGGATCCACCACACCTAAAAAAAAATCTTTGAAAAAAATCCTACTAATTAATAAATTATAATTTTGTGTAGTAATAAGCAAATGCATTGCATAAAAAGATAAAAGAAGAAAAATCTTCAAATACGATTAGTCGATGACGGTGGCTTCGTCTGTCCCACAGTTTAAAAAAATGAAATGCCTAGTTTTAATTACTAAAAGTATTAACTATTTTTTCCAAAAGGGGGGTTGAAAGTTAGCCCGAAACGTTAAGAAATTCGTTTATATATTTAAAAATAGTTTAAGCAGGTAATTAAAACTATGCATTTCATTTTTCAAAACTGTGAGACAAAGTCACTAATTGGATTTGAAGATTTTTCCAATTTTTATTTTTATCTTATTTTAACTAGCGTATTTTGCATTGTTTAATTTGTTGTTTTAGAATGTCTGACGCGCAAAGAAAATTGTCCGGCCATCAGTACAAAAAGCGAAGGTCCGGTAGTATCATTAGTACCAAAACAAATATCTCCAAAAATTCAGATAAAAAGGAAAACACGGAATCATCAGAGAATGTTGGTGACCAAGATTAATCAATACACGATATTTCTAAACCAACTTTGTCACCAAATGAATGCGGCCTACCAACTGACACCGCCTTGGCACTTACAGAAGGCATCCTGGCTAGCACTAGTAGCACTCTACCTCTACAAACTGACCCCTGTGATATATATAGAGTGTACATACATACAATGATGTATATGAGGTTGCCTACAACAAATGCACCTCTGACCAGACACGCATGACTACAATAAAGCAGTTGCTAAGTGGATCTTGACTTGTGATGTTTACCTGCTGTCTTGTCCTCTTTCCAGCATTCAAACACAACATGGCGCAATGGTATGGATCGTATGAATAAAAACAAGAAACCAATGTATGAGAAGTTTGTGAAAAATATTTTTTTTTTGAGAGGCATTGAACAGTGTGTGGATAAAACATTTACATTAAAAAATTGGCAAAAAGTATATGGATGCTATGGACTAGAGGAATAAACCCCATGATCATGGAAGGAAACGTGGCGGAAAACTGGAAATTTTGGAGACAAAAATTTGTGACATATCTTAAGGCCAGTGAAATTAATAAAAAGTCTGAGGCAACGCAATGTACCCAACTTCTTCATTTGATTGGTGATGAAGGGATAAGAATTTATAACACTTTTACTTTCAATGAGGTAGAGCAAGACAAAATTCGGTGTCTTCTGGACACGTTTGAAGCACATTTTAGCCCAAAAAGAAATCTAACGTATGAGAGATATAAATTCTTAAGTTGTAAGCAAGTAGAAGGTCAAACTCTGGAACAGTTTGTAACAGAATTGAAAAATAGAGCACTTTCATGTGAGTTAGGAGATCTAATGGAAAGCCTAACCAAGGATATGTTAATTTGTGGAATAAGAGATCAACAATTACGTCTGAAATTATTGGAAAGAGCTGCAGCAAGTTTAGAGGAAGTAGTGCAATTTGGAGTAGCGCTCCAGAATAGCAAGGTAAGGTCGAGACAGATTGGGAAAAATGACGAAAGCCCAAGTTTTAGCAACGTATAGACTATGTAAGTAGGCATCATGAAATAAAAAATAAAAGACTGTTAATAATGTAATGTGTTTTAAATGTGGTAATGTACCTGAATTAATGTATAGATGTCCTGCAGAAGGTAAAATTTGTCATGGATGTGAGAAACCAAATCATTTTAAAAATATATGTAAGAGTTTTAATGGTAAAATACAAAGAAAAAAGTACAAATCAGAAAATTGTAGAATGCAAACAAAAAACTACAAAAAATCGAGATAAGTAAAAACAGAATAAATACAATACTTGATAACTATGAAGTGATAGTGAAAATGAGCAATCTTCTAATTCTGAATTTATGTTTGTAGGTAGCATAGAAAAAAGTGGAGTAAATCTGGGAGACCTTATGTACAGAGAAGGATCAGAAAAATTTGACGAATTAGAGGGAAGTATTGATGTAATGGATAATTTTAGTGAGGAACTATGGACTATAACCCTAAAAATTGAGAGTAAGCCGATAAAGTTTAAGGTAGACACAAGGACTTGTGCAAATATTTTGCCAATAACGTTTTTAGATAAAATCAATTTTCATACTAAAAGACTTAAAAAGTCATCTAGTAAACTACTGAATTATACTAAAAATCAGTTACCTGTAATTGGCGAATGCTTATATAATGCAAATTTAAAGGTGTCGAATATGAAATTTTGTTTCATATAGTAAATTCAAAAAATTACCCGATATTAGGTTTAAAAACTTGTCTTCACCTAAATATCATAAAAAAGGTTAATGATGTAAGCGAATTTGACTGTAAAGAAAGTAAACAATTTGTAGGAAAAATAATTAAAAACTATCAGGATGTCTTTGTAGGCATAGGGTTATTGAAATAAGAATATCACATAGAATTAAAGGAAAATGTGAAACCGGTAGTTCATTTAGCACATAAAATACCATTTGCAATAAGAGAAAAATTAAAGCAGTCTTTAGATAGGTTAGTAGCACAAAATATAATTGTCAAAGCAGACAATGAAACGTCAGATTGGGTAAATAGTATCGTTTTAGTACGAAAACAAAATGGTTCCATTAGAATATGCTTAGATCCGCGAGATTTAACCGAATGCATTAAGAGACAATATTTTCAAATTCCAACTTTAGAAGAACTAACTAGTAAACTGTCGAATTGTAAGTATTTTAGCACGCTTGATGCAACTCAAGGATTTTTACAAATACCGTTAGACGAAGAAAGTTCTAAACTTTGTACTTTCGCGACTCCTTTTGGGAGGTACAGATATTTAAGAATGCCATATGGTTTAGTTTCTTCATCCGAAGTTTTTCACCACCGTATGACAGAAATATTTGGAAATATTGATAATTGTAACGTGTACATCGATGATATAATAATCTCAGGCAAAACGAAAGCTGAGCACGATGCTAGTTTATATAAAGTATTAGATATAGCTAGAATTCATAATATTAAATTTAATAGAAGTAAATGTAAATTCAGAGAGAATCAAGTTATGTATATGGGACATAAGGTAAGCGTGGAAGGAATTAGTCCAGATGATAGTAAAATTAATGCAATTAAAAACATGCCAAGACCTCAAAATGTCAATCAAAGATGTGCAACGATTATTAGGTATGGTTCAATATGTAGGTAAATTTATACCAAATTTAGCAGAGTTGACAAGTCCTTTGGGACAGTTAATTAAAAAAGACATTATTTTTTCTTGGAACAAAGCAGAAGAATGCTTTAATAAATTGAAAAATTTAATTAGTAAGGCACCGTGTTTAAAATTTTTTGATAAGAATGAAACAGTAATAATTTCAGTTGACAGCTCAAATTGAAAAAGAGCTATTAGCAATTTTATTTGGAGCTCAAAAGTTTAATCAATTCGTTTATGCGAAGCATTTCGTGGTGGAAACAGACCATAAACCGCTTTTAGCAATATGTAAAAACCGATTCATGCATGTCAGGCAAGACTTCAGAGAATGTTGGTTCAGTTAAGAAAATATGATTTTGAGGTAGTATTTAAACCTGGAAAAAAATTAATAATAGCTGACACATTATCTAGGGCTCACGAAAAGATAGTATTTGATGAAAATATCGATGATAGTGCTAAATTCTCAAGTTTGTCTTATCAGTCATAATTTAAATATAACACAAGAGAAACATAGGGAGCTTAAAAACGCTTCTGATAGTGATAAAGAACTTAATTTATTGAAAGAAATAATAGCAAAAGGTTGGCCAAATTGTCTCAAAAAAGTGCCAAATGATACAAAATTTTATTTTCGATTCAGACATGAAATTACAGTGACTGATGATAATTTAGTGTACAAAGGTGACAAATTAATAGTACCAAAGGCTTTAAGGCAAAGTATTTTAAATAAATTGCATTGTGGCCATCAAGGCATTGTTAAGACGATCAGCAAAGCCAGACTAGCTTTTTATTGGCCAGGTATGGCTAAGCAAATTCAAGAAATGGTTATACATTGTTATGTATGTCAACAAAATCAAAAATCAAATAGACCAGAACCCCTGGTTTCTCACGAAATTATCAAAATTCCCTGGTATAAGGTCGCCTGTGATTTATTTCACTTTAACAACGAAGTGTATCTATTAGTTATTGATTATTATTCGAAATTCTTTAAAATTGTAAATTTAAATAAAAACTTAACTAGTAGAAATGTAATAGAAATACTGAAATCAATTTTCTCAAGACATGGAATTCCTAATATTGTATGTTCTGATGGCGGGCCTGAATGTTCAAGTTTGCTTTTTAAACATTTTTCAAGAGAATGGGAGTCTTAAGCATATAAAATCAACCCCAAATTATCCGCAATCAAACGGTATGGTAGAAAATTCAATACAAACAATAAAAAATGTTCTTATTAAATGCAAACAAGACAATAAAGACCCCTATTTAGCTTTACTTAGTTTAAGAAATACTCCTATAGATGACAATGTTTCACCTTCAAATATTATATATAATATAATAATTTCCAGACCACAATTTAAATACTAAGTACAAATTTTTTTTGGGTTATTAGGTCCAATGTAATTAAAACACTATTGTATTAACTTGCCGACGTTTCGGTATAATTTATTACCATCCTCAGGGCACTGTAAGATATAAATAAGTTGATTGTAAGTTATTCTATACCTATATGGGTGATAAATTCTAATCCAAACTAATAGTGAGAAAATAATATTGAACAGTTAATTAATTATTCTATAACAGATTGTAGAAAACATGTACTTATTTTAGGCACTTCACTTATTATTTAGAATTAGTTATAGGTTAGTGATATATAAAAATTATAAACAAATACTCACATTAAAATTTAGTGTTTCTCGTGTAAAAAAAAACATAATGGCAGGAACATACTTGGTAACTATAATATTGCGTTTATTGAAAAAATACTCAGTATACTGGCGCATACAGAAAAAAATTTTTCATTTCTGTATGCGCCAGTATACTGAGTATTTTTTCAATAAACGCAATATTATAGTTACCAAGTATGTTCCTGCCATTATGTTTTTTATACACGAGAAACACTAAATTTTAATGTGAGTATTTGTTTATAATTTTTATATATCACTAACCTATAACTAATTCTAAATAATAAGTGAAGTGCCTAAAATAAGTACATGTTTTCTACAATCTGTTATAGAATAATTAATTAACTGTTCAATATTATTTTCTCACTATTAGTTTGGATTAGAATTTATCACCCATATAGGTATAGAATAACTTACAATCAACTTATTTATATCTTACAGTGCCCTGAGGATGGTAATAAATTATACCGAAACGTTGGCAAGTTAATACAATAGTGTTTTAATTACATTGGACCTAATAACCCAAAAAAATTTGTACTTAGTATTATATATAATCGTAATTTAAGAGAATTGTTACCCATAAGAAATGACAAATTTTGAAGTAAAAATTTTAATAAATATGACATGTTTTTAAACAAACAGCAACATAAACAAAAGCAGTATTATGACAAAAGAGTAAGATTATTACCTAAAATTAATCCAAATAGTAAAATAAGAGTACAAGTTCAACCGAAAGGTATATGGCACAAAGGCCAAGTAGTAAAGAAAACTGGTATTAGATCTTATCAAGTTAAATTACAAAATGGTTCTATTGTAAATAGAAATTGGAGATTTTTAAATGTTGTAAGTTCACCTGAATCAAGTAATAATAATATAAGTTGTAATAATGATAATAAGGATCACATTACTTGAAAATGATTATGAAAGTTGTCATGAATCCTCTTATAACGAAAGTACAAACTCGTCTTCTGATGTTGACGACAGCTCAATAAGTGAGAAATCACAATATCATGAAACACCATCAACCTCAAGGGAAGAATTATTTTTGTCAGATTTACCAACGTATGTTACAAAAAGAGGTAGAACTATAAAAAAACCCACAAAACTAAATCTATAATTTAATACTTGAAAAGGGGAGAAAAGGTATTATTGTGCAGTGTAATAAAAGTGTGTCTATATTGTAACGAAGTGATTATTTTATAGAATTAAAATATGTAACTAGGTGATATTTGCCTGATTCAAAAGATATTTTAAACATTGTAGTACCGCGCCCTTAATAGTGGTATTGTCAGTTGCTCATTAATAATAGTATAATTAATATTTGTAAGATAGGTAGTAGTAATCCGTTTGTATAAACAATTCAAATATGCCGAGCGGCAGACAGTACGTAAATCGCGAATCGCGCATATTGTCCCCGGCACTCCTGTGCCCGCACAAAGTGAAGGACCCCGAGACTGGAAACAAACAAGTTAGTTACCGTCTGGCCGCTGTCCGAAGAACCACGCCGACCAGCATAGTAAGTAATCTCGTTGTGAGTATAGAGGTATATAGGTATATAAATTTAATTCCGAAAAAGGTGACGTAGTTGCCATATTCCGCGCATCACTACCGCGTCTCCTCCTACTTCTGCTTTTGGCAGTGTTTAGTAGCTTGAGGATTTTTCAGAGCGTCAACGACAGTCCGTTACTAGTAGGTATCAAGGTTTGATAAATAAAGGTTTGGTAAATAAAATGTATTACTTGGCTGGTGTGTATTTTCTGGAAATTGTTTAGAGTTTGTAAAACGCGACCGCCCCATCCGTGGAGTCCGCAAGCGTAAAGCCGTATCCGCATTATACAAGGTGTCCTCCAGGCTACTTGAGCACGTCATATTCTGCAGAGTGACTTGGAGGTACTATGCTTCGTAACCGCGTTATACAGGATGTCCTCCAGGCTACCTGAGCACGTCATATTCTGCAGGGTGACTTGGAGGTATGATTATTTCAGTTTGACATTACCGTAGTATCTTTAAAATTCCAACCGTTAGGCTTGCCACTCCTTCCCCCCCCCAAACCGTAACCGCGTTATACCGGGTGTCCTCAGGCTACCTGAGCACGTCATATTCTGCAGGGTGACTTGGAGGTACTATCATTCATAACCGCGTTATACTGGGTGTCCTCCAGGCTACCTGAGCACGTCATATTCTGCAGGGTCACTTGGAGGTACTAGATTCGGCATTTCATCAGTC
This sequence comes from Rhamnusium bicolor, assembly GCA_029963845.1. Lineage (NCBI taxonomy): Eukaryota > Metazoa > Arthropoda > Insecta > Coleoptera > Cerambycidae > Rhamnusium > Rhamnusium bicolor. The sequence goes on from JANEYF010000844.1 coordinate 21,272, forward strand.
CGGAAACATCCATTAGCCAAGCCATAGTAAGTCATAGTTATAGTGTGCTTGTATTAACGCTTGCTTCCCCTCCTGGTATCCGTCCGTCGTCTGCTTATGGCCGATTCATTATTGCTGGTCACCTTTTTCATTGTTTAATCACCGTGTCGCACCGCTTGTCATCGTTTCATCGCATGTACGCCCGCTTACTGTCCCCGTCCGCCTGTAATTAAGACCGTTTGTAGTATAAGTTGTAAATAACCTAGTAGTGTAAGAACCGTTAGCCGTAGGCTACTTACTCAGATGTATATATAGTGTAAATAATAATTAGTGTGTAGAATAGATGTAAATATATTGAATAAGAGTCTGTTCATTAACTGTAGTGTGTAAGTTACCTTTTCCCGACCCCTGACTTATCCGTTTATTCACTGTAGTTGCCCGGCCTCTATCGTCCCGCCGATAGAGTAAACTGGCGCCCGAGATATCCGTGCCGTGAGCACCGCCATAGTGTTGGGCGTCAAAGTGACACTTCTGTTCGAGTGTAGAACAGAAGACTGCGTCACAATATATACAGGGTGTTTACAAACTTGGGAATTATTTTTTGAGGATAAGTACATCTTGATATAATAAATCGTATAGTGTATAAGAAAACCTTAAATATTAGAAAAAAATAACTGACCTTTCTCAACAAAAAAGTGCGAACATGTTGAGAACTGCTGGAATCGAAGGTGAATGTCCTGTCCCAATACACAGCATATTTCACAATAACTGTTCCATGTTGCCATATCCTTCATCACACAAAACTTTGTTGCTGTTGAACATGAATGAAATCTTTTTACATGAAAATTGATAGTTTATTTCCTCCTATACAATCCGATTAGACGTACGGTTTGCTTAACGAATGAACGCACACATACTTAAAGTTGGATTGTCCTCTACCAAATTTAAAATGTTTTCCTCAGCGTTGAAAGGCATATCAGGACCTCATATCATGTCTTCGACGGGGCCGTGTGATCGTTGCACAAAGGTTACAAATCATGCGGCATTTGGTGTATCCCTATTTGAAAAATGTTCCACGCACAGCCGATGTAATTTGACATGTACCATATGTAGATATTAACATCCACAAGTTCATCATTACTGTTACTATGAAAAAACACTGTTAAACGAACCGAACGAAGATTGAAAACAAACACTATTAAATAACAATTCTACTACAGAATTTTGTGATTCCATATTTGCATAGTAACTTAATCACTATAGCTCCACAAGCAGTGTAGCCAACATTAGGTGTGCTCTCTAAAATTTCAGTTAATCTAAGTTGTTTTACGGTAACACTGCATAAATAAAAGCATAATTTCATTTAATGTAGCCTCCGTAAAACTGCATAGATTAATTGAGATCTGCTAGAAATAATGCACCTAATATCTCCCATCCACGAATTTCTTAATATTAAGAAATTCGTGCTTCCATCTCAAAAATAGGAGTACTGCAAATAATTTCTGCGCATTTGTGAATCACCAATCACCGTTCGTTCCTTGTTTATTCTGTCATTTCTCCGTTTTGACATTTGTCATTTTGTTTTGTTTTGTTTTCGTGCCTAGCAGGAGATTTTTATGTTCTATCTTCTATTTTTCAGTTTTTTTTTTGCGGTACAGTAATGGAAAAAGTATATCGAATTTGTGTTTTATGTAAAAACTGAAAACAAACTCGTCTGGCAGAATTTCACTTGACAATTCACAGGTTAGAAATTGTTTTATTTTTATTTTGTTCAAACATTCAGTTAAATCCAACAATCGGCATTAAGTATAAGTATTTAATAGAAGAATTTAATCGTATAGGTTTCCCAGTGACGAGAGCCAAAATGTGTGGATGGATACAAATATGTATATGAGGTTTTTCAAGTACAGACATCATAAATACACTATTCATATGGTCAGAACATTTATGAACGAAGACTACATGGATCCAAAACCCGAGAGTCTGGGAAACCATTACAATCGAGAGAGGGAGGTTTTCCATCCACAGCTGTGCCCTATCCAATCACGACAATGGAAGTTTTAAGAGCACAAGGTACATTATTTACTAAATTAAGATAGCAGTATCTGTAGTCCTGTCAGGTTAAAGAAATTGATAATTTTCATCCTATGCAATTGGTCCTTTGAAATAATAATTTTATATCACATACAGTCTAAAGCGTATCGACAACTAAATTGAATAAAGCAGCTTGTCTCAGTTTTTATGTTAGTGGAGGGCATTTTACCAATATTTTTAATACAATAATTCAATCTGTGCTTTTATTTTTAAAGGTATCTTAATTATAACATAAAATAATTATGCCCATTAAAATTTCTTAAAACTGGATCCCGTCCCATATAAATATTGAGAGGGTTTCTTGGTCGATTGCTAGATTGTAGATGTAATAGTTATAACCACCTTTTCAGGTATTTGCATGACACGTATAATATCGAGTGTAATATATTAAATTAAATTAATTATCAAAATATTAATGCCTCGTGCTAAAAGCTAGATAATACTCAAAGAAAAACATTCATTTATAACGTATGAGATATTACAATATTTAATTTTCTTTTTAGTCTTCCCTGCCATGTACATTAGAAGGTCTGGTTTTCCAAAAATCAAGGAATAGAAGACAGGAAGTACCCTCAAGAAATCTGGCGATTTGCGGAATTCTTTTCTTCTACAGCTTACAACTACGTTCGTAGACTTGAGAAAATCTGTTACCCTATCTGATAACAAAGCTCTTGTGCATCATTAATAGTGACAACTAGTTAGCATGCTATATCATAGTTTTTATTAATTTTGGAAGTTCGAGTTAGATAAGTTCGACTATTAATATTTTTGGTGTTTTAATCTTTACCTTGAAATTGTTTAAGAACACATTTTATTAGTTTGGCTTTTTTTTACATACTTTTTTTATACATATAACTATTTTTTAAATGGTAGCTAAAAAAATTATTTACTAAATTCAGTCATAGGAACTTCGCAAATTCCACTAATCAATTTGAGATTACTGTTTGGCTGTAAAAATGATTTGCAATAAAACATATAACTTTGTATGAGTCATTAGGTATTTGCATTATATCATATTTTCAATTTACTGCTCCTAAAGGGCCCATTGTGGCCTATTTGCCTTGTAAAATAAGTAGCTACTACTGCTACTACTACTATTATTTCTGCACTAGTCCACATTGTACTCTTTTATTAATATGAGAAACCGGGAATGATATCACTTGTAAACACCCGCTTGAAAATATAAAAAAATATATAAGATTTGAGTTAAAAATTAAAAACATTTTGTTACTTTAGTTCTATTCTAGACTAAATACAAGTAACTGTCATGGTACTTAAAATATAACTTTATAGGTACCGAATATCTTGACAGTGTAAATATTTACAATTCTAAAATGTACTTAATACATTTGGGATTAAACTATTAAAATTATTTGCATAATTGATAAAAAAAGTATCTTACTTTTTTTTATTAACTATAGTTTTTATAGTCAAATATCAAAAATTATTATTTACCTACAAAACTTTATTTTATAACCTACTTTCTGAATATTCCTCATATACACGATTAAAACATTTAAAAATACCTAGGTATACCTGCGTTTGTGCAAAGAACCCTTGCAGTACTCGTCGAGGCAAAGAAAGAGATGCTCTTTGTTTCACTGTTTGCTGTGTAAAAATTAGGTAAATGCTATAGACAGCATATATGTCTGTGGTAAATACTCATTCTTCTAATACACATGGGCAAAACCCAATTGTATGCAACCCGCAAGGGTGTAGTATCTCTCCTTTAACACGTTGAATAAATGGCAGAAATGGCGAGTTTGAAGGATTTATTTTTTTTATTTTCTTTATCTTAAATATTTTATTAAAATTTATGTAGATTAATTGATCTTTAATCTTTTAAGAAATAAAAGAATTATGAAACTGTCTTTAGTATTTTTTTGATTATTTAATACACTCTAAAAATCTATTAAAACTTACTTATGCTTTATGAAACAATATTTGAAATCTATTTTAACATATTTTTAGATGAAATAATAAATGATTATACTAGATTAAAATAAATTATTGGAAACAGAATTAGGAGAGGTAATTTGTCAAAAATAAAAAAAAAGCTAGATTGTACACACTTGCTTTTTATTTCTACAAAGTAAACATAATATTTATAACATTTATACAAAAAATATAATACGTACATAAAAAAATGCAATGTTTAGGTACAGAAAATATATTAAAAAATGTTTTTAACTTATTTATATTTTTTTATTAACAATTTTTAAACAATAGTAATTTAGAAATTGTTTGCCTAATAGTTGCTGATTTTTCATGTAATTCAATATTTAATAGTCTCGAATGATGGTGTATTCTGCATTTCATGAAAAGTTCCATTACTTTTATAATGATTTGGGTTTCATGCAAATCCTCAGAATGGAATTTGCCAGGTAGCTTAGTACAAAATCCTTAATTCTTTTTGAAAAATATTTAATAGCTGTATTTATTAGTTGCTTTTTAATTAAATTTTCTTTTCCAATGAAACATCAGAATTGTTTCTCAGCAAAATTTACGATTTTGTTTACAAGGCATGTACTAAACCACCTAGACTCACAATATTAGTAAATTTTTTAAAATCTTTAGAAATACTATATTTATGATCAATAACTATGCTGTCTTTTTTTAAAAGTAATATTTCGAAGCAATGGTTACATGTACATCGATTTACAAGACTATGGACAATATAGTTAGTTGATATGGTATGGTGAATGTTGTCAAAATGCTCTCAACGTCTGTACGCAAAACGTTTTCCAAATAGACATGCACCAAATGCTGCAAGATACTAAATAGAGTTGTTATTATAAAGGGTGGTAGTTTGCCATCTTGGTTCAGCTGCATTATTATTAGTATTTATTAGAAAATGGCATTTTTTACATAGAAATCATGAGGATTTAATTAGGAACAACCTTAACATTAATCCTAATCTAATTCATTAATCCTATCTAAACTTTACTATTTGGTGCAAAAAGTGTATTTAGCACACAGATGGTAATCATTTCCATGTGCTTTAGATGCATTAGTATGTGTGTACAGAAAGAAAAAATTTCGTGTACTTACATACTAGAAAAAATAAAAAATGCATACGAATCTAAATAAAATATTAATTAGATAAACAATGGTTAAGCTACTATTGCACGGATATGTTTACTTACATATAAAATTTAAATAATGAATGCATGAAAGTTAAAAATTATGCAAATGCATACTATAACTACTATTGCGTAAATATGTTTACTTTATAAATTATAATAGAGACATATTAAAGTGTTTTCAATCACTATCAATGTCCTCAAAAATGTCAGTGTTTTCTCCCCCAGTGATAATGAGTCCATATGTTCGGAGGCAATAACTTTCTTTTTCTTATGCAGCTTTTATCATGGTGACTGTGCGTTTAACATAGTTGACTTTTTATTATGCTACTATCAGCTCCTTCTCAAGACCTATGTTACACATCCCTATCTTTGAGCACTTTTTTATCATAAAAACGTTTTGCAATTCAATTGGCAATGACATGGAGGCAACCGCAACAGTTCATGCCCAGGCACTCTGTATCGATGAATCTACTATAAAGAATTTATTGGGTACTGGCAATTGAGTAATCAAGTTATCTTTAGAGGCCAATTCTGGATACTCTATATTATGTTCCTTTAAATAAGTTTGCATGGCCTCTTTCTCTGAAGATTTTATAGAAAATTTGTTGACTTGCCCACTGTGGTAATTGGCATTATCCATCGAATGCAGGCAACAATTATGTTACAACCACTGTCAAAATTTTGGGAATTAATTTCTCCATGATAATCTCTAGTAGATCTTCCAGATTTAAAAATTAAGCTTGCTCCCTCAATAAATCCTTTTCCTGTACCAGCATGAAGTACAATACGCCTACAACGAAAAGCTATGTTATGCCTAATGAGTAATGTTCCAAATTAATTATGCAAGCCACAAATAGTTTGCCTAAATGACAAAAACAGTACAGCTAAAAATTTTCTTTCCAATACAAATTATTCTCTATAGACAGAGAATAAAGAATTATTCATTTAATCTTACTTTTACTAAATTTATACTGTACTTTAATTTCAAATCAGTGCATAGGAAGCTTTCGGTCAAGCTCGTGCAGCCCTCTAGATATAAAATGTAACTGTGATTTACCACAGCACAGCGGCCAACAGGCAATTGATTTGAGATCAAGAACAGAGATGCAATCCATGTCCTGCCCTCTACACCGAAGAATGTAAAAGTTTGAACTTGGCTGCTGCCTTATGTAGTATGCAAATATAGAAACACAGTAATAAAAAAATTAAATTTTGATTATTACAAAATATGGAATCAACTTCATTTTCTATTAAAAAAAATGCTAGTAAGTTACCTTGATCCATCTCCTTCCTATAACCCTTTTGGCAGATTTAACACTGTCATCTTGCCATGATTTTCTTATGGAAAAAATGCAAGCGTTGTCAAGAAAAACATATAGTTTTCTTGAAACACTCAGTTTTTCATTTTCCATATATGGCATCAGAAAGCGATATCCGGCATGTACTATATTGGGTTTCTCCATTAAATCTCTTCTGGGATCATCATTTATACAAAAAACTATTTTTTTTAAGATTCGGAAAATGCTGCTCTGAACTGCTAGACAACTGTATCTTCAAGGAAAACATGGAAATAAGAATTTCTGCAAATATTGAAAACAAAAAAATAAATCTGTTTTATTTATTTATTTTTTATTGGGTATTACATATGCATCCTTTCAAGCCTAATTTTTTATATTTTATACTGTCATTCGTATCTGAATGGGCTAGTATAAAAGTTTTAGGTAGATAATAAATCAACACTTTAAATACATTTTATCTTAGAAACTATTAAAACTACTAAACTAGGAACAAGATTGCATTGCAAAAAGATATGGCAATTAAACCAAAAAGAAGCATTTTTACACATAACTGTAACTTTTCTTTTTGGTGTTAATATTTTTTTAATTACAATATTATTTTGCTTCTAATATTAAGAATACTATTATTTAATTCAATACAATCTTGCCCTAGATTGAGTACCTAGTTGTTTTAATATTTTCTATGATAAAATGTATTTGAAGTATTGTGCTTGATTTTTTAGGTACCTAAAACTTTTATACTAACGTATTCAGATAATAGTGACAGTATTAAATATAAAAAAATGATAGCTATTTAATACTGTTATCATATTTTGAAGGTTTGAAGGGATGCTGATGTAATACTCAATTATTTTATTATTTTTTTTTTAAAAATGTATAAAAAAAATAAATAGCCAAACAAAACTCTGGTGTATGCAAATATAGGTAGCAGTTTGAAATTTAATTTTCAATTAGATTATGTTCAACATTCAGTTTGAGGTGTTATGTTACAGTTTATTTAGAAATTAAGCAGATATAAAAATGTACAAAAAAAAGTGACTTCATAAGCTAGGCAGTGTTTAAGAAAAATATAATACTTACTTTTAGCATAAATGTCTGATTTCCATCCTTACAGTCTCTAGTATATGATCAGTTAAAGATCTAGTTCTTTTTCTTGTCAGGGGTTGATTAGATGTTTCAGTGAGCCCATCTTTGCATAGTTCAATAACTGACCGAAACATGCCTACACACTCTGCTGTAATCTAGGTTAAAAACATAATAATTAAATTATAGCTAACTTTACAATATTTTGGATAACTATTTATTTATTGCTACTGTATGCGGAGAAAAAGATGTAGCATCAAAAATAAATCATGCCACGAAAAATGTCTAGTATGTACGTAGTAGAAATTTTTTTTTAATAATTTATTCCTTGCTTTTTATTCTCAAAAAATTATACCAACTATATGTCCTAATTCCAAATTTGTATAGTTATAGTTACTTTATCTCAATTATACTTATTTCAATGGTGCTGAACTGTGGGAATTTGGTTTTAAAGAAGAGAAAGACATTCGACAGCATCACTTGAGCCACCTCGTTTCCCTTTAAAACTAGATTTTTCGGTTAACCTAAAATATCATTAACAGAAAATTTTCTTTAGAAATGAATGTGCTGCGCTTTCTCACAGCTCATAGGGAAAAAACACATTTCTCTTCATTAAGCTTGATTCATACATCATACAGCACTTCTTACTTTACTTAGAAATAGGTTTATTGTGTAGAAACAGAATGCAAGAAAAGCAAAAACATAAAAGGTATAGTGAAAATCACTTAATACCTCGTCAAAAAAATTCAGTGATTTTTTGTCACACTAGTGTTGAAGTTTCGACATAAATCCTTAAAATACGAGACCATATTTTACAATTAAAAAATATAATCAACAATTATTTTAAAACTTACCTTCTTTACTACGTTGTCACGTAAAGTTCCTTGGTCACTTTTGTTTAATATAACGTAATTGTAATTAACACAATAACATAATTCCACTAAACGAATCACAAAAATACATAAAACAACGAGGAAAAGCAATAATAATTACACAAAACGGATCGAGGTTAGGTAAAATATTTTCTTTTGTTATAACAAGCACTACAAACTTATAATTCCCTAAATTACAAACATGATCGCCAACTATAGCATTATTAGTAAACTATTATGATTTTTGCAATAAACGAGTATTTCGTTCTAACTGGGATATCAGTTAATCTATGATGTTTTACGGTTACACTGCATAAATAAAAAGGATAATTTCCTTCGACCACAAAACATGGTTGAAGATAATTTCATTTGGTGTAGCCTCCGTATAACTATTTAGATTAACTGAAATCTCAGTTAGAAAGAACGCACCTATTTACTTTTTGCAATGAAGTGTAATAAATAAAGATAGCATTAGCACAAACAAGGTATGTTAAAGTGAGCTAACTATATTCGTTTATTGCAAAAATCATAATGATGCTATAGTTGGCAATCGTTGTTTTACAAGTCTGCAGTTAGCAGTGCAGATGTGTCTGTGAATTCGGAGTCTGTCTGTTTTATGTCATTTTGTAATTTTTAAAGTTGCATGAAAAATGTACCACACAAAGTACTTAAACGTATTGCTTTTGTTTGTGCATAGAGAAACTAAAAAAAAAATGTTTGTCTGTGTGTTCGTGTAATTTTGAACTGAACATACATCGAATTGGAAACGCAGGGTACTTTCGACTCCCATCAGCTGTAATCGAATAGCACAAATGTGGTCTAGTTAACAGAACGTGTTATTTTAAGTGTATTATGAAGGTTGAAAAACTCATATTAATGGTTATTTAATTTAAAACAGTTCTTATTGTTTTATTTCGTTAATTTTGTGTACTCAAAATTGAGACGAGTGTATTTTACGGAATTGCCTCGTGATATGGAAAAATTGCTTTTATACCTTCAAAAAGAAGACCACTACAAATAGTGATGAATTTCCAAATATTACACATAGAAATATTGTTATTTATTTGGTTTTTGAGTGTAGTGTCTATACAAAGAAAAAAATTGTGTGTTAGTGGTTGAGTGAAGGGAGTGCTTTAAGGAATTTTCCGCAAGAGAGCTTGTTGTTAAGGTAAGATTAATAAGTTCAATTATCAGTTTTCATCACTCTCAATATCAGGGATTTATTCACTATAATTTATTATAATAGATTGGGTATATTTCCATTTTTAAATTGTACAATACTCACAAAGATGTAAATATTTTGAATTCCCCATTTCGTATTTGCACGAGTATTTCCATAAAAACACAGATATTGTGAAAAATAACAAATTTAATGATGTGAAAAAATGTAAATCAATCAATAGTGAGAAAAATGTTTTAAGCTGTAGTTGGATTCATTAAAACAATTCAATCAATCCATAGGTTACTATGTTTTACTTTTCTCGCTGTTACAAGATGTTTAATTTTCGGGTAAAATATTTAATTTTAAAAAATTAGTTTTGACCGGTAGCACAGTTAGACGATATTTATCTAATGCTATTGGAAAAAGAAAAGAATTGTTGCCAAATAATGGACATTGAGATTACAATTTGGCAACACTGCCATAGCCTTCGCACACGGCTAGCTTCGTCAGCGGTTCTCAAACAATTTGGTGTATTATTTAAAATATTTTTTTCTGCCACTTCTGAGCGACTTTTACTAAGGTAAATTTTTAGCAATCGACTTCTTTTACCAAGTACTACCTCCCATTAAAAATATATTCCCAAGTTCGTAAACACCCTGTTATATATATATATATATATATATATATATATATATATATATATATATATATATATATATATATATATATATATATATATATATATATATATATATATATCCGGTTGACGCGGATTGTTCCAATATATATATATATATATATATATATATATATATATATATATATATATATATATATATATATATATATATATATATATATATATATATGTATATATATGTATGGGACAATCCGCGTCAACCTAGCGATTTTAACTTCAGCAAATATGTTCAGTCTATTTTCAGTTTCTTATGTCATTTATTTTTTAAGTTATGACGTCATCGACTTTTTTTTTTAATGACAATCTATATTTTTTATTATTGATTTTGGTAGTAGTTTTTATTCCGGTTCCGACCGTATAAAATTTTCAATATGTTATTATTTGAAAAAATCGAGAAAAACAGTCTTAAAGTTCAAATAATAAAAATTCATTAAATTGGGTAAATTTATCTAGTTGCCGGTGTGTCACATTAGTTACGGCTGTCAGAGTTACACAATTTGTAAATGTCACAATAGAAAAGTGTTATTATTTTGCTTTTTCTAAATTAGAAAAACTATTTTATTAATAAAAATGGTACAATTGAGCGACAAACAGAGAATTGAAGTGTTAATAATAAGTGGGTTATGGCGACAGAGCTAGAACACATCAAGAAGTGTGTCATATTTTTAGAGAAAAATACCAGGATCAGCCGATAAATCAATCAACAATTAGTAGGATTGAAAAAAAATTTCGGGAACATGGCGTTGTAAAGAATCTTCCAAAAACTGGACGTCCGGCGACATTAAATGAAGATGCACAAGTTGATGTGCTACTAGAAATTGAAAACAATCCACATTCAACTAGCATTGCTTTGAACCACAATATAAGCCACACTACAGTTCTAAAACTTTTGAAAGTTCAAAAATTCCACCCATATAAAGTGCACTTGGTTCATGAGTTGACAGAAGATGACTTTGATTGTAGGCAAGAGTTTTGTGAACAAATGATGGAAATTTGCAACCGCGATCCAATGTTTTCCTAGCGTGTTTTATTTTCGGATGAAGCAACATTTTGTTTAAATGGCCATGTCAACATACAGAATTGTAGATATTGGGCTAGGGACTATCCCCATTAGATGCAAGAAAGTCATACCCAATATCCTCAGAAAGTTAATGTTTGGGCAGGAATTATTGGTGACAGAATTATAGGTCCATTCTTTTTAAAAACAATTTGACTGGAAATAGATACCTGCAATTTTTACAGTTAGAATTGATGCCTGCATTAGCTGCATTATTCCTCTATGCAAATAACCCTGACCTACCAAATAATACCATTTGGTTACAACAAGATGGCGCTCCGCCTAATTACGAAATTATTGTGCGACGCCACTTGGACCAAGTTCTCCCAGCAAGATGGATAGGGAGAAGAGGTCAGATAGAATTGCCGCCTAGGTCTCCTGATCTAACGCCATTAGACTTCTTTTTATGGGGGTACTTAAAAAAGTAAACTGTACAACAATCGACCCAATAATTTAGACGATCTCAGGCAAAGAATTCAACATGAGATTAGGTTAATATCGCCTCAAACTATTCAGAATGTGAGAAATAAATTTTATAATCGTCTTGGGTATTGTCAAATGGTACAGGGTCGTCAATTTGAACATTTAGTGTAAATGTAATTACAACTGTTATTTCTGTACTTATTTTTGTGTTTGATGATATTGTTAGAGTTTTTTCTGGTTAATCAATTTAGTTTCTTTTTATACCAATGTTTGCCTCACGAAGTTATCGTTATTACTAACTTTGAATTGAGCAGATAATAAATTTCTAGTTCGATTTTTCAACTATTTATATAATTTCAAAATAAAAACGAATGTGCCGTCGATAACTTTCCGTCAAACTTAGGCAACTTGATAAATTTTCCCAATTTAATGAATTTTTGTTATTTGAACTTTAAGACTGTTTTTCGCGATTTTTTCAAATAATAACATATTGAACATTTTATACGGTCGGAACCAGAATAAAAACTACTACCAAAATCAATAATAAAAAATATAGGTTGTCATTTAAAAAAAGTCGATGACGTCATAACTTAAAAAATAAATGACATAAGAAACTGAAATTAGACTGAAAATATTTGCCGAAGATAAAATCGCTATACCCCTTCGAGATTTTTTCCAAAAAATTAATATCAACGGAATTACTAAATTTATGCGTTACTTAATTTGCACACTGTATATATATATATATATATATATATATATATATATATATATATATATATATATATATATATATATATATATATATATATATATATATATTATATTGAAGCACCCCAGCCCTGGGTTGCTTCATCGCGAATAAATTTTCTATAATTTTTACATAAAGCTGAATTATTCCCAAGCATTTATATCATTAAATTGCAAATTAACTATTACATATAAAAAAGGTTAAATCATTTTCTTAGAATTTTGACTGAAAACGTATGCATTCAAACTATAGAGTCTAAATTATTCAGAAGTAAAAGAACACACCGTATTCATTTAATATTTTAAAACATTGACAAAACTACAAAATCTTAAAGCATTCTCCAGCCGAGAAGAGATAACATAAACAAACCGACGTAAACACGTAGGGTTGTTAGAGTTTTACTAAGAATAGGGTCAAAAGCTATAAACATAGTCATTATATCACTTCTCACCTAAAACATCTTGAGTTTAATTTCATGGGTAAAGCAAAAGTTAGCGTTTGGCTATCTCCGTCTAGCCTACAGGCTTGGACAACGAACTCACTCACGGGAAATCATATAAATACGCGATATTTCCTACGATCTAGGTCACATCTCTGACAGCCCCAAGCGATACGCCTTGGTTCTAAGGAATCGGGTACGAAGAGATTGTACGACTCTCTGTAATATAGTTGTGCTCCAGGTCAACTCTGGCAGCCTCAAGCTTACGCTTTGGTTCTACGGGGTCTGGAAATAAGAGAGTGGCCCTGTCTTGGAGTTATAACTAGCATTGGGAGCCGCGCTTCATTAGCGTGCACTAGTCACCGACGCAGTCCTCAACATGGAGGCGAGTAACTCAGGCGTTACTCAAGAATCCGGGGGAGTGGGCCCCGCGGAACTTTCCGTGTATACCAGAATTGGTAAGGACGGCATTTAAATAATTATTATACTGCGTTGCCATTTTCTACGTACTCGAGCTCACTAAGTCATTAAATTAATTCAATTTCTTTGTTCCGAGTGAAATGGCAACGATAATCAAAGTACGACTATATATGCTTGGGTTTCGCGATTTTTAACAATATCTGATCGGTGGTACCACATGATTTACAGATAGGGTTTTTCTGTTATAATGCACTGCTTATTACATGTTTATTAATAAGTAGTACAGTCGATATTAATTCCGATAATAGTAGTTGGAACTTTAATTCATTTTTCAAGTTAGGTCAAAATAAGATAATGTACAAAAGAATTAGTGTCCAGTTGCATCTGCAATATCTGTCACTTTATCAAATTTCACTACTCTTATAGGGATCAGAATGTAACGGTCAGGTGGGTGTGGTGAGGCGTCGACAACAAAAACATGCAGTTCACCCCAACCGCTGAGTGTTCTGACCACGGACCTTGTCTTTCGACAGAGGGTCCGGGGTCAGATGACCAGTGTATACCGAATAATGATTTATGGCTATCGCTCTCATAAGCGTGCCGCAATACAAACGACGTCTGCCAAACTCTTTAACAAATCTACGGGGTAGTTCGTTTCATGTTGGTTTAAACCTTGATTGGTGACATGCATTCGACACACCCAAAACAATACGGGCAGTTGCTCGTCATATGTCGGAGTTCCGCATATGCATCGAATCTTCGTTGGCCAGCGTCAGTTGTATTGATGGTACTGTTTTATGGTAGCACCGGCCCGCGAATTAAATAACAAGGCATGGTTGTTGGTCTCTGCCCGGCTCATGTGATAGGGGACAATCTGGTGCCACATACAAGGGAAGTTTCTCTTGCACCCATATATGTCATTTAAACTACGAAGAGGAAGTTTCCGCACATGTAACCAGGTTTGGTTACATTGCAGATTCAACTAGCCAAATGTCCATGTATTTATTATAGACAGTTGTCTAAGTATATAAATAAAAGTTGTGAAAACGTTGAGTTCCCTTGAATTATTTCTACTTTCAGGTACAAAAGTGAACTCTTAGTAAATCAGTAATCATAAACCTAAAGCCAAATCTTATTGATACTGGTCACTCTTTAAAACATACATCAGTGCAGTGCAGATTAGTGGTCATATTAATTGGTAAAAATTAGGTAATCACATTAAAGCAAATTAAATCTCATAAATTAAACAAAGTAATACCAAACTTTATAAACGTACGTGTGAGATTACAATAACACAACAAATTTGGGGTCCTACCACTAAAACTAGACGATCACGAAAAAGGCCGATTAATTAAGTACTACCTGTCGCTTCACGACAGGTGAGCATTAGTCAAAGGGGAATAAATTAAATAATAAATAAATGACACGAGGGGGGGGTGGGCCGTCACAATATATATTTGTGTATAGTATAATAGGCATGGTCTTAAGTGTAACATGCAATGTGTAAATGTTAAAAGTATATTGTAAAAATCTCTTGAAAAAGGGAGATATGATATATGTAGAGTGTACATACATACAATGATGTGTATGAGGTTGCCTACAACAAATGCACCTCTGACCAGACACGCATGACTACAATAAAGCAGTTGCTAAGTGGATCTTGACTTGTGATGTTTACCCCCTGCATTGTCCTCTTCCCAGCATTCAAACACAACAACCCCGCCCTACCACCCACGGAATGCACTGTACAAACTTTAGGTACAGATTCAGCATTGTGGCCCAGAATTTTAGGAGATGCCGAAAGAAGTTTTTTAGTACGACAAGGTCCACCTAAACCATTGTTTAATTATAAATTTCCTTATGATGGCACTGGTCGAAAATTTGGCGCAAATTACTATTCTCGAATTTTAAGAAATAGAGAGCAAGTTATAAGAGACTGGCTAGTGTACTTTATTTCAAAAAACTGCATATACTGCTTTTGCTGCAAAATTTACGGCCGTGTGTCAAGTTCCCTTTCAAAAGAAGGTTTTAAAAGCTGGAAGCACATCGTTGAAACTTTAAAGGATCACGAAATTTCTAAAAATCATATTCAGGCTCAAAAATCCTGACTAGACCTTAGTCAAAGGTTAAAGTGTTGTACAACTATAGATGCAGCTGCCCAAAGTGATTAACGCTGAAACGAATCACTGGTACGAGGTGCTTCTAAGGATTGTAGCAATTACTAAAATGCTCGGTAAAAGTTGTTTAGCTTTTCAAGGTACAAGCGTCCAGCTGTTTGAGCATAATAACGGCAACTTTTTAAAATAGTTGAATTGCTATCTGAATTTGACCCCGTCATGCAGGAACACGTGCGTAGAGTGCTTAAAAAAGAGGAAACCAAAGCTCACTATCTTGGAAAAAACATTCAAAACGAGATAATAGACTTGCTTCACGAAAGTATAAAATCGCATATTATTGCTGAAATAAAAAAAGCGACATACTATTCCATAATATTAGATTGCAGTCCTGACGTTAGTAAGGTGGAGCAAACGACCCTGATAATTAGATATGTTTCCATCAATAAGTCTGATTCTGATTTAAACGATGTCGAAATAAAAATCTACGAAAGCTTTTTTAGGTTTCTTACCTGTGGAAAGATCTACAGGAAGACAACCACATCAAATTATAATTGAAGAGCTTCATGAAATGGGACTTGATGTGCAAGATATAAGAGGGCAGGGATATGAAAACGGGGCTAACATGAGGAGCAACAATACAGGAGTGCAATCTAGAATTAGGAATTTAAATCCACGAATATTCTACATTCCGTGTAGTAGCCACTCGCTCAATCTTGTGGTAAATGATATGGCAAAAGGGTGATTCTCCACAAAACGTATATATTGGTGTCCCTAACTTATTTCTAAGTTATATATTAATATCTAGACTTCGTGTTAGAACTAAAGCAACAATTAGTAAAGATTGTCTTTAATTCATTAATATTGTAATTTTTAACATCTGATTTAATTTTTTTATAACTCATATATATCAAAATTCTTACCTCCGTGTCATGTCCCCAGCTATTCTTCTATACTTTACGGTTTAATAATAATAAATAAATGTACAAATATTGGAAAAATATATATCTAAATAACTTTAAAATCTCAAAATCTTTATAAATTAGTAATATTTGTAGCGTATTTATTTTTGGTCAATACTATTTTTAGGACAACTTTAAAGTCCTCAAGTTTGCACCTCACTTCCGTGTCAAATACAATTTTTAAAATAGGCGCCTTTAGAAATAGGAAGGGGTAAATATTTTAGTGAAAAAGGCAATGCTTTGTCAGTCTGTTGTTGCTAGCGATAAGTGTAGGATGTGTTTTATATTTAATTAGTGCGAATTTCGTATGTGATAGTTGACTTAGACCAAAGGTAAGTTCAATTGTCTCATTCATGTTACCATGTTTTTTGCACTATTTTTATGTAGTATATATCGTATAACTTTTTTAAATGATGTAATACGTGATCACAAGTCTTATGTTGGAATAAATGACCTTGAAGTCATAAGATAAAATAAACATTTTTAAATAACCTATAGGAATCTCACTTACGTTACCTCACCTCCGTTACCATGGGTTGGTAACGGATGTGAGACATCTTCTACGGAGGTGAGATATTGGTAAATATCTTTATAGAATCATTAAATTTTAGGTCAAAATGGATAATTTAACTGTAAATAATAAAAGAAAAAATAAGTCACATAGTTGCAAAAAAGTGTCAGATAAGGAAAGACTTCTAAGAAATGAAAAGAAGAAGCTTGCAATGCGGCGATTAAGGGAATTAATAAAAAACGAACCTGAAAAAATATGAGGAAGCTAAGAGAAGAGAGAGACAAAGATATTATAAAAGAAAAGAAGAAGGAAAGGTTAAATTAATTTGCGGAACTCAATCAACGAGAACAGAGAGCTTTGAGAAAGCAATGGAGAAATCGAAGCAAGAAAAGCTATGATGCAAGAAAACTAAGAGAAAAACATGTAGATGATTTGGAAACCTCGCCTTTGTCACCAATTTGTGTGTCACCAGTCCCAGTTTTGGCTCCAATTTTAAATCACTTAATAATTGAGTCTCCCATCAATGTCTTCCATTTCAGCTTCAGAAAGGAAGGAAACTTCTCAATCCTCTGGCAGAGTTTCCGCTGGAAAAAAATAGATCAAGGAGAAATAGAAAAATACTCAAATTAAAAATTGCAGACCTGGAGAAACAGTTAAAAAAAGAAAAGACCAAAAAAGAAAAGTACAAAAAAAAACTGTATCGAAGCAAGAAAGAACAAAGAGATTCTCCTAATTCGAAAGTAAAACAAATTCTTCAAGGTCAATCTGTAACCCCAGTTGTACAGAAGAAGTTACTATTTGGGGAAGTTTTAGCCACTCAGATTAGAGAAAACTTATCAAACCAAAGCAGTAGGCACGAAAAAAGAAAGATTCTTTCAAATATTTCTGGTAATATTATCAGAAAATATAAATTTCAAGGGCAGATTAAAACATTAGCTTCTACTAGACTGTGCATGAAAACCAAGGATCTGAAAAAATCGCAACTTGCTCATACTGAAATCAGACAAAAAGTCGTAAAGTTTTTTGAGAGAGATGAGTCCAGTAGAATGTGCCCTGGAAAGAAAGAGACAATTACATTTAGAAAGATAAAGAAGCCGAAAAGATTTTTAAATTATTCTTTAAAAGAATTGTATACAAAATTTAAAAAAATCATATCCAGATATAAAAATTAGTTATGCATTTTTTTGCAAACTGCGACCCTTTTGGGTAGTTCCATTAAATGCTAGAAATAGAGAAACCTGTTTGTGTGAAATTCACACAAATTTTCAGTTTATTGTTGCCAAATTGAAGTTGCATAATATAATAAAAGAGAATACTAGTGAGGAAATAATTAAAAGCCTCACTTGTCCATCTGACTCAAAAATTAAAGAAATTTGTTTGGAACGGGAATGTTTTTTATGTAAAGAAAAAGAAGTTGCAATCTTGGAATATGATATTAGTGAGCGGACTAAATATGACAAATGGATTAACAAAACAGAAAAGATAGTGGTAAGAGGGAAGGAAAAAATTTGTAAGAAAATGGTTAAAGAACAGATATGCTGTACAAAACAACAACTAGTTATAGATTTTCAAACTTGTTTACCGAAATTTTTAAAACATAACTTTAATATGATACACCAGTACCAACAAATCAAAGCTATAAAAGAAAATCTTACAAATAACGACGTGTTGATACACATAAACTTTTCGGAAAACTATTCCTGTAAATACTCTCAAGAGGTTCAATCGGCGCATTTCGGTGGGTCAAAGCCACAAGTAACATTGCATACTGTTGTTACTTACCGAGGGTGCTCAGAACAAGGCAAACCAATAATCAGTTCCTACTGCTCTCTTTCCAAGTCGTTAAGACACGATCCAGCAGCAATCTGCGCCCATTTATATCCAGTATTAGAGGACATAAAAAGTACAATATCAAGTCTCAACGAAGTGCATATTTTAAGCGACGGCCCGAGTACTCAGTACAGAAACAAGAAAATGTTTTATTTTGTAATAGTACTTGCCAGTCTATTGCGAACTAATTCTTTAAGGTGGCACTATTTTGAAAGCCACCATGGTAAGGGGGGCCCCTGATGGAATTGGTGGGTGCGTTAAGAGAACTGCAGACGATATTGTCGCGAAAGGAGGGGATATTCCTGATTATGAGACACTACTTGAAAAACTTCAAGTTTTAAAAAACATCAAAATTATTCCCATAGATGAAAAAAAAATTTTAGAATTCGATACAAAACTCCCACAAAATTTGCATGTTTTCAAGGGCACGATGCAGGTCCATGAAGTAGTGTGGAATAAGACCAAGAAACAGATTGTGTTTTTTCGAAAGCTTACTTGCAGTAACTGCGGTGCAGAAAAGCTCTGTTCCCACTACAATTTAGGCTATAATAATTACGAAATTCATGATGAAGATACCGAAAATTATAATAAAAGCAGTATCCTTTTTTGACAAATTATTTTCTTAGTGATTTCTTTTTTCCAACCACTCAAAAATTGTCAAATCTGTAGTCATCTCATGGGAAAGGTAGGTTGTACCATATTTTAGTTTTACAGCAATGTATGGTGAAACAAATAATAAATGCTTTTATATTTTCTTAACTAAATAACTAGATAATCACAAAAAACTTCTATATAAAGATGTTTATGGTTCCGATACGGATAGTTTTGAAGACAACATACCGCTTCGACTGTTATCGGAGAATAATTTAGAAGATTCCAGGTCCGATGATAATTTACCGCTCGCAAGGTTTACTAATATTGTTTCACTAAATGTAAATGACTATGTCTTAGTAAGATTGCTTGGCAAGAAACAAATAAAACATTTTGTAGCAGTTATTACATCGGTTGGATACGACAGGGAATATGTGGTAAAATTTTTGTGAAGAACAGCAACAGGAAATTGTTTTGTTTTTCCTACTATTGATGATTGCTCCTTAATACCAAATGATGATATAATTGCCGTTTTAGATAAACCGGCAATTAAACGTGGCCAACATATTTTTAAACTTCCAAACGTATCTAACTTATGTTAATACTTTTAGCTATTTTTTATGACTAACTTAAAATAGGTTTTTCTGCTTATTCCTCTTACCATTAGTTTTCAACATAAATGTGTTTTTGCTGTAACTCCTGTTTATGTTCTAATTACACCTTAAGCAAACTTAATTGTTTTTTTATGTCTACTGTTCTTGATACTTCTCATCTCCATGTTACACTTCTCACTTCCGTGAATTTTCTTTTTTCAAAAAGTCTCATTATTTTGAAAAATAAGA
>JANEYF010000845.1:0-355000 GCA_029963845.1 Rhamnusium bicolor
AACACAAATTTACATACTAAATTGCAAACTAAACAAACTAGGATCGGTATCCCACAATATTTTAAGCTGAAGACTATACTTAAGTATCGATAAAAGTTACGTTAAATAGAAAAATACTAGTCCAACAAATAAACCCGGTGTAGCTATGATTATAAACAAAGTAAAATAGGTATTCACTAAACGTTAAGATATTTTTTTACTAAAAGAAGTTATTCTTCAAAAATTAGAATTAAAATGTCTGTATACAGACAGACAACTAGAAAGATAACGTAAATAAATATTTGCTAAATATAAAACAATATGATAGTTTTCAAATTAAGATCACGTTAAATTAAATTATTTATTACTTCCTCGTAGAGAGGTAATAATGAATTACGAATAAAGTTAAATAAAGATATATAGCTTGACTATATGTTTACTGCAGATAATCAAAAGTTCAATCAATTGCCAGATAACTAGGCAGGTATCTTTGCCAGAGAACTAGACAAGGCTCCACTAGAGCAGCGTTCTGACTAAATACTAAATAAATGTTCAAGTAAGCATTCGATATTTTAAATTTAGAAAAACCTTACATTACTGAGGTCTAGTTGATAAATATATATGCACTGGTATAAAATGATCCACCACAAAACAAATGCACCACATTAGATAATTTTCACAAAGGTAATAAACAAATAGGTTTAGTCCAAAAAGGTGTACCAATCTCCAAATGTCACCATTCACCACTCTTCAGAGCGCTACCAACGTAGCCAAGTGACTTAAAACATCAATGGACAAAGATAGAAAACAACTAACTACGATACAAAATGGCGACATCCGTTGCCGAGTAAATCTAAAATTTACATTAACCGAAAGTTAGTTTAAATTACTACACGAAATTATTACAATATCAGAGGGATATTAGATAAATTGCCAACAAGGCACGATAAATCGATACTAATCAATATTAATAATGGCTGTTCCAAAGAACCACCGAGGTGAACTAATCACCGAAAAGTAAATTCGCCCAAAGCGTAAGAATTAAGATAATTACGGTACGATATTATGAAAATTACCTCAAAGGTACTTTAAATCAATATAGCAACTTTTTAAATAATGATGATTATAAAATCACAAGATAATACCAGAAAATATATAAATTTTACTAGACCGCTGAACTAGCGATGGTTTCCATCTAGACTATACACTAGTAAAGAAGGAAGTACATCGTAGTATTCTGCTACCCTAAACTCGAATATGGATTTGGAAAGAAAACCAAACATTTGAGAGTGGAGTATGAACAATAAAGATAGATATTTAGTGCAAAAATCTGCAAAACCAACTGTTCAGTAGAAATCAGTGGCGCCATCTAGAATAGACTGGCAGAAACTGAATTCATCGTGGACAACAACAAACTGGAATGAAATGACTTGCAATTTCGTTACAATGCCTAAAACATTTATACTAGCACATTCAGATACAAATGTCGGCATAAAATATAAAAATAGACGGGTATTTATTATTATTATCATGTTAGGTTTGAAGGAATGCCTTTGTAATTTCCAATAATTATTTTAATATTTTTTCTGAAAATGCACACATACGAAGTAATAATATGACTGATTTTTTTTAAAGGAATTATAGTATCTTGAGATACTGGAAAATTTTAACTTTATTTCATTGAATGAACAAAATAGAATGTAAAACAGGAAACTTTACTCCCAATGCGTGTGCGTTACAGTTTGTATTGGCATGGCGAAGGTTAGCGTTATCGCAAAATATCTCATAGATTTGAAGTTTTCCATACATTAGTTTCGTGGGTGATTCAAAGATTTGCAGAAACTGAACTCAACTTTCAGTGACCTGGACATGGCAAAACTGCTGTTTAGGATAGATTTTTGAGAATATCTGTTAATTCCTATTGCGGAGTACATCCGTCCCTGGAATTTAATATTTGGATGCAGGCTCTAGTTGTTAGTTCTTACGCTGGATAAAATAATTATACTTTTTTTACAGTTAAGAAGTGTATTAACATTCTGGATAAAAATAATTAGACTTTTTTCACAGTTAAGAAGTGTATTAACATTCTACAGATAATTTTGGACGTTTTTGCGCACAGGACATTGGATAGAGGGTTGATTGCTACTACAATATTTCATGAATTTATAATACCGTGACATTTTCATCTCTCAAAATACTACATTAAACTTGACATTGTCTGATCTTTAACTATGTAATTTTATTAGTAAATTTTTTGATTATTGGGTTTTGGCCCGATTTCATGAAAAATCAACACCGTGTACAATTGATTTTGTTACATACATTACGGACTCACTGTATAGATAGAACGTATCAAATTATATGATTAAATTCGAATACAGTTCCACATTTTCTTAATAGCCTTTGTGACGCTAGAGTGGAAAATAATATATCGCAAAATGCAAATGTTCAAAGACAAAGAGTTCAAAAGACAAAGGGAAAATTTTGAGCTATGAAAAAGGAATTCCAATGGTGTCACTGCGTCCAGAAAGTGAAGATATTGGCATTCTGTGAGTAAAACATCCGACTGCGCCATGTGTAGGAAACTGCGGTGCCTGGTTTACGATTAGGAAAATCGCAATTTTTATGAGCCTTTAGTGCAGATATTACCTCTACAGCCAGCATATTTGAGTACGCCATTCAAATAGCAAGTAGTATTTTTCTCTTATGCAGTTTACGACTGAACCAGTAATATATACTGCTTGAGAAATAGTTGAAAATTTCCAACAAAACGCGCCCTTTGAGGCAAGGAACAGTAAATATAAGTTTAAACTATTTCAGCCGCTTTCTGAAATGAAATATAATGGTATTATTTCACGTTGAAAATAGTTTAACTGTAATGGAAATATTGAAATATTATGTTATAAACTTCGTTGGGAAAATAATATCAAAAAATATTTTTTATAATACGTTCTATGGCTACATTTAGTTAAAAACTGGAAATGTCAATACACCCTTTCCTTTAAAACTAACAAATGGATTAATATTAATAATATAAAAATAAAACTATTAAAAAATCGAGTATTAACAAAGGCATTGGTCACAAAAAATTAAGTAATTAAAAAAATCAATACTAATTGTTGCAATTACATTGAAGCGTTATCAGTTGCGGACTTATTGAACTAATATTTGTTCTTAAGAAACTTAATATACGAGGTGGGTAAATAGTTATGCATAATGGTTATAATTCTATTAATATTGGTTTAATCAAAAGATGTTTCAATTAAAGTTAGTTGTTTGATGTAAATTTGCCAGATATCTACGTGACCTAATTTCCTTTCTTGTAACAATCTACTTTTTTGATCGCCCCATATCTTTCATAAAAAGATATTTAAATTAGGACCTTGCTAATTAGGCACTGCACAATTAAATAGTATGTTGCATAATTAGAAAATTTGAGTGAATACCTCTATAATTAGGGGGGCGCAATAGAACCAGAGTAGTGCATGAGTGTGCTTACTTATTTTATACGTGAATTTGATTGATTATTGCCTAATGCAAAATCAATATTTATTGATATATAATTTGTAACTTTAGACGCTCTGTGAAGTGCTTATTTTGGTGTCACTACACAGAAATTTGTCTCCTATGAGAGGACTGAACTAACAGTTTTTTTCAAAACATTACCACTTTCTTCTTCTAGACGACAGTAGTTTTCTAGTGGCTGATTCCTTTACAACGAATTACTTTGAAATGTCTTGGGTGCAGCTGAATGTATCTCAATAAATATCAACAATGGGACTTCGATCTTCGATCTTCGATCATCTGTCGACAGTTTTCTCTTTCCTTTTGTTATTTACTGAGTAACTAATTTAACTTTGTGACCCATTCCAGTTTTAATTCCGATCAAGAGTACTGTGTAATGTAAAATTTCGGAAAAAGTGCATTTCCGCAAATTTTGATTAAATGGAATCAATGAAATATTATGCAAAAATTTAACGCTATTAGACTTCAGAAGATACGTAGCATAATTTAAAGAATGTACTCTATGACTTGGCCCAGTATATTACAAAAAAAAAAAAAAATAAAATCAAAATTTTCTTAAATATTGGTGTTACATGGTAATTTCTCTTTTTATTTCGTTGAACATAATAGCATAACCATTGTCTTCCGTTTGCATATTCCAAT
The DNA here is from genome assembly GCA_029963845.1 of Rhamnusium bicolor. Classification (NCBI taxonomy): domain Eukaryota; kingdom Metazoa; phylum Arthropoda; class Insecta; order Coleoptera; family Cerambycidae; genus Rhamnusium; species Rhamnusium bicolor. The sequence goes on from JANEYF010000845.1 coordinate 4,147, forward strand.
ATATGTCAATATTTAAAACTAATTTATTTTTCAAATTAAGTGAATTTTAAAAACCATATTTCACATTTTCAATTACATTTATCAATAATTTAAATATTTTACGCTTTTCGTATTATATAATTTATATTAAAATTAATGAACGAAAATGACAGGACCAATAATTTAATAAATCCCTAAACCTTACGCCTGATAGTACTTTTAGGTTAATCTCACCGTTTTGTATTAAACTGTCTGAAAAATTAATGATTTTACACTTAGCCATCAAAAGATTTTAAGAGACATTTCGTTTTGTCTCAAGAGGTACGAATCAAATACTTATCATTTTATATCTTCCCAAGTACAATTTGGCTTATAAATCTCTAAGACTGTCTGCTACACATTTAAGAAATATAAGATTTGTAGTAGAAAAATATTGCAGTTAGAAAGTAGCGCTAAGTATTTTCTTTACAACTATACGAAGTTTTATTACTAGTGGTTTATACTGAATAGAGAAATTACATAAAATTAATGATTATATAATAGTATAGGTCGGAATTGGTTTTTATCTGGAAAAATTCAAAAAAAAAAAGTTGAAATTTGAAGGATATGTGCAAAATTGCTTTCATTTGAAATTTCCAGGTTTCACCAAATTTTTATTCTAACTGGCCTGTAATATAAACAAGAATGTCAAAATAAAACCAACAAATTGCCCATGGAAGATGAAAACGGACCGTTTTATTAAGCTTTGTCATACGATGCATCATACTAGGGTATTACTTTTTTCATGCCATTACACGAGTTAATAAAATTTTATTAAAGAAACATTTATTTTTAACAAAAATAGAATATTTACCATATCGTAACGTACTACTTATTTGAAATTATGGCACGCCTGATGGCGACTTAATGTTTATTTTTTGAATAATATAATAATAATATTTTTGAACTGCGTTTTTAAAAAGTATGCCATTTTTTAGAATACAAGAATAGTTAACAGCGAAGATAAAGGGAATTTTCGAATGTAATTGCCGAAATATTAATATTTTTACTCATCTTACCTAAGTGAACAGTTTAAAATCTTTGAAAAAATTATACGTAGATCTCATTTTTAAATAAAAATACAATATTTTAAAATTTTGCAGTGGTTAGTGTAGAAATTAACTTATGATTTAGGTTTACATTATTAATCTTTTAACCGCATTATAAATAAACTAATAACATATGTTTTTTTATTTAAAAAAATTATAAACACTTATTACTTGTCTATTTTTCACTTTATTTGTTATTTTACAACTAGTTTCATCCTATAAGGACATTTTCAAGTAAACTAAATTATACACAGATTTTACTTTCATTTAAATATATAAAACTTAACTTGAATAGAAGGATGGGTCATTTTATGGTTGAGAAATATAATTCAAATTTGTACAGATGTTACGTTTTTAAATGTACGAGTTTATTTCAAGATAGTAAATTATATTATGGTGTGATTTTATTAGCAGCGGTTTAATCTGAATAAGTTTAATAACGGAGAATTATTTAATCTATTTGGTCGTTTAATAAGTTGTAATTTTTATTCCTATTTAATTTATTAATTTCTAGCACTTCTAATAAATTAAGTTTTTTACTTTTCCCACAAATATGTAATATTTTAGGTTTGATGATCATCAGTTATTGTATGACCAGAATCTGTTTCGGTACTTATAAAAGTTGGAATGTGTGTTTGTGTGTGAATATGTTCTCTATATCTTACTCCGAACGATCTACCTGTTTGACCTACATATGAGGCGTTACATTCTGGGCAATCTAACCGATATGCACCACATTTTACAGATATAGTTTTTTGTTTTGCATTGAAAAGATATCTACCTAAATTTTTGTTAGAACTAAAAGATGTTTTAATATTAAATTTGGAAAAAGAATTGCTAATTTTGAATAGGAGAGTTGACCTGAATATGATAATGAAATTTTAATGTTTGAACTTTTTTTCTCGTTAATAGTGGGATAAAAGTTCTTTTAAGAGGGACTTATTTTGGTTTCTGTAGATTAGATTGTTGATTATATTTTGAGGGTACCCGTTATTATGTACTATAAGTCTTATTGTGACTAATTCTTCTTTTAAATCTGTCTCAGATAGAGCTAAGCTGAAGGCTCGGGTGTCAGAGATTGATATACGGCTAATTTGTGAGGAAGAGGGTTATAGGAATTAAAGGGTATAATGTCGTCTGTAAAAGTTGGTTTGCAGTAAATATTATAGGGAAATGATGTTTTATGTCTTTTTATAGTTAAGTCGAAAGTTTATCGATTTATTATCGTTCCCTGTTTCTAAGGTAAAAGATATATTATTATGTGAGTTATTGATAAAATCGAGGAGTATTTTTAATTGTCTGTCTGTCCCTTTAAAACCTATTAGGATGTCATCAACGTACCTGTACCAAAAGATAATATGTTTTTTTTGATATTGGAGAATCCAATATAGTTTCTTCAAGATTATCCATGAATATATCAGATAAAAGGGGGCTAAGTGGAGAAACCATGGGAGCCCTGTTTTTGTATAGAGTACTATTAAATTGGAAATAATTTTGATCTAAACACAACTTGAATGTTTGCAATATTTCATTTTTAATTTTGGGATAATTTTGCATTTTTCTAGTATATTTGAAATTAGAGGGAGGCATTCGAAAGGGGATATTAGGAAACATATTCGACACATCAAACGATACTAATTTTATAGAGTTGGGGTCAATATTTAGGCTGTTTAATTTTACTGTTAAGTCTAAGCAGTTATTAATTGTATTTTTTGGGCTTAAATTTTGTAATAGATTTAAACTCATTATTAAGTAATTCAGATAACTTACGTGTCGGTGCATTTGTGTAGTAAACCACTGGTCTAATTGGTTTATTTTCTTTGTGTAATTTAACTAAGCCATACAACTTTGGGGCTTCACAGTTTATATGTTCTTTTTTCAAATTCGGAGTGATACAAATATTCAAAATGGATTTTCACAAAGTAACTTCATCTTCAATCAACTCTTTAATAATATATGTCCTTTCTATCTCTTAAGCGAGTCTGTCCCTCTGAATTTGGAGAACTAAAACAGACCATCCCTTGCACATTTACAATTTTTGGTGTAGTATACTTTGCAATTAATTGTAAAATATTAGATTCAGGAGATATATTCTAACTACTATTGAAGGTGTATTATCACTAAGTGGTAATGAAAAGCATCCGATGTTTGTGGAGGATTAGCTAGTTTAAAGTAAGCGAACTAATATACAATCAATGAATGTGTGAGTATTACAGCACTTGATGATGTTCCTCAACCTTGCATAAAGAGCCATAACGAATTTTCTTCCCTCTGTTAAAAGATTTGATGGATTTGGTTGATGAGAACTATTACAGCACGCTTGAGAGTTATTTTCAGCAAGCATATTCCAAGATGAAAGCTTTCATTTTTTACAAGGTAAAGCCGTGCGTATTGATAAGCAGCGGAAAATAAACTTTTTTTGTCACCAATTTGGATAGAAAATGGAAATCATTTGCTGACGCTGCTTTGAAACACTTGCACATTACAATGTTACTAAGCAGTGCGCATAAGATGGTAATTAGATGAAGGTTAAAAGTTTCTGTTATCTTTGCTTTGCAAACTTCGTGATCTTGATAATTTCTCTCGAAATAATGTCGAATTACCAGTCGTTGTGTATGTCATTTTTATCATAAGATGTAGGTTAGGAACGTACTTGTATCAGTATACTAATACACATACGACATGTTTATTCTTCACTCAATCCTGTTTTACAGGAACGAACCATAAAAAATTATTTCGCCATTTTGTCAATTCCCTCTTTTATTTCATATGGTTTATTTTTTAATTTGCTCTGGATAACTGTGTTAAATTCTGTTTTCGTCTTTTCCGCACAAAACAGTGTATTCCTGCGTTGACAATTCTCTCTGCTTCTATAAAACTTTTGAGAAGGGCTCGTGTTTGTAAACTGGTAGATATTTTTTAATTTTAAAAGCATTTGAAAGGAAAATAATACATCAACTATTACACTAATTTTTTAAATGATCAATTACTTTGACACCATAGTGATTACGTCACACATAGTCTCCCGCATGTTGTAGTTTAAAGAAAAATTAAAAACCACTTTAATTAGAAAAGGGTACCTCACGACAATTGTTTGAACTCACTTTTCATCACTACCTATAGTCCCAATGGGTCAAATGCTAATTTTTTAAAACATTGACCTTTTTTTAAATTTGCTGTAATAATGGTTTCCAACAAATCAAAATCAAATTTAATCGTGATGGATAAGAAATTGATATAAACTTGCTGTATCATTACAAACATTTTATGCCCAAAATCAGATTGCTAGCTTGATTCATTAAGATGTGAACTACTTTTGATACGATTTTGGCGAAGAAGATAAAAACGTTATATATATAAAAGAAGCAACCGAAGAATTTTGAAATATTGTACATGAAGATGAAATTACATACAAATATCCAAAAAACAGCCTTACATCTCAAATATTTAAGTTCTGTCTAAAAGTGGCCTTGGATGACTGGGCTATATGGATAACTGAAAGTACAGATCACTTTGTGATTATTCCGATTATCGTCATTTGTAAATTCATTATTATTATTACTAACCAAATTGAACTTTGGGATTTGCTTTCTGAATAAAAATCAAGATTTGGAAAATCCGAATTTTATTGCTATCAGTATAAAGTACAAACTTAGCAGTTAGGTATGAAATATGATGTCAGGAAAATGCCCTCACGGCTCGCTTGATACTATTCTTTTAGCGAAGTTTTTATAATGCTTTCGCATAAGTAACTCTATTTCAACAATTGCACCTTTGATGTTCTCTTTTAGATCTGGAATCGTAGCAGGCTTGTTGACATAAACCCTTTCCCTTCAAATAGCCCAAAATAGTATGACTGTTTCACGTGCTGTGTGACATGTGGCTCCCATCCTGTTGAAAACACATGTCATTCAAGTTCAAATCGTTAGTTTCGTTGAAAAAAAAAACCGTTGAGCATCTACCGATATCGTACACCATTGACAGTAACAACGTTGCCACCTTCGTCCTCAAAAGTATGCGCCAATGATTCCTCCAGCCCATAGTGCACACTAGACAGTGCATTTTGTGGATGCATTGGTTTTTCTTTAATAACATGGGGATTTTCACTACCCCAGATGCGCCAATTTGGCGATTCACAAAGCCATTAAATGAAAATGGGCTTCATGAACAATATAATTTTACAAAAATCAAACATCAACTTCTGTGTTACCTAAAACCCAGTTTACAAAATACGGCGTTTCTGGTGGTCGGAATTTCTTTAAGTTCATGTGTCAACTGAATTTTATACGCCTTTAAATGCAGATCCTTTGTCAAAATTCGTTGAGTAGTACCGTATGAAAGAGTCAATTGCTGCGGACGGCGGCTAATTGACGTGGTTAGTTCTTCACGACCACTATCACTTACGCGAGCAATATTTTCATCTGAACGACCTCTGCGTTGATACCGGACCCTTGGTTTGTCAATAAGCATACCACTTGTTTCAAACTTTTTGCACTAGATCATGAATTACATGCTCACTTGGCACATTATTGCGTCCAAAGAGTGAATTCGAAGTTTTCTTAATGTAATGCCGTAACTGATCGCCTGTTTTCATAATAAATTTGTACGATATTTATGCGTTGCTGCACAGTATACGGCGCCATGATGAATTTGCCATGTTTCGATACCAACTGTAGAGATGCAAACTCCAACGTTCACACACAACGCAAGTGGCCGCGTAATTCAAGTCCTAAAGTTCAATTTGAATCACCTAATATACCATATTTGGTTTTATTATCATTCTTAACAATTGAAATAAAATATACTAAATTTCTAGCTATAATACGCGGTATATAAATCACTGAACAAATACAATTTTATCCTGAATATTCCACTCTATATAAAAATAAATTTAAATTCTTCACCACAAGGAATAGGTGTTATCTGACTATAAGGTTGTCCTGACCAAATAACATTTGCATAATTCCAAGTATGTGCGCAATGTTCTTTCAACCAGCGTGGACCGTTTATTCTTGTCTTTTAACATGAATGTAAGGGTCTGTGAATCGTGCCAATTGCTGTTTTGTTTTAATTTATTCAAAGGTTCATTGAAACAAACTACAAAAAAAAACATTTGATACTTGCAGTGAACAGTTGGCAGTGTTGGCATCTAGACAAATTTGTAAAAAAACATAGTGAGCATGAATTTAATGCATTGTTTTTTGCAGCTATTTGAATGACAGGAAGTATCAAGTAACAAGTGCTCAGATCTGCATGTTTAAGTTTAACTACGGTTAGTTAATGTTGATTATTTATAGTAATTACAGAAATTTTGAAAAAGGTTAAATACATATTATAATTATGAGTCAATGAAATGTACAGAAACGTTATATATTTTTAAACGTCAATATGGACGAAAATAGCCTGAGTTGAATTATTTTCTGCTTTTTCCCTCATTTCTGTATAAAAATAATATTTAAGAACATTGATTTATTTATTAATTGCCAGACAAATTATGTACGTACGGATTTTTACAAATACAGATAAGTGATATACTGTATTAAAAGTATTTTTTATTTGTAATATATACTCGTAAATGACAAACATCATTGATCTGCTCAACGTTTGTCTCGGTTTCTCTTTAAAGTAAATAAGTATTACCACTAATAAGTGTTTGTGATTATGACTGGTCAGCTTATATTAAACTTTAAGTAGTAAACTTCCTTGAGATATGCTACGACGGGCAGACGTGCTAACAATCGAGCTGTCAACAAAAGAGTCGGATTCTTCATCCAGAGTTGACTTCAAGCAGGCTGGGAGAAAATTTAAAAAGAACCAAGGCGCAGCAAGAAAGGAAACTGACGAAAGTACTGTGGGAAATGAACTCTCTGTCAGAAATCGCAAGACTGACGAATGAAGATACACAGCTGAAAAACAAGGAAATCATAAAATAACTACGAAAGCAAGATGGGATATGGACTAGTTCCAGAGAGGAGTCATTAAGACACCTAGAAGTGCTTCAGGAGAAGACACGCTACCACAGCTGTACACCCCCGGAAGAGCCGATGTCACCAGTCAATCCCCAGAAAGACTGAGACGAATCTTTTTCACTAAAGAAAAAAAATAGAATTTTAATGCTAGAGCTCAGATACCCTAGACAATAAACAATCAGGGGGGCCACAGATCCGCTTAAATCATAAAAAAAAGTACAACGTGATCTTTTTATTTTTTTGGGGGGGGGGGGGGGGGGGGGGGGGGGGGGGGGGGGGGGGGGGGGGGGGGGGGGGAAGTCATCAGTTCGCGGCTCTCAGTACGGATCTATGGTCTGGTGGCGAAGCTTGTACAGAGCAATCATGTCCCGAAAACTGGCAAAAGTTCAGAGATTAGTTTGCCTAGGGATACCAGCGTAATGAACGTGACAAGAAAGCGCCTATGAAGTTCTGCTAGGCCCGGGCAGCTGACAATGTTCAGGTAGAGCTGAAGGTCATGCAGCAACTTCTGGACTGGCGAAAAGGAATGTCTTCATTTCTGTCCTAAAGATGGGAAACCGAAAGACCAGCTAAAGTTGAAAAGGAAATATACTTCTCCCAATAGGGAGTAGTGGAGAATCGACTTCTCCACGGATTCTCTCAGTGTGCTAGACATAGAGTTCTCGTGTAACCGCCAGATGATCCTCGGTGGCAGTAATATCTGAAATGCAAGAAGTGCGGGAGCTTTGCTAGGATCATACAAGACGGTCTTTCTTGGTATATATCTGCTTCAACAGTCAGGTTGCCCTAAAAAGGATGTGCTCCCGCGAACAAAATCGCTTTCATTCAGTAGTGTGGGGATGCCTTAGAAGAGCTTTCCAGGCACAGGCAAACCGGACTAGTGTAGGTCTCAGGACTTACCGGAATTCCAGCCCAACGAGAAGGCTGAAAAATTAGCTAGACTTAGATCCGAGGAGCCCTACCTCGGACCTGAGACTGTATTGGATATCACAAGAAGACACAAAAAGCATAGTTATTGGACCGGAGTTGAAAGACTGACTGAATGTTTAATCGGAGTTCTGACAGGCCACTGAAGACTTAGGAGACATTTATCATTGACAGGTTTTGAGGAGACTCTTTATGCCCTGAATGCGGGAGTAACGAAGATACCCTTTATTAATTCCTGGGACAGTGTGAACAATTTTTAAAGGAATCTTTATTAGAAGATCGGAAATATTCGACGACGGAGCAAGAGAAGTACCTACATGGCAGTCTACTTGCCAGGCGTCAGCGTCACCATTACCATTACCATTACTACTCCTTGGTGAAAGTAAGATAGTACGTAAAGGTAAAAATACTTGTCTTCACAATTTGGGCAGAAAATAATATACGACGGGTGATCTGGAGTAGAAATAAAATAGATGCTAATATGAAACACAAGATAAACTGGAGATATGTCCCTCAAAAGAAATAATTTAAATGGCTTTTTAGGAATGTTTGTTAGTAAATTGTTCTCGTCGCCATCTTTGAAATTACATGAGCAAACTACAGAAAACTTAGTTGAAACGAAGTAATTGAAACTAATTTAAAATAACCTTTAATTTTTAGGAAGCACAGTACTACCTTATAATTTTTCCTATTTCGGAAATGTGAAATTTAGCAGCCATTTGTATGGATACAATTGAGTGAAGCTTAAAAACAAATTCCCTTTTAATTATTTGGTAAAAATAATTGATAGGTATTAAAAAATGATTTCCAAAAAAAAATCACAAACACCAAAAAACATAAAAAATTTTAAGATGTTCCATTTAAAAAAAATAACTTTGGTTTGTCCCGATTTTATGGAATCACCTGTGTATTCATTGCAGGGATACTAAAAGAGTTCATTTGATTCACTTCAACTTTTATTTAAAATAAACAATATATAGGGGTGGGCCTTTTCTTTGTATAACCCTGTACATTGTTAAATAAAGCACCAGCTTCCATTCCCTGTGGTCATTCGGTGTTTAAACACTACAACTAACTCTTGGTTTTAACTGTTATTAACAATACAAAGGTGAATCTCAATTCTATAATTTTATGCAGAGAAATAAAAAACCGAAGACCAAACACAAGAAATAAGACCATAAATTAAACCTTGGGTTTATTTTTATTTAAAACTTAACATGGGCTAAAGTGGGTTCATTTTATTTCGATAATAAAAAAATACTGGTTTATTTTCAAATTTAATATTATTCTTGTAATTTTGCACTGCTTTTGTGACTATTTGATGCTCTTTTAATTAAAAGGACTTGATGGACTGGTTTAAATTACAATCAGGTTATAGTCCAATAAAGATTTTATAGGCAGCGGTTTCTTGGAAGTGTATAGTAATAGAAAAGCTAAAGCGAGTAATTTTTAATTACGGAATTTTATGGAAAAAAAACATTAAATAATATAAAATATAGGGCGATTAAAGCTCGTTAAAAACCAACTTAAGTGGTAGGTTACTTAAAATTTGAATATTTAGTAGATATAAAATTTTATTTTATTACTATCCACAAAATTGAATAAAATAATAATTAAAAACAAACTAGTTCTTAGATATTTCCTTTATAGTTTTTATTTGTATTAGACTTAAATATCATTTTAAAATAAACAAAAAGTTTTTATTTTTATATGTTTAGAGCAATAAATTTTTATTATCATGGTTGAAAACTATATCAAATTTAAAACAAATATTTATATATTTAAAAATATATAAATATGGGTTCTAACGATTACACCTTTGTATATTTGTTTTACAATTTTACACTCGTGATAAATATAATAGTATTTTTATATAACAAATGGCTAAATTGGTGTTTTTTACAAGTGGGGCGTTTATAGTACGAGCATGAGGCGAGTGCTATAAACCACACAGTAAAAAAACACATTTTAGTCTCGAGTTATATACAAAATTTTTTATCGCCATTCGAAATTAGAAAACAGTATAATTTTGTAAAAAATACGGCAAATTGACAAAGTTACCTTGTCGTATTGACTCTATTCAGTACTGTTACATTGAAACCAATAATAAAACAACTAAATATTGAACGATTTGACACATTCTACTTTACAATAATTATTATTTGGAACAAAATGAGTGATACTGGGAAGATTCTAGTACTCCTCCAGAAATCAGGAAGTAAGCAATTACTGTAACTTTAGATTACATGCCTCCTAGAGATTGACGAAAAAAGAATATGATTTATTAATGACAGGTGTAAGCAGAAAACTGTAACACATCTGAGTCTGTTCTTTTGACTTTTCTATCTGAAAAAGCATTAACTTTAAAATGTCCAAGTCTCTGGTCCAAGTTTTCGATGCTTAAAGCAGTTTTGAATGTAGAGAATAATGTAGATGTATCCAAGTACCAAAAAGTAAAAGCTTTTTGAAAGACAATCCACTGGGATAGGGCTAAGAAATCTAAAGTTTTTGACAGACCAGATGGCGAACGTTTTTTTACGGAAGCACCAGATGAAAAGTTTTTAATGTTGAAAGTTGTATTAATATTGGGATTGGCTGGCGCTTGTCGAGAGAACTCCACAATATGACCATTGATGACCTTGTGAGAAAAGACTACATGCTGGTTGCTAAAGTACCTGATTCGAACACCCACATTGAAAGGACTTTTACGGTAATTGGTGAGACAGTTAATGGAAAAAATCCATTAAATATTTATGATAAATATGCAGCTATTCGCCCCATTCATGAATCACAAGGGGTCTTTCTTCAGTATAGAGGAGAATGTACGGTCCATCGAGTTGGTATTAACACATTTTCAAAAATACCAAGTATTATAGCTAAATACCGTAACTTATCTAATCCTGAGCAATATACGGGTCACAGATTTAGGAGATCTTCGGCATCACTATTAGCTGGTTCTGGAACTGATATTCTTACCTTAAAACGTCATGGGGGATGGAAATCCTCAACAGTTGCTGAGGATATAGAAGATAGCATCCAGAACAAAAGGAAATTTCAAAACAGATATTTTCAAACAATACTAAAAAATGACTATGTCTGCCGATGTAGCCGTTGGTGAAAATCAGACCAACCATCATATTAATATAAATGAGTCAAATATTTTTCGCACATCTGAACGTATAATTCCAGGAATAAATAATGTTAGTAACAGTACTATTCACTTCAATTTTCGATAAATTATGAATAAAACTGTTCTTGGAATTTGTTAATAATTAATAAATGTTTGATGTAAGGTCTTTAATTTGTTGTCTGTTGACTATTAAGTTTTATTTCACACTGTGAAATAATTTTTTTTATTTCACACTTTTTTCCTTATTTTTTTCACTTGCCAATAATGACATTGTTTTGATTCATTAAAACTGTCAATAAATGTGATTTTAGGATATAGCGTTACAAAAAAATAATTATTATTTATTCTCATTAAAAATATTTGTGTAGGTTAAATAATCGACGTTTTTGTAGAGAGGAAATAAGAAAATAAAACAATTTGGAACATTACCCTTTCTATGTACAACGCGAATTTCTTTAATATATTTCTTGTGTAGTGCTTTCTTGAATATTTTGTTTCAGAAAAAACATTTGAGAAGAAAATTTAAAAACTGGATCTGTCACTTTAAAAAGTTTGTGTGGCTTTAGCTACATATATACCGGGTGTCAACAAGATCATGTATCAGCCCACCATTTTTTAAATTGGAATAAAATTTTCAAATTTAAAACTCACATATGAGAAGTAATTGGGCATTTTGACGAAAATATATTATCAATACCGTTTCCTGTTTCATCGGAAGTGTCATCAATTTTGAGTTTTTAACTGTATATTTTAACGTATTCTGATTACGCATGAAATTTTCTATATCACAAATCTAAATTTTTGACATTACCCTCAAATATGGCGGATTTATTTCAATATTTTATGAAATTCAAAATTAATAATTGAGACTCTTTGTATAATGAAAATTTTCCAAGTAGGCATTGGATATCATAATATGGTTCATTTTCAATATTTGGGTGCAATATAAAGTGATATTTTTCATTATAATGATGAAATTATTTGAAAAAAATTCAAAATAACTTTTTCCTGACATTTGGGCGACAATTACTATTTTTTTCAAATAGTAACCTTTTCCTGTCTATAGGAATTATCATAATTTACGCTTTAAATTGGTATATGTATAATTGATTTCATTATAAATAAATAGTAACAAATTTAAAATTTTTGTTCTCGTATGAAAGATATTAATCTAAAACTTTAAAATAATTTGCAAATTCGTCAAAATAAACCCATTTACTTCTCATATGTGTGTTTTAAATTTGAAAATTTTATCCCAACTTTTAAAAATATGACGAGCTGATACATGATCTCGTTGACATCCGGTATATACCGTGTGTAAATTCGATGCTCACCATTGGGATCTCGGAATCCATAAGAGCTCCAAGCTTGGGTTAATTGGAAAAATTTAGTACATTTTATGCTGATTTTAAATCTGTTAAGAAATCACTGCTAACTGGGACCTGCTTTGGGATTTTCTGAAAAAAACAAAACTTTTGTGATTCAGCGAAACTACATTTTCTAGACAAAATTTTGTTTTCTAACGAAGCCACCTTCATGTTGCATGGTTATTGTAAATAGACAATATAACAGTAATATAATAATTAAATCAAGTATTTTTAAAATAAAAAGCACCAATTTAAGACTGTTTTGAAATCCGAGATTATTTTACACCTAAATTTAATTTCATAGAAATGCGAAGGGAAAAAACTGTTGCTTGTACAACCAGAAGGAAATCGGAACTTTTCTCCGATCGCTGAAAACAGAACATCGTCATTTTTTCTTCAGTATAATAGAGGAAAATTTTTCGTCCATGTTGTGGAAAATATCCAAAATGTCTAATAGTACAGGAAAATACCTCAAAAAACTTGATATTCAGGCTTATAACGGTCTTATCTTTAGACAGACTCCTGTTGCGTTGTTATTGATGTAGGAGGACATATTTTAAATATGGTAGATGAAAATCGACCGACGGTTGTAGCGAAAGGATACACAAAAGATTCTATGGAGAAAAAGCAGTGGATGTACATCAAATCATTTGCGCGGAAAAGTCCTCAGTACCTTGATCTTCAACTATGCAAAGAGCAGCAAAATACTTTCAACTTGAGTTATACGCAAGAAAAATGACCAAGAAGTAGATGAAAATATTCAACATATCTTATTCTTTGTGTGAACTTGCTATTGTTTTGAGCGATTCTATTCATTAGTTAGCCATGTTAGATCGTTTCCAATGATGTTTCTATTTTTTTGATAGGGTGCAACTATCAGAAATATTCACTTTTCGCTCGGCGAGCGGCAATGACTTTTCTGTTCGTTCAGCGGCAAACGTCAACTTTCTGTTCTAGACTGAAAGCACGGAAAAAACTTTCAATGAAAACATATTTTGCACATTTCCGGTGGTAAAGTAGTCACCTTCCTTCCGTATTTCGAAGATTAAGGTGGCAAATCTAATCCCTGGGAAATAAAAAAATAATTTAATTCCCGGAGATTAAATGATAAGTAAATACGTGTGGTCAATATCATAGAAATGATTTTTAACACGCTTTTATTAGCTTCACCTGTATGTTTGCTTGCTTGCTTACTTGCTTGTTTGCTTGTTTTGTTTGTTTGTTTGTAACCGACTCTTTGGACTCGATTTTGACCCACTTTAAACAGACAGATGTAATTGAAACTTTGTACATTTACGAAGAACCGGTAACAATACAATAATTTGATAAGTTTATATCATTATCCTGATCAGGATCGCCAGTCCTTTCCTCACGTATCCTCTGCGTGAGCAAACGCTTAATATGTAAGTAGATTCCATAATTGTCAGTTAAGTCGGTGGTCGAGCGAGCTAAGGCAGTCGACGCGAAACGACAGACTCCTCGGGCATGAATTCAAATCACACGGCTAAAATAAAAAAAAATTTTTTTAAAGAAATATCTGTTGAATCGTAATATGTTATGATATCAGCATCAATAAGCAATATAAATATAGTTTAAAAAAACTACAAAACACGCTTTCATATCACGTCAAACTAAAAAAGTGAAAAATAAATATAGTTTAAAAAAATTAAAAAACACGCTTTTAAAGCACATCAAACTAAAAAGTGAAAAATAATTATTAATATAAACTGAAAACAATAATGAACGAAAAATACTAGTATTATTGTGAAAAAAGCGTGGGTTGCTCGATATACGAAAAATATGGCACAAGCGCCCACACGCTTTTTTCACAATAATACTAGTATTTTTCGTTCATTATTGTTTTCAGTTTATATTAATAATTATTTTTCACTTTTTAATTTGATGTGCTTTAAAAGCGTGTTTTTTATGTTTTTAAACTATATTCTTATTTAATTCATTGTGAATTGAAGTTAACAGTTATATTAACATTACTATAAATATCAAAATGAAATAAGCGATTAGAATCACCTTTTTGCGAAATATTTACTAAATACATTGAGTGAATGGAATAGGCATTACAACCTGAACTATTTGTAGGTGCCTGCACTGTGTCGTTCATGGTTGTATTATTGTTTCGTTCATATCCAAAAATGCTTTCGGCACTCTTTTCTTTACTAATTGATCTCTCAATATAATTTAAATCATCTTCTGATGATGCCGACTTGGTTAGTGAAACGCGCGTCGATTATAATATATGGTGTTTTGGTGTCTTGTGGGAACTACGTTAGCGTTATTTTCACCTTAAAGGTTCCAACCCACTTCAGTACTTTCAACATACTCCTCGGCTACAGTTGAGGACTTCCATCCACCATCACGCTGAGGACATAATAATTTACCACAAAGCTTTCGTAATTTATTCCGAATTTATCTAGGTATCCTTGTATTTGTCTGTTTGACATTATTTTTTATTTATTTCTATTTGACATTTATATTACTTTTTGGTACTACTACTTGTCGAATATTACGAACTGTGAAAATTACTCTATCGATATTAATTTTAATTTGAATTATGTTGTATTTTATGGTTTACATGTTTGTACCATTAAAAGTTTGACATAATAAAAATGTTGACGTTCCGTTATATTTGTATTGTTCATTAGTATCCACGGCGACTTTAAATCGCAAGGGAATAAACACTTATTTTACTCCCTGTTTTGAGACAGTAAAATACTGTTTTATTCCCGTTCGTGCAAATTTATATTAATTTCAAACCGGTTACTTGTTTACACGATTAGCTTAAACACTAACACGAATTCCATAATATTTTGTAATGCCTGCAACTTTTGAAGTTACTCATATTTAATTTTTTTCTAAAATTGATTTTATTTTTAAAATGCAGGACCGGAAGTGCATAAAATAACATATGTACCACAGGAATAAAGAAGAGTCTTTTAATTCTTTGTGTGATTAACTTTCACATTCGGGGTCACAAGATGCCTTTAATCCCTTGGTTATATAATATATTGTTTCCTCCCTCTGAGAGAGAATAGCTTATGAAAGTTGGGGACACCGTACTATGTGGGTCGAAAAATCTACTTTTTCTAGGAAGCATAAAAAGTAATCGAATGAATAGAAACTTTGTGTTGAATTATCATTTATATACTTTTAGCAGACGTCTCATTCTAAATAGTCAAAAAGAAAAAATTCAAAAAATTCAGCAATAGTAATTTTCCTTCCACGCCCGTTAATATGAACCCTAAAATATGCCTATTTATTTTAATTATTAATGACTAACTAAATGTATAGTACAACTTCAATTAAGATAATAATTTGCCGTCACATTATTTGTAAGTAGCGCCAACTTCCGGGGTCTCTAATGCAGGGCTGGCTTGTAGCAGTAAAGTTATTTCCTCCACACCATATCCGTATATGTATTAATGATTGCACAACGTATTCATTATTCCTTATAAGCTTGCAGGTGACACTACACTAAGCTCTCTACCGAGAAAACTACTACTACCGAATACAAAGTTTCTTATTTATATGTATATTCATCCCGATAATATACCATGTTGTTAAATTTGCCTTGTATAGTTGTAGCGTATTATTTATTTGTGGAAACATCACGATACACCATTATTTTACTGATACAAATTTATTTAATTTTATTAATTTTATTATTTTTTTTTAAATAGAAGTAAGATACAGAACAACTTATTTAAAGCGAGATTGAAATTTTTATTAAAATAAAGGTATAGCAAAAATTGAAATACCAAAATATCCCAATAGTGAGGTGATATTAATTTACAATTAAATACAATATACCAGAATCGTAATCTTCTCACTTTATTTAGCTGAAGATTAAATCAAAGTAGTCACACGCATTTCTTGATTAATTACTATTTGTAAA
Source organism: Rhamnusium bicolor (assembly GCA_029963845.1). Classification (NCBI taxonomy): domain Eukaryota; kingdom Metazoa; phylum Arthropoda; class Insecta; order Coleoptera; family Cerambycidae; genus Rhamnusium; species Rhamnusium bicolor. Next base: position 20,517 of record JANEYF010000845.1, read on the forward strand.
ATTCTATTTTGTGTATAGTTGATTTCAATAAAAACTGGTACCTTCTTTTAGCTATGTAAATCATTCGTTCTTTGATTGATATTAATAATCTTACAAATGTCACTTTGACGTTAATCAGTGGCGTCATTATTAAAAATGGTTCGACATCTAACAGATATTCAAAAATTTCGAACTGTTTCTAAAATTGAGGATGGTTGGTCCATAAGAAGACTTGCTGCTGAATACAATGTGAGTAAAACCACGATAATGAGTGTTAAAAAACAATAGGAAACCAACTAAACGGTATCCCGTAAAGTTGGTTCCGGTAGGCCCAGAAAGAGCAATAATCAAGAAGATGAAAATCTTATAAATTACCTAATAGAAAACCCATTTCAGACTGCAGTAAATGCAATTTCAGAGACAAATTTCCCTGCTTCGGTATCTACTGCTTGCAGAAGAATAAAACTACAAAACGACTTGAAGAGTTGTTCAGCGGTTAAAAAATACAAACTTTCAGAAGAAAAGAAACAGGGTAGGATTATTTTTTGCATTCAACTATATAATCAATGACGAAAACTTCTGGGGACAAGTTGTCTTTTCTGACGAAGGTTTTTAAATCCTGTAACGATGGACATGTTTGCGTATATAGGCCTCCTTCCACTAGATACGACGAAAAATATACTTTCGATCCACAAATATCAGGAAGGTTTTCAGTCAATGTCTGGGCTTGGATGAGCCTAAATGGGTTAGGTGTGTGTTGGAACAGTGGTGGTCATCTCAATTCCATTAAATATATTGAAATATTAGGCAATATTATGTGGCCATCTAAAAGTCCGGATTTAAATCCAATTGAAAATGTATGGGGACTAATGGTGAAACATATAAGAAAATTAAATAACCATCCAAATAATGCCCAAGAATTGGAAGGGATAATTGAAGACGCTTGGGAGGAACTTGTCGCAAGAAGTTGACCTTGCAGGAAATCTGATTGTGTCCATGCCTGCAAGACTTCAGGCAGTTTTAGACGCTAATGGAGCAATGACAAAATATTAGTTAATTCTGTATTACGTAACTGAAGTTCATTTATTTAATTTTTTTATTGTATTTTTATGTTCAGTTTGCATTGTTTACATTTTTTTTAATCTCAAGTGGTATTTTTGTGTTCTTATTTTAAAAATAGAATTATCATTATTCAGTTAGTATTTTAATTACAACCAGTAGTAGAATTATCCGTAACAAATATTATTTTTTAAACAATAATATAGCGGGCTTGAAAATGTTTTGGAAAAGTTATTTTCTAATTATTTTTTAAAATTCCATTTGAATAAAGTAAAAGAGAAAGGTTTAATAAGTTTAAAAACACAAAGAAAACCGATCTCCTCCAAAAAACCCAGGTCTGGGGTAAATCACCTCTTCTCCACCCCCTCTCGACATGCCTGGCCAGCCCTATTTACAGACATATGCACACAATTAAACTATTAAGATTTTCGATTACAAGAGTTGTACCCAGTTTTTTTTTTTAAATCAAGTGTACACCTAATTGTGGCAAAACCAAATTATTTGTATAGGAAACTATACTTTTAGAACCAGGTTATTCCCAAATGTAATAAAATTCGGCCTATATCGTTGAGGCCAACAGGAATATTTTGAAAACACTCAATTATTTGGATTTGTACTCTATGTAAGTTATGCATTATAATATTATGATCACATTTATTTTTTTGTATGTTCACAAAGCCCTTTGTTTTAAAAAAATGTATGATGCAAAGAAGATAATAAGTTACTGAATTTTTTGTTTAATAAATGGACTTAATGATTAATTCCATTTACTCTTAATTCTCATCCTTAATTAAGAATAATCGTCGACTTTAGCATAGTTGGATCGGTGGAAAGTATTCTGTTAAGATTAATAAACTGAAAGTATCACCACATTTTTTTTATTGAATGGCTGTTCACCAAAGGCAAATCCAGAGATTCATAGTGTGTCGTGAGCAAAGCCCGGATTCGTGTGTTACATAACGATACTTTCTCACAAATAATGCACTGAACTTGTGTATTCAAACTATAACTCCGGAAATCGTTTATTGTAACGGTTAAATTTTTGGTCGCCTTGTATTTGGCATAAAAATTTAAGTTTATTTATGACTTTGCTAGTAAGAAAATGTCTTATCTGAACAATTAAATTGTGAGTTGTCTATAGCACGACAATTTTAATGAATACCTTTATTCACAGGGGGCTCGGAGAAAAAAGCCGCGAAAATAAGCAAAAGTATCAGGAGTTAAAAGTAGAACCCTGCGGGACACAGTCGCGGTATGTTGTTGGGCTGATCTATGCTTAGGGATACAAAGTAGGTCACGATAGCGAGTAGAACGCATGTGTAGATCACTATTTTTAAGTAATTTGGCTGTTAGATATTTAGGTTTTTGAGATTTTAATATCTTAAATATTGCACACGACATATGGAGCTGAAATCTTTCATTAAGATTAAGCCATTTCTATGCCAATAGGCTAGCTGAAATGTGATCGTACTTGCGCAAACTATAACTAAACCTCAAGCACGCGTTTTGAATTTTTTGCAAACTCTCCTTGTCTCTGGAAAGTAAAGCAGGCCAATACACAATATCACAGTAAGACAAAGATGACAAGATGAGAAAATCACATAATTTTAACTTTACGTCCGAGCTAAGAATTTCTTTATGAGTATACATCAGTTTAAGTTTAGCAAACGATTTTTGAACTAGATGATTTACATGTTTAGAAAATCTAAGGTTTATGTCAAGCCATATACCCAGATTTTTACAAAAATTACTAGGTAGTAAAAGTTGGCCATTAAGTTTAATTTTAAATTCAGGATCAATTGTGACATCCTCCTTTTTACTTCCAAATACAAGCATTTCAGTTTTTGACTCATTTAAAATAAGACTATGTGCTGACGACACCTTAGAAATTGTGTCTAAATCTGAATTAATTTTAGACACGGCTGTCAAAAGATCATTAAAATTAAATGAAATATATACCTGGGTATCATCATATTGGTAAGAGTGACAAAGTTGAAGATATTTATTAAAATCTGTAGTATAAATAGAAAACAGCAAGGGCCCTAGAATGCTACCCTATGGTACACCACGAGTAATAGTATTAGAAGAAGAAATTTCATTACAGTTAAGAATAACTCTTTGACGTCGAGCAACAAGAAAATTTTCAAAAAATGAAATCGCTGTATTATTAAATCCAAAGTATTGCAATTTCGTACACAGTGTAGCATGCGCCAAGGTATCGAACGCCTTGCTAAAGTCTAAAAGAATCAAGAAAATATTATTGTTAAGATCGATTTCTTTAAATACACCATCAGTTACTTTTAAAAGAGCAGTTGTAGTACTATACTGAGCCCTAAAACCAGATTGAGAAGTTGGTAAAATATTATGGTCATTGAGGTATGTTGTTATTTGATTTGAGACTATTTTCTCAAGGATTTTGGAGAGAGCAGGTAAAATACTAATGGGACGAAACTGACTTATAAGGGAGGGATTAGATACTTTTGCCACAGGAATTATATTAGCTAAATGACACTCATAATACGCATCAGTAATTATTTTGTAGCCTATTTGTAGTGCATTGAAAGTTATGTGAAAATCTACGAATAAGATAAGTTTTTTCAGTCTAAAACCATGGCTTTTACAATTTTTAGTAGGGGACATACGTTACAGTTTTTGTAGATAATATCAAGTTGTTATTATTATAATAATAATAATAATAATAATAATAATAATAATAACTTGACTTTATTTATCTTCTAAACAATTTATAAAAGTATATTTTCATGGGAATGGCGACGTTCAACAGTGTTGCTCTTCCACATAACCATTCCAGTTTCACATAATAATATCAAAAGCGCATTTATATATATATACAGATTGTACCTATTTGGCTTAATTATTTCTAGTATTAAACAACAGTTTTTTGATCTGGTCTCTGAACTTGGGCAAACTAGAAGCTGATTTAAGGTTAGGGGGTAAATTATTATATAATTTAGTAGCATTATATACGAAGGATCTTTCAAATTGGGCAGAACTATGCCTCGGCACCGTATACAGGTCTCGAGATCGCGTAGGACAGTTGTGCGTAAAACTACCTTTAATTAGTTTTTTGAACAAATATTCTGGAACTTGTAGATTATTTATTTTATAAATTAGACACGCCATATGGAGTTGAAACCGTTCATCTAAGTTTAGCCAATGTGACTCTCTGAACTTATCTGAGATGTGGTCAAATTTTCGTAGACTATAAGAAAATCTCAAGCAAGACTTTTGAATCTTTTGTAAACTATCTTTATCTTTACTTAACAAGGCAGGCCAAAAAACAGTATCACAGTAAGAAATGTTACTTAATATTAAAGCATCACAAAGTCTTAACTTTACATCTGTACTAAGAAAATCTTTATGAATGTACAGTGTTTTTAATTTACAATAAGATTTTTTTCACCAAATTATTGACATGCTCCGTGAACCTAAGATCCACATCAAGGTACAGTCCCAAATTTTTTACAAGAGTTTGTAGGAACTAAGGTCACCCCATTAACAATAATATTAAAATCAGGATTATTTACAACTGTATCCTTGTAAGAACCGAACACTAATAATTCTGTTTTAGACTCATTAAGAATTAATTTATGTGCTCTAGATATTTTAGAAATAGTAAGCAGATCGGAGTTTATTTTAGAAACAGAATTGCCAATGTCATGCAAGTGAAAGGAACAATAAATTTGCGTATCATCAGCGTACTGATGCATTTTACAACATTTTAAATATTTAGAAAAATCGGCAGTGTAAATAGCAAAAAGCAGAGGACCTAAGATGCTACCTTGAGGCACCCCTTGATTAAGAACAGCAGTTTCAGAAAATTCACCATTTACAAGAACTTTTTGAGTTCGATTGGATAGGTAATTTTTAAAGAATGCGATTGCAGCAGTACTCACCCCAAAATGTTTTAATTTGGAACACAGAATCAAATGATCTAGCGTATCAAACGCTTTGCTATAATCTAACAGTATCAAAACAGTATTCTTTTTTCATCAGTGGCTGCAAAGATATCATCTGTCACTTGCAGCAAAGCAGTGGCTGTACTGTGATGGGCCCTAAAGCCAGATTGCGTTGACGGTAATATTTTATTTTTGTCGAGAAATAATCTGAGCTGCTCAGAAACAATTTTTTTCAAGAATTTTTGATAAAGTGGGCAATAAGCTAATGGGTCTAAAGTGAGATACTAGTGATGGATTACTAATTTTTGGCACAGGTATAACAATAGCCGATTTCCAAGGCTGAGGATAATGTCCACTTGTTAAACATTTATTAATAATAAAGGTAAGATGTTCACTTAAGTGAGGTATAACTAAAGAAATCATTTTAAGATCAATTCCATCCAATCCCTTGGCATTAGATTTAATAGTGGATATAATTTTTTTCTACTTTTTCAATAGAAACTGTATCAAACCTAAACCCCTGTAAACTTACATCATTGTTTTCTTCGTAGTTTTCAGAAATAAAATTATCATTATTATTGGGATGTACCCGAGGTACACTACTTAAAAAAGAACTCACTAAAGGAATTCGCATCTGTGACAGCAGAACAAGGGTTGCTTACATCTGGGCTAATATTCAATGCTTTTAGTGTTTTCCAGAATGCTTTGGGGTCTTTTTTTAAATTGATAATTTAAGTATGCTTTTTTTTCTGATTTAACCGCGGTATTAACCAGATTTCTAATGATTTTATAGTCATTCCATGTAACTTCAGTTTTATTTTTTTTATATTTTAAAAGTGATTTGTCTCTAATTTTCATCATAATCTTCAAATTATCTGTCAGCCAAGGAGCACGAGGCTTAGTTATTCGTACAGATTTAAAAGGTGCATGTTTATCAAACAAATATGACAATTTACTGTTCCAAAAATTGACCATCTCGTCGACACTTTCGAGGTTATATATTATATCAAACTCAATCAAATTAAGGTCTTCTATAAATGAATCATAATTGAACTTAGAATAGTCTCGAAAAGTGTGAAAAATAGCAGGTTGACGTAACTTATTTATTTTCAAATTACAAGTGACTAAACTGTGATCGGAAATGCCATCCATTTTAAGGACTTCACTATTTATGGGTAAATCTAGACTAGATGTAATAATAAGATCAATCAGGGTACTGGAATTATCAGTGATACGAGTTGGTTGCTCAATTAGTTGATGTAAGCCATACTTATTAAGCAAAGAATTGAATAAATTAAAATTATGACTGTTTTTGTTTAAATAATCTACATTAAAATCACCCCCAAATAGTATATAATCAAATCCTGGTAAGAAATTGATTAAAACATTTTCAACACTTTCAATACACGCTGGCAAATTTACATGAGGTGGTCTGTACAAAGTGCCCAGACAAAGCCTTTTACCTTTAATATTAATACTTATCCATAACTGTTCAATAGGCCCATTATTAGGAACATCTAAAATTTTAAATTTGACTGCCTCCTTCACATAAAACGCTACTCCACCTCCTCTTCCTTCTCGATCATTTCTAATAAGTTTATAACCAGGAATTCGTGTAGCACTGTCAAGGGTATTTTTTATTTAAAAATGTTTCTGAGAGTTGGTTCCATTTGAAAAATTTGTGTTTCGTCCCAAAAATCATTTTGATGGTTTATTTGCTCATAAATCATAATTTAGTATTTTCGATTAGACATGGATTACACGGGCCAATTAGAATAAATTGGAACAGTCTATGACACACTTAAATGGAAAACTAAAAATTAAATTAAAACAAATATTGAAGTGGAAAAAAATCATTTATATGTCAAAAAGTGATGATGTTTATTAAATATAAAGGATGTTTCAAATTTCAATCGTTTATCTTCAAAACAAAAGAAAAAAGGGGTGTACCATGATGCTGTTACACCCAGTATTTCGTGAACGATCCAGAATTTCAGAACTTTGTAAATACATTTATTGGTTCCTTGTGAAGAGCTATCCTGTTGGATTATAACATTGTAACGTGGTTTTTTCAGGTGGAAAGTTTTTGCTTAGTCGTCAGTATGATCAAATTTATTAGTGCAAAATTTTTCCGTACATTTCGTTAGTATTGTGCGAATCAATTTAACTATATACTCAAGCCTAAAAAATATTCTATTTGAAGGATCATGTGACGATAGAGGATGTTGCAATCAAATTACCAATCAAATGTCGTACCCGTTCACGAGATATATGATTAGAGAGTCTTAGTCTTCAGAAATGTCAACGATGATTTGTGGGTGCTGCAAGAAGGGTTTTGGACGTCTGCTACGTTTTTTTCTCATATGCTAACATGTTTTTTCCTATATGTCAGTCATGTCACTTTTAAGGTCATGTAGTCATACAGTGCCATTTGTATTGAAATATTTATGTCTCGTTACGTTACTTAAAAATAATTATATATAGGATTAAAGTCTCCTCTGACGTGTTCTAAAGAAATCCGTTCTCTAATAATAAATAATACAGTTTACATAATTTATACTTTGGAGTGTCAAAGCAAGTAGCAACCTACATATAGCTCAAAAAAGGTGTGCATCTAAAGCTGGCATGCACTTTAAAACTTAACACGTTATGATAATCCGAATAACGCCGAGCGCATTAAAATGCACAAAGCGGTGAGTGCATCTCTCCTTCTCGACCAGTATGATAATATAAGGTAAAGCAAGGAACCGCTCAAATATAACTGCAAGTCGGAAAACCCCTGAATGAACGAACGATGGGCGAGGAGGATGCATGCGCCACGGCTTCTTGAATAATTCACCAGGAATCACGTTTAGGTCGACTCCCGGTAGCGTTCCTGCCATTCACAAGTGCCGCCGCCGGCTCGAAACCCGACCTCGCACTGCCTCCCAGGATCGATACGCTTGAATTGAAGACTGTACGTTCTAGTCTACGTTTTTCTTTGTATGACACTTCAACAGGCTCTAAAAATTACACTATAAAGTACTTATTACAAAGTAGAGCGAGCTAAAGTGGATATTTTTAAAAGTCTTGTTTAAGAGATGTTAACACTAGAAGAAAAAATTATAATTTGAAAATGTCACATTTCATATAGGTTTACTGACATATGCAGAGCCGTGCTTTTTAATTAATATGCACTAAAAATTATACCGTCAGTTGTACGCCTCGGTCTGAGTCAAAGAAGGAATTATGAGATAAATATATGGTCAACCTAGTGGGAAGCGCTCACTGACTTTTGCATAGAACGTTGTTGTCATTGATGCTGGGCATAATCGAATAACGGCTATTCAAATACCTTTAATAGTCGAATGATCTTTCGAATTGTGGTTAGAGCTTGGAAGTGGGGAAATCGATATCGATGGCTTGGCTCGGCAACATTCGGGAACTCGAGTTATAATTCATAACCATAAATATTCGATTTGGCTGGCAGTTGGCTATTAAATTATATCTGTAATTCTCAATTATAAATTATAAATTTTAACCTCGATTTTAACAACTCAGTCCGGTTCTGCACAAGACAATCCAATTCTAAATGGCATCAGCCAATAGCCATCTACATTCCGCAGATTAGGACGACCAAAACGCCACCGACAGCAAACAACTAAACACTAATAATTTTAATATGTGTTCAAATGTACTTGTACTCCCATCGTATCTCATCGCTCGATTCGCGTATTTGAAATTTGAATGACGAGCTGCTGAAACGAATGACGATTATTCAATTGGCAGTCGGTGACACACTCTCCGAGAACTAAATCATTCTAATTCTCATGATAAGAGTATTCGAGATATCTCGAGATATTTCAATAATCTAATGATCGATTGTTTATTTATGTTAATTATTATTTGGTTGCTGCTTGAAGGTGCGGTCTGATGTGGATATTCACTTGAACGTGGCTCAAAGTGTGATTTGTTTGAGCAACCATTTCAGTGACTGGAACTGTTAGGGAACGATCAAAAGAAGGTAGACCTAGGTCAACAAATGCAAAAGAGGACTTTATTAGTCCGAGGAGCTAGGATACATCCATGGTCAACGTCAAAGCCAAAGATGTTGGTGCGCGAATTGGCATTACCCCGCGAACTGTCCTAATGGTAATGGTAATGGTGGGGGAGGCTGACGCCTGGCAAGTAGGCCACAGACGGGCCCTTTTTACCAACCCCCAGCTGTCCCCTCAGCCATGTGCTTCTCTTGCTCCCTCATCGAATCTTTCCGACCTTCTGATGAAGGTCGAGATGTCACTCATTGAGAGGGGAGCTCATCTCCTCTCTTAGAAGCGCCTCAGAACCGAAGATACTGTATCTCAGGCGCCCAAACGCTTCACATTGTCCCAGGAAGTGGTAAGATGTCTCTTCATCACTCCTGCATCTTGGACATGTAGGGTCTTCCTCAATACCTATCAATGATAGGTATAAGTCTGCAGTGGCCTGTCAGAACACCGATTAAGAGATTCAGAGTTTTACGACTCCGTCCCAGCAACCAGGCCGATCTCGATTTGTTCTGCCCCGTCACAAAATCTCGGGTTTGCCTGCAGGCCCTGTTGGTCCTCCAGTGAGTCCTCAGCGTCTCGTGGGTCCACTCATTGAGGGCCGTTGTGACCTGCCTTCTTGAAATACCTAACATAGGCTCAGGCCCATGACAGGGTTCCTCGGCTCCGAGTCTAGCCAATTCATCGGCCTTCTCGTTGCCTGGAACTCCCATATGTCCCGGGACCCATACCCGGGACATATGGAACTGTCCTAAATCGTTTAAATGGTATAGGTCTACACTGTAGGAAACTTATAAGATGCCCCTTTCTAACAGCAAATCACAGAGCTCAACGTTTACTTTGGTGTGACAAACGAATAAACTTGCGTGATGTGTGAAACACTGTGTTGTTTTCGGATGAGAGCCGGTTTTGTCTCCATAGTGGCAGACGCACCGTTCGCATTTGGAGACTGTGCCAAATTCAAGGGTTAAAGATCGGTACGTTCAAGAGGTGCATGCTTTCGAAGGTGAGTATATTATGGTTTGGGGTGGAATTCTGACTCTTACTGAGTTGTATGTTGTGAATATGATAGTTGATATGCAAGAGACATCGTTAACAACGTAGTGAATGATTATCGTTGACATTTAAAACCTAATTTTATATTCCGGGATGATAGTGCCCGTCTACGAGAGCTAGGTTAATATTAGAGCGGCTAGAACTGGATGGAATTATTTTTACCTTCACTCTCTCCAGATCTGAACTGCATTGAACGTAACTGGGACATGCTTCGAAGGTCACTAAAGAATTGGCAACCTTATGTTAATGACGTTAGGTCTTAACACAGGGAACGCTGACATATTCCAGGACCGACATTGGGCTGATACAAAATATGTTATCATTTGTGCATATAGGCGTAGAGACAAGCAAAACAAATATATCTACATTAATAACAAAATACATAACTATTCAGGTGAGTGAGGAAGGTCCAATAATGCGTGAGCATACACGGTCATTACTAGTACGCGTTCTGCATTAAGTGCCGTCAAATTCGATCGCTGTGGCCTCAGATTAATGATACAAAATCTGAGGCTGTGGCCTATACATTTGTTTATATATAGAAAATGATCGTTCTACAATTACCGATGTCAACGGCGGAAATTGTAAATACGTCAAATCGGCAGGAAGTTCCACACCATCTATAATTTGTTCGCGAAGTTCATACATCATTTTGTAACCGCCATTTCCCTTTAAAACATGTTTCAATTTTTCAACAACTGCTTTACTTTTATTGTCTGATAATTTCGTTAAACTGACCTCGACGTCACCAATTATTGATAGTTCTTCTGAAAACCGCAATGATTTATCTTCTAATTTACTAGTGGCAGCAACTAATATTTTAAAATGTGTGGCAATGTCACATATATCTTTTTGAATGTTAGACTGTTGAAAGGCCTGCCGACTATATCTTGTAGCCCTCGACTCAGTGGATTTTATGTTTAAAACAAATGTCCTTAAATATTGAAAATGTTGTGCATAATACAAAACGGCTTGTATCCAGGTCACCACCACGCACGAACAGGCTGGGGAGGCAATGGAATATTAGGAAAACGCTTCTTAAACTCTTGTTTTCGTGATCCTGATTTGACAAATATGTTTTTGTGCCCCAAACTAAAACAGTCCACGATGGAAATCGTTTCCGAATTTCCTCAACCACCAGATTTAGTGCATATGCCAAGCACGTGAAATGTATCATATTGTGGTACTTTTATTGTAAACAGTTTGCAGCTTTTAACTATGCTTATATGCTCCATCAGTTGCTAACATAATCAATCTATCACTTTATGCACCCACATTGAATAATGCGTTTTCATTAGAATTATAATTTCTCTTGCTGTACCCTTCAGCACAAGTTTACTGGAAATGAGGGCTCATCAGTTGGCGCCACTGGCTGAGTAAGGTCCTGTCAAAAGTTATTGTTAGGTGCGAAACAAGTTTGTAGGGTTTTTATTATAATTATTTCGTACACCAGAAAATCAAAAAAAATTGTTAATTATGCCTATGCCTCAGTGTTGTGCAGTTCCGTTTTGTTCAGAAACAAAATGCGGATATACACTAGTCACAAAAATTAAGGGATATTAAAAAAAGTTCCAAATTTTAGGGTGATTTTCAACAAGAGATAACTCGGCGAAAAATGGTCGTACAGAAAATAAAAAAAAAATTGTAGGTTTAAGTGTAAAAAAAAATATTTTTCTGAAACAAAAAATTTTTTTTTTTCGAACGAGTCATGTTTTTGAGCAAAAAAGGATTTTTGCCAAAAAACCATATTGAAGTCGAAAATATGCATAAAAATCAAAAAATTGCTTGCTAAGATGATTTTTTGGCCGAAACGATCAATTTAAACCTTCGGGGCACTAAGAAAAAAAATCGCAGCGCTTTGCAACTTTGAGGGTATTTTAGGGACACTTTGAGGTTAAAAAGTTACCGGCGATATCCTTCGTTAATTCACTATATCCAAAGTTATACCAAATTGTCCAAATATCCTTAAATTCGCAAATTTTCAACTTTTTTTCAGCCAACATCATCGCATCAAAAAATTTTTTTATCAATCACCACTAATTGTGTCTTATAGAGAATATTCTGCAGTTTCCAAAACCATACCTTCATTTTCTGTACGATCATTAGTTCCCGAGTAATCGATTGTCAAAGTTGAAATGGACTTTTTTGCTTTGATCAACGACAACTCCGCGGCAAATCATCGTACGGAGCTCTTTCAGAGATCAAATTAAAGCTAATTAAATTATCTATAAGAGCTTTATGGTCGCATGATGAAAAAACATTTTTTTGAAGTCCACAGACCATTTTAAAGACGAGAAAAAATTTGGAAAAATTTTTTTTTGTTGATTTTCGGATAATTATGTGAAAACCGCCCACGCAAAAAAATTTTACAGTCCAGGTCTGAAAACTAGACACTTAAAGCTACAATTTCCTTTTTTTTATTTTCTGTACGACCATTTTTCGCCGAGTTATCTCTTGTTGAAAATCACCCTAAAATTTGGAACTTTTTTAATATTCCTTAATTTTTGTGACTAGTTTATATTTCCGGGGGACAAAACTCGTCTAAAACAGTGGTAGGTAGCGATTCGCAGGGATAATTTTAATCCTTCGAAACATTCGTGTGTTTGTAAGAATCATTTTAATCTTGACGATTATGCGTTACTAAAGGAGCCTACTACAGAAAATCGTAAATAATAATCGTGCACATTCGTTGTTTTCTTCATGCTCATGCTTGATATAACCTAACTTTAATGACATAAGACACCTGTGATAGGTACAATAATTTCCCTACTGAGCAAGTAAATTACTACATTCCCCTTCTGTCATTGTGTTAAATGTTTTTCAGCTGATTTTTATAAAAATCACTAAAAACCCGCGTTAAAAAGACATGATAACCATTAACGTTCAGTGACATTTACCTTACCCTAAACTAGCGCCTCTCGTGGTGAATTCAAGCGCGGTAGCCCTCATTAATATTGGAGGAGTAGCACTTTTAACATTTAAAATCCGTATTAACAACTTTATTTCCACGGAAATCTATGGTTTCTCATCCAACGACACTCATAAACATTTTTTACATCCTCTCTAATATTGCATATAACGTTTGCATAAACACGCGGTAAATACTGTTTGTGCAGTGTTAAACTAATAGGCAAGGGAAAGACAGATATTTATGTTAAAAAAAGCCTCTAAAGTTAGCATGATCCACCAAATTCCAAGAGAAGTTACAAGCACAAAACATTAGTCGAAAAAAATTCTCTACATGTGATTACACCACTTAATATGATGCCGATGTAAAATCGAATTTTCATGTCTTTCGCAATCGCGACGTGTACGAAATAAATAACTTCGATTTCAAACAGTACAGAATATATGTGACCCATCAGTTCTCAGGTCATCATAATTTTCAACAATTGTTTGTAGTTTATACGGCAATGAATGTTCCATTTTGCTATGAACCACTTGGCGCAAACCGATAACAATTATCCAGCAATCGATGTAGAACTGGCGGACACGGGCGAACAGCTATTATTACATACATTGTTTCTATAAGAATTATCCCGTTCCCGCAGTGAATTTGTGACGTTGCTTCCCGACATTCAGTGGCGTTGCCGAAGCGGTCAGTTTATTTTGATATTGTAACCCGGTTAATAAAATTATTTTCAATGTCTGTCCTGGAAAATGGGTGTAAGTCCCTGTCTTTAGTTTAGGACTCTGAGACGAGTTCTTCTGGATTGTGGATAATGGGATGCCTTGAACCAAGAGGAGATAAATTACTTGATTTCAAGTATACCCAGGAAGCAGTGATCACCCGCTCTTAACTGATGTTTATGCTCTGTCTTCTGTTACGTATTTTGACTGTTTAATTGGAGGTCTCATTTTAATTTTATTTATCACTTTTCTTTGAGAATCCACCATATGCTGTTATATTTTGTTTATGGTCAGATAACGTACATTACAACGTTGATTCAAATTCGAGTGTTTCTATGTTTCTTATTGTAACAACTTTTAGCACGAAATTTTGTGCTGAATAAAACGTCCCCGCTAAAACTTCATCATTCTAATCCTTTGAAGGTTATGGCCAAAACGAAAATTTTTGATTTTCGTTTTGTGTAACTCAACTTTTAATTATCTTTTCAATGGTATAATCAGTTTTAACATAAAGCTGTTTTCTCATCACATCTTTAACTTTCCTCGTAGATCCAGTATTGGATTTTCTCATATAGGATTTTAATATCATTTATTGTCTATTTGTAGTAGATAATATTCTTGTTTTTTTTATAGTTATTTTCCCTTAAGTTGGATAACAAGCTATATTGATTATAGATGTAGTAAAAGAACAAAAATAACACTTGACATGCATTTCGAAACATGTAGAAAACATGTACGTCGCCAAAAGGGGTAGGAAGGGGCGGTTGCGCCCCCGGGTTTTGGTAGATAGGAATATTTTTATTAATATATGTATAAGTAGGTCCTATAATGAAAGCCAATCAATTACAATGCCAAATAATTAAAAAAAAACGACTAAATTAACATTCACAAATAAATTTTATTGCAATTTTTCAGTCGTCTGTATACAATAGTACATTGTGTATCTAGTAGTAAAGTAACACATTCCCGGACGACGATGTAAATTGTTGGCTGAGGCCAACAAGCATTTAAGTCCGGGAATGTGTTTTTACTGCAGGTACACATACAATTTTTTTAAATCGCAGTCAATATTATTATAAATTAAGGAATTTTTATTAATGCATAACATTTTTTCATTACAATCTAATTGCTTAAAAAAACGTTTGCTTGACAATCACTGTATTTATTGTTGTGATAAAAGTCAGATTCAGTGCTTATTTCGTTTTATTGCTAAAACATATTAAAAAAATATTTAAAATAGACAGTGATGATGATGTCCAGGTGTTTGGTACACTAACAGAATTAGTAGCAACTGCAAAAATATTCTATTTTTTACCACAATATGTATAAAAAACCTGTACGGGAGTTACTTTCCCGGCTTAGGTCGGAAAAGTAACTTTCTCGTACTGTTTTATGATAGTTGCATAGCAACGGACTAAAATACTAGAATATCGTATTTTGAGATCTGAAATTGCGCCGAGAATGTAGACATTCTGAGAGATTTCAGAAAAAGTGTCTTTATTCGGTACCTTTGAATTCTTCCCTGGATCGCTGCCAGCTATAAAAACGTGCCAGAGCCGCGCCTCGTGTGTTTTGAACATCCTATTATTAGTAGATTCAGCTTTGTCGTACCTCTAAATATACCCTTCATATTTCTACTTAGCCACACTATTTAATGTTATCGTAATTAAAAATTGATACAGACATAAATAGTAAAACTGACAAAATAAATACATACTCTTAGAGTCGTAGAAGTGTTGGATAAATTAAAAGTTTTTAGTTTAATAAAAATATATAGAGTTTTTTAGCTCTAACAATTTATTAAAAGAGCCCGTTTCGCGCTTTGGTTTCAGAATTATTTTTAATAACATTGCTCAAATTGATTGCTTTACACATTTCATGTTCTGTCGATAGAATAGCCAAGGATAATAGTCTTTCTTGACTTATAGAAAACCGTAAAGTGTCCTAAGCAGCTCGTTCATTAAAACAAAGTAGGCGCAATAAATATAAGAGAATTCTTATCATTAAAGTATTAAAAACACCGATACCGCCGGGCACCGGTAAAGGAATAAACCGCCGCCTACAAAGGTTAGGCAATAAAGCCATTACTTTATATCTATTGCGTACATTTTGCAAATATGGCGCTCCTATATAAACAAATCAGTGTACACTTTCTTGGAAATTAAATTAAACGCCAATGCCAATACATTTCAACAATGGTAAAGAAACAAATATTTTTATATTATGTATTTATCAGATAATTTGTTTTTTTTTATTCTACAAAAAAAAATGTTTTCTAGCATCAGCTCGGTGGAGTAATCGGCTAGAGCACGCGATGGCAAGTTCGAATCTCACCACCGGCACTGACAATGCCGGTTGTAATGGTTGTGTGTTCGCGTTTTTTCATCAATGTAACACCCGCCCGTGCAGCTACGACTTTGGATTTGAGGGTTGTCTAATTTCTGTGGTGTTTATGTATATGTTTTATTCACTGTGAAAAAACGTTCAGACGCATTTCTAAAAAATTGCTCCCCCCTGAATATTTTAGAGGCAACGCTCATGGCGGAAAATTACAACTCAGCAAGTAATTGAAAAACATGTTTGGCTTGGCAGTTTTCTCTCTGAATAAATCTAGTTCAACTGTTTATTACATCTATAATGAATAATTTTCTATTTTTCTTCATTTGAAAACATTACCCTTATATTTCTCTAGTAAGTGATTGGGGTGGGGTGAATAATAAAAAACAATTTCTAAAAATGTCTACGTTTTGTCTTTATCTTAGGACTTGCTTAGGACTATTTAATTTAGGATTTTCTTGTAAACTCAGTATTTTAAAAAAGTATAATCTTTGAACAATGTACTTTTTTCGTTGTTCAAGTATTATACCTCTGTTAGAGGGTTTAAAAAAGTTAATTAAAAAATCATATATGAATAAAAATTCACTAACAGTGATAACTCCAGCCACGAAATTATTTAGCGCTAATCCCCGAAAGCATGAAACGGGGTTAATCGTATTAAAAATCTCTTTACATAATACTCGACCTATAAACATGCCAGTACAGATTGGTTGCAGAATATACGTGAATTTTAACCAATGGAATCAACAAATGTAACAAGCCTGCTTTGCAATTTTGCGGATCATGTATTACGAGTATTAAAGGGACATGATTTTTAATAAACTTAACTCTATTTCAACGGCCTCCGAAGAGATGACATTGACATACAAATACGATGGTGGTATGAAAATTAATGCCTCTGCCTTCATATAGACGTTTAATATATAACATAATAAACAATATGAATTTAGAAATAAACGATAGACTTGTGACTGATGAGATGGAGCCCCTCAATTGCTTTCAGTGAGGCTTGAAAAGTGAGATTTTGCGTTGTCATGTTGCAGCAAAACATTGATATGCATGCATTTATTTAGATACCTTTAATATATGCAACCAGTCGTACAACCAGGATCGCTGCGGGGAGACGGTTTTGATTTAATTTATAGGCAACTAAGCATGTGTCCCTCTATTCCTTGGTAGCTGGTGTTGCATTATACAACCGCATAGCATCAGTTACTACTTTCGCAGAACTGGTGTTTGGCATATGATTAGCTACACAGTAAAAAACATTATATCATTTTAACATTCACCAGTGTGTATATAGTCCATAGTAATCAGTGTATGTTTGTTTTTGTAATATTACTATATTAAGAAAGGTAATTTGACACAATAAATATTACATATTTACATGTAGTGTTGATTTAGGACTAACACAAGAGACCCTACCTATTTTCCACTTATATTAGTGTACATTTTTAACACCATAATTTGTAAATTGATACATAAATTATACATATACTTAGTATATTTTCAAATAATTTAAATAATATACCATTTATATGTATTTAAAATAACACTAGATATTTACGATTAGAATACAGAATTTTTGCTAAAAATTACATAAACTTAAGAAATAATTACAAAAACCAAGTTTTGCAACTACCTTATGTAAATTATTACCCTTTTGTCACGGACATTTTGTGAGACGATATTAGACTTATTCAATATCAGTGTAGACGCCGCACCAAAACAAATCTAATAGTTTGTAAAACATTGAGCTCTTTTTAAGAAAGCATGATATCTGTACGTACTGGCCAAAAATAAGAAATAAACCTCAAGGCGCGATTGATTAGTCCTTTGTGAGAAGCGACACTTGTCACTTGTAGCTTGCTCTTAAAAGGTGTTAAAAGTATCTGTTTATCTATTTTTCCTTGTAAAATTACGTGTCGATGCATTTAAACAGGATACTACGGGTCTGATGGGGTTGTTTTCTTTGTATAATTTTACCAAACCATATAATTTTGGAGCCTCGCAATTCATAGGTGTAAGTCTTCGTTTTTAATTTCTGTGTGGTACAAGTATTCTAAACTTTGTATGAAGATTTTCGTTTCTTTTGCAAACTTTTTTGTGGGGTCTTGTCTTAGTTTTTCCAAATTTCGTTCTTCTAAGAATTGTTGAATTTTATTGTTGTATTCTATTTCTGGAAGTACTACTGCGGTATTGCCTTTGTCTGCTTTTGTGATAGTTTATTTTCCACAACTTTTCTTTGAATTTGTTTTATTGTAGCTGTATGTGAGGAGCCATTTGTTTTTGTCTTACAGTTTATTTTTTACGCTATTTCGTGTTTTACACTTCGGGGGTTTGTAAAGTTTTTATTGTTTAGCTAAGGAGTTTCGTATCCACAATCTCTATATGTAGTTTTATTAGTCGGTTTGGATAAAAAATTAGTAAAGAAAACCTCAAATTCTCATTTAGTCGACGTTTCGACAAAATTTATTGTCTTCCTCCAGGACTAATGAGGTCTTTGTCGAAACGTCGACTAAATGAGAATTTGAGGTTTTCTTTACTAATTTTTTATCCAAACCGACTAGTTTTTATTGTTGTTGATAATAGCTAGTTCTGCATGTAATGCAAGTGTTTCTTTTTTGTTTCTTTAAATTTTGTGGTTGGGCGGTGTGTGAATTTTGGGTCGAGATTTAGTAGTTTTTCTTCACTTCTAGTAAAATTTGTATCGGATAAGTTGATACGTATAAATTATTTAATAAATATTCGTATAAAAATTAAGAATATAATAATTACGCTGCATTTCAATTCTAATAACCCCGTGCCGTACTACGACACTGGTAGTTTTTTTGAAAATTTCTTGTACTGTTAAAATCGCACCAGGCGATTAAAATATTGATTGTTCGTTCAGTAAGAATGTGTATCTAGTGATTTAAACTAAAATATATTAAATTTCTCGTTTTAGACGGATATAAGTTTAAATTCATAAACAGGTGTAAAATTGTTGATTATTGAATATATTGAATTTACATCTGGAATCGTATCTACGGATTCTTGATTTTGCGATACATATTAATGTTTAAAAACGCTTCTGCAATAAGGATTCTGTGCTAGAGGCGTTTTTGTTCCCCTCGTGTTTTTGCATGGTTTTTACTGTGAGCCAAGGAATTGAATGCAGCGTAATTTCGATTTATGTAATATTTACAACCCCCGAGCTGTTTGTCACTTTTGAAGAAGACGGCCAGACTAGGCCGTCCGACAAAGTACGCCGCTACACAGCACCAAGCGTCCTGCCTTCGCTGGAGCCGGCTGGGAATTTTCTTTAGCAGTTCTATTTAATTACATAGTCTTATTGATAAAGACTATCATAAAGAATAAACTTATTTTTGTATATATATGGCAGAAAAGTTTCAGAACTAATTATTTTATTAATACGTAATTTGTAACCCCTGTATGTATATAATAATATTAAGGTTACCTATATTAATTTACAGTTATTAATACCAGCAAATATACATACTCTAGATATATTCTAACTTTCTATATATAATTTTTTTTGTTCCTGAACTCGGACAAAGTATTTTTCCCATACTTTCATCCCAGTTTGGTTACTCTTGCAAGAGCTAGGTTCTACATAATTATATGAATTTTAATATTTATATGCTCTCTCAAACTAATGCATGTGTTAGCCATTTGACAACTATTCTAATTTGTTTCTAATAAATTCTAAATTAAATACCATTTTATATTTCTCTTTTATTGAAAACTACAATTATTACTTACCTGCTGGCTGGATACTATAAAGAGGCAATTTAGTAATTTGGTGTCTCTAGGTTGTGTAAAAATAGAAAAAATACATATTTGGGAGAAATAAATTACTTGGCGCCCTGTAAAATATAAAACTACTCCCACGCCCTAAAGCCGCCGCTGAGTGAACCAAGGGCCTTATATGTATAAAAAAAATGTTACTATCTATTCTAGCCAAATATACGTAACAAAGTTGACATACCTCGGATAGAATTGATTATTCTTCTTACTATCATTTTTCTCTTGTTCGTTATATATGCTTGCTGAATTACACATAAACAGTAAAAAGAGAAAAATGAGCCTGCGCCACTGGTCGTAACGGCTAATGTCGTTGTCTAAAGCCGTGAACCGGCGGAGGATATTTTTTAATAACATGAGCGACAATTGTCCACTTCGCCTTCAGCCAATTTTCATGACCCGTTTATTCATTTTCACAACTTTCAAATTAAGGCTCGAGGTTAATATAATATTGCCTTGTAATTTGCTGAAAAATAAGTGACGCGTTAAAACATTTGGGAGCTCTTATATGCGGGTATTATGGTCATAACCTTGTTACAAATAATTGGTATTAGGATGTTTTATGACAAAGCCATATGAGTGGAAATATTTCCTTTAAAAACGAATTGTATATCACGTACTAAAAAAATAAATAAAATTAAGTGAAATGGCGAAGGAGCCGCTATTTATATTATAAGTAAAGCGCGGGCAAAATTTTAAGTATATGTTCACAATGGCTCTAAAGCTATGCAAAATAATAATTTATTGCAAAATATTTAAAATGATCAATCCGCTAAATAACAACACTTCTGAAGTTCCTCGGCCTAACTATTTTATTGAAACTTGTGACTATTAAACTGTACTTATTAACAAAACTCCGGATAAGGGTTAATGTCGGCTATCTTATGAAAACTTCCCAACTGAAAGCTTCTTGCGCAGAACCACTGATTTAATAATACGTGACAGATCAAGAATCACCACATGATATGCGGGTCCTTTGATATTGGTTTTGGTAATTTACTACTTTTAAAAAAGCTTATCACAGATAAGTATAAAATATACTTAAACTGTACATTATTATGTACAGTACAACAATACAATACAATAATTACACAGGCCTGCGAAGTTTTGGCGGATGATATAAAAACTGGTAATTTTTATTATATTAGATACGCTAAAGCCGAACATGACACCAGTTTTTATGTATCACGTACAGATTCTTCATAAAAGCATTTTAGTCTCGTTGCCAAAAGTATAATATTATTTCACATATTGCCTTTATATTTGATTTTTTTTTTTTTACTAATTTCCACCCCAGCAGCAGCTATAAACGCTGGGACGCATCAAGGATAAAATGAGCAGAAGATTTAGAGTCGGCATTCAAATGTTAGTAAAAATAACCCTATAAACTTAAAACAGCACGAAACAAATTTTTTTCGTTGGCCTGTGTTATCGTCCAATTTGAACGGCTACGATATAAAAGGTCTGTTACTTTGAAAATAAATTATTGATATAAAATATTTCAAAATGATTTGGAAATGGATATCTCTGAATGATCGCTTTTAATAATAAAGGTTCCACAAGGTTTAGTTCAGGGGTCTATGCTGTTCTTATTGTAAACAGAGAGCGGACCCCTATAAGAGCTATTGCTTAAAATATTGAAGAATTCTTATATGGTCGCGTCGCTTGGTATTACAAATTAAAATGGTAAGTAGAGAGGCTATCATCGGCTTTGTGAATTATTTATATTTCTTGATCAGTAACACATTAGCGACGGGTGGATGTACTTGCCCATATACCGAGCTCGGGAGCGCAGTGGGCCAGAGCGTTAAGTGACAAACGTAGCTGATTTATCGCCTATTGACTCCCGGGTTCAAATCCCAGTTTCGATTCTGACAAAGTCGAAGGGTTTGGTTGTGCATGTCCGCGTTTTTTCAACTGTGTAACCCTTGCCCGTGCAGCTTCGGCTTTGGTTTGGAGGTTGTCGAATTTATGTAGTGTGTTTTATGTTTTTATGTTATTTTTCAAGCTTACGTATTTCAAATCAATGTTAACCATTGGTAATTATAAAATTTTATTAAGAGCCGAATTATCATGTTCGCAAACGGTTCTCGCTGGGAAGAAGTAAAAAAAGTAACTCTTTAACGTAAATAAACAAAAATCGTTCTCTTAAAATATCAAAATAAGAAGTTTTAAATTCTAAAAAATTGGCAGAAAAAAAAATAAAAAAATTAAATAAGCCACCTTCTTGAGCTAAACAGTACCTTAACCGATCGTTAAAACCTCGTTTGATTAAAATTTTTAAATAATTAATTTTCAGCGTCATTCGATACTGTCAATAATAATTTATGTCATATATTTTAATAATTTCTTCTTATTGCCATTGACATTTTTGTAACTAAATTAGACATTTCAAATGTCAAACTGTGAAATTTATCCTAACTCCATTTTATGAGGTCAAATGTGAAAAAAAATTCAGTTTACATCAGCTTTATTTAAGTACTTGGGAAATATATTTTATTGGCTTGATATAGTAGACATGATTTATAATCTTTCATCAAAAATATATTTTTTTATAAAGGCAAATACAAAAAAAGTTTGGGTCTCGTGAACCTCCTTTCAGCTGACCAATTTTGCTCAACATCGAATTTATCATTGTCTTTGACATTTAGAACATGTGTACCAAAAAGCTTTATTTCAAAAATTGTGGCTGCTATCGCGATACTACAGACATGCAGACATTTTTTTTCCATGAAGTTGTATTTTTATTATAATTCATCGAGATTCGTCCAGAAATGCAATAAAAATTTTTAATTTTTATTTCCCGAAATTGTACCTTTTTTCTATCATTCATTATGTCTTTTCTGGTGATACCACATTCACCAAATTTAATATGTGACCTAAAAGGTTGTTAACAATCATAACTGCCAAATTTGGGAAGTCACCCATTAGTATTTTTAGAGTTATCTTGATTACACACATACACACACATATCCATACACACGCACCGATAGACATCATTCAGAAAATAGTCAAAATGGATTCAGGATTGTTCAAAACGTATATATCAATCAAAATCTCGCGGTCGAAAAAAATCACGATTATTATACTTCCTTATATTAGGTATAAGAAAGTAAAATTAATACTACCTTTTTTTCTAATGCAAAAAATGTTAATTTACTACATGTGCATTTAGATAAAAAACTTGAACTGGAAATTTCAATGTGAAGTTGTGATTTCAAAGCGTTATAGCTACTTGTTTCAAAACATAAAAGAGCAAATCTTTGTAATGAACAACTTTTATATTACGCACAACTTGAATCTCGTCTAACGTATGATGTCTGTTTCTGGCGGAATTTTACTTATTCGTCTCATGTTTTCATCGTTTAGAAACATGTTTAAGGTGTATTGCAGGTGATTCAAGTGCCCATTCGTGCAGAGATATTTTTAGAAATAAAATTTAACTTTGCCAGGTTTAATATTTTTGAAATATCTATGTATGTTTATTTATAAAAATCAGAACGACTTTTGTGTAAATAATAAATATAGTGCCACATATAAATATACATATTACATTTAAAGGTCGCAGTAACGTAATAATCTCGTGTGTGAACACAATAATATTTTTTTGTGAAAAAATCATATATAGTACAAAATAAACAGTATCTTACCTTATACTTTTGACGGGTGATTTTTTTTAATGTCCAAAATTAGATAAGTGCCGAACATTTAGCAAAAAGCACAATATAACAGTCATTTTTTGGCACTAGAATAAAAATATATTAATAATAATTTTTCTAAATGATTTGGAGATAGATTTGGGCATATCGTTAAACATCTACTTGTAATTTAAAAACGACCGTTCCACGTCTTCAGACGTAACTGGAGCGTAATTAAAATACTGAAAGTTTTAAAGCGTTCGATTTTCGTGTACACAAGATATCTTTTTACAGCATTTGCAATAAAGTTTTGTGGCATTAAACTCTTATTGTTTTGTATCTATACAGCAAAGTAATAAGAGAAATCGTGTACCATTACATATCATAATATTTATTCCCATTTCATTGTATAATAGTTGTACGTAAGCCCGTAACTGGAATGACTATCGAGCTGCGGTCTTTACATAAAATACATTTTTTAACCACTTATTTAACGGCCTATTTTCTCTACCAATACCAATCGCTGATACTAGGAGGAAGCCCCACTAATGCTTATATAAAATTGTCTGACCTGTAAATTTTGCCAAACTCCCTACTTTGTTGTAGGGTAAGAATTTTTGACGTGCTCACATTGGCACAGTTTTACGTCCCTTTTGAGAGATGGTGATGCGAGCAGTTTCGCTCCCCAACTATACCTCATCGGCTTGGTCTGGCCGGGATTTGAACTCAGGGCCGTCTGGGTAGAAGAATACGTTACTGTCGTTTACACTATCGAGCTGATTATTTATTATAAATTGAAAAATAAAATGCAAAATAATTATTTGAGAGTTGACGCAGTTAAATATATATTTTGTTTACCTTTGAAAGTAATTAAAGATTAAAATTTTTAATAATATTAGACGAACTATTATATATGTATAAATCGTTATATTTATTTCAATAGTAAACTTTAAGAAACATTTTTGGTTAAAACCTGAAACATTTTCAAATTACCTTAGTTAGAAATCAATGAGAACAAACGTCAGAAAAGTTCCTGCTATTATTGCCACGAGAGTTAAATTCAAATCCTAATTACAGCATATATTTTATAAACACATATTGTGTGTATCTTTAAAATATATGTTGTAATTTATTCTCCTAAACTGTGATAACTAAATGATAAAATATCTGTTTTGTTTTAATTGTCATGAAAATGAGAGTTGATTGCAGTGGCAAATGTTATTAAACTCGACCTTCATTCAGTGCGAATTGACCCAAAACCTAATTGCAAATTACTGAAAAATTTACATATACATCAATTATTGCCCGGTCTCGTTATTTTGCGGTCGGTAAATGTAATTGTTGCTAATGTTCTCTTTGTGTTTCGAATTTAATGCTTTTAATCCACCAATCGATTTTAGAATCGTGTTAGTTCATTTTATGATAAATCAGTATTATTGTTCTAGCTTTATGTTAACATTGTTTTAAATTTCTGTAAATGTGATAAATAAAATATAGTCAGCCATAGCACAATAATAATTTTGTCCTATATTAGACCTTATCTTTGTCTTAAAAATGTATACAATTATTTTATAGAAAACTTTGGCTTTCAAATCTGGTAAAACTTAATTTGGTTTAATTCATGAATTACAGAAATATGTAGGCAGTCGTGGCACTTGGTGTTTTAATGTTTTTAATAAATTTAGTTTAATAGTCAGCTAGAATCAAGATTAGGAATTTCTTTAGAAAATTTAACTTTTAGATCAAAATTATTACCACTAGACATTTTTGCAGGTAACAAAAGACAAATGGTATATTAAAAGTCGGATCAGAAAAAAAAATACGTTCAAGGTCGCGACACCTTAATTGGACGATATAGTTAATCTTTTTTAATGCTATTAGACCCATTAAACTTGTAACTAAAAATTATTACCACTAAATATTTTTGCTATTAACAAAAGATCGTTCAAATGGTGTATTACAAATTGGGTAAAAAAATACATCCAACGTCGCGACATATTAATTGGATGGTATTTTTAATGCTATTAGAACAATCAAACAGGTACAAAAAAAAAAAAATTTACCATTTTTGAGAAAAAGATTTGGACAGTCAGTTTTTTGGTCACCCTGTACTTTAATACCTTAAGATAAGTTTCCTCATTACAATATGTTAAAAGCTTCTATAAATTCTAATATAATTTTTCTTTTCTAGGTAAGTAGTTGAAACACTCCATAGTAGGTAAGCAGTAATGTATGCATTTCCTCCATTTTCTTTAGAAATAAGTCGGTTAATGCGCCACGTTCTTATTTTTCACAGATATGTTGAGATGTATGCGCTGGACGAAATGATGAAATAAATTGGCATTGTTTTAAAATAAAACAACCATAATCCTCACCTACTAAAAAAATGGTATAACGGCTTTACTAGTCTATGCAACGTTGTTGAAAAAGAGTCTGAATCTATTTGGCTCGAAAGATGGAAGATACAGTTTTTAATAAAATAGGTATCTGTTCCCAGTGATGGCTTTTATGCAGACCATGATAAAAAGAATTTTAATTCATTTTGAAATGAATATGTTAATACGTATGACAAAAACCAAAGAAATCATGTTTTTGCACTAACCAAATTTAGGGGTTACATCACACTTATGTTTTTCCTTATAAATCGTGAACGTCTGTAGATATCTAAATTCTGTAAAGACATTTGAATATATTGGTGAATGTAACACTAGGTTAGGTTAGGTTTGTTGTGAGTGGGTCTCAGTAGACCATCCACTGCGGCCATCAGCAGGCCTATTGTGGCTGACGCCTAATTATATTTCACCCAATAAGTTCAGTCTCTTAATGAAACTGATAACTTTATTGGGTGAGAATGTGTCCAGATCTTCTTGCAGCAGTTGCCCTTTGCCAAATATTGAGAATCGGATCCTCTTCACAGCGGGACAGGTGCATAAGATGTGGTCTGCCTTCTCATCATCCTCCAGGCATAGACGGCACTCCTCGTTTTCCGCTAGGCCGAGTTTATGCAGATGGTAGTTTAGTCGGCAGTGCCCGGTATATAGGCCTGTTAGAGTTTTCAGGTTTACCCTGTTTAACTCTAAAAGTTTCTTAGCTCTTGATTTCAAGGGGTATTTTATAAACGCCTTCGAATGAACTAATCCTGGCAACTCTTGCCAATACTGGAGAGTTTTCCTTTCAGTCCAGGTTGAGATAACCATCTTGGCAGTACTTGAGGATATGCCAAGTATTGGTTCTGGTCCGATGAATCGTGATCCCGCTCCTTCTCTGGCTAAGGAGTCCGCTATTTCGTTACCTTCCATACCAGAGTGGCCGGGTATTCAGACCAGAGTCACTTTGTTGTTTTTGCTCAAATGATTTAGGGCTTTCTGACAATTCCATACCGTTTTGGAGTTACACCGGTAGGAGCCAAGAGCTTTTATAGCTGCTTGGCTATCTGAGAAAATTTCTATTGATCTGCGTGTAAGATGCATGTATTCAGCCTTCGTACACACAGTTCAGTGGCATGAACCTCAGCCTGAAAAACAGTTGCATGAGTACCTAGGCTTGAGAATATCCTCACCCTTGGTCTGTAGCTATGTACTCCGGCTCCTGTTCCCTCGGGAGTTTTGGAGCCGTCTGTAAACCAACAACTGTCTGCCTTCAGTAGGTCGGTTTTATTCCGATCCCACTCATCTCTTTCTGGAGAAAGGATGTTGAAGGTCAGCTCGTATGTAACACTAACATACACATGTATTTTTAACAAGGGTAAAAGTATATTACCTACTAATGTTTGTTGTAATGTTCCGAAATTTATATCCGGCGCCTCTCGTTAAGAACCATAGGTATTGTGATAAGGACCGTTCACCGTCGACAGATGTAATTGATGCATACTTAAAATATGTGAACCATTTCAGAGACTCCACATTTGTCTTGTTTAGAAAAGTTTACTTTTTTGCCATTTAATAGGTTATCTGCCACCCTACAGACCAATGCCGGGGAAATTCAAAAACAAAAAGAAAAATTTTGAAACATCTTTAAAATGTCGAATAGATATTAAATATGTGAAGCACAAACTGACAAAATCAAAAAGTCATTATAACTCATGAAGGGATGTAGATATCGAAAAAATAAATAAAAAATCACCCTCAGAAGCCCCCTGTCGACTTGAAAATAAAATAAAGAAGTGAAAGTTAATGGCAGTGTTATAGAGCACACAGCTGTGTGGTTCAATTGTTTTAAAATCTTATTGTTTTTGATGTGCTCTCTTGATTTACGAAAAAATTACAATTACATTTTTATTTACGTACAATTCATTTGTTTTAAGAGATACGGAAAAAGTGTACACCATTTTAAATTAAAATTATACCAGTTTTGAAACTTATGTTTTCCTCGGTTTTCATATATGGAGGAAAACAAATCATACGCATTTTAAACAAGCAATGCAATATCTCCACCACATTTATTCTTAGAGGGAGCGATATTTATACATTTTTTTCAAAAAGACGTTCCAGAACACACTTTTTATGTATAATAAACCTATGTAAAATATAATGTAAACGCCGAGGATATTTTACCTTTGAAAATATCGAACCCAAGACTTATGCAACTTATATCATTTGGACTGTATAATCTATGACGGTTTACTAAGTTAAACAAACTATGATTAAGGCTTACCAAGAATGATCCAACGTCTAACTTCATAAAAAATGTGAGGTTGATAATTCTCTAAATTTAGGAAAGGTGTGAAAAGGAAGGGAAAATGAATACAGAATAGAATAGAACTATGAAATACTAAAATGTCGCAAAGTTTTTAATAAAGGTGCTCGACGTCGATTTAACTAATTTTTAAGAGAATGAAATTTTAATTTGATTAATATGGGGAAAAATGCGGTCAAATTTGTCAAATCAACATTTAAAAAATATTGGTTTCTTACATGGTTAAAATTCTGTTCCACCTTGTATAGTTATGTAAGTGGTTTCATTGGGGATTAAAATAACATAACATTCAAATTTTCTCTCAATTTTTATTGCATTGGCGACACGTCGCGTCGGTAAAACTTAACAAGATATTGCACACGTGAACGTAATGCTTCTCCTTGGTAGCACATACACGATAATTCGGTCAGCGCTTCGGCTGGAGGTCAACGTTGATCCACCTTCTCATGTTGCGTTGCTTCTGCATTCAGTTAATGGTAATGGGCCAGTCGGGTTCACCTTTTTATAGTTGGCGGCGCTCTCAGATAATAAATCGAATCGTTATTTATCAAAATAATCTTACTATACTAAGACATAGGAAACCATCCACAGTGTATGTAAAAGTATCTACAATTTAATTCAAACTTATTTTAAACATAAAAAACGTCGGATTATTTTATTACCTACTATATTAATATATTAAATGATTTTATTCTTGTAGCCACTATCTCCTAAATGCCCGTTTTAACACACTGCTAAATTCTTACTATTTCATTTTTGTTTCTGTAAAACCAATTAAAATATCTATAGACCAATAAATTGAAACTTTTGTTACGTCGGCAAAAAAAGCTCTGATTTGATTAATGCGCAAACTTTGGCCTTTATTGTAGTTATACTTCTGCGAGTCCTGAACACTCGAAGCCCCATGTTGGGAAAATAGATCTTCCGGTCACAGGATACAAAGTGTTATTCACGGAATGAAACAGGAATTGGTAACTGAAATCCGTATGGCTTTTTATCATATAAATTGTTATAGTTGTGAAATCTTGTGTTTGCGTATACATAAAGTTTGAAGAATAAAGTGACAATGTAATAATTGTTACACTAACATTAACATTCAGATGGGTTTTGTGATAACATATGACAGTATTTCTTTTGAGGCAACAGGGAGTTAAATCTGTGTATAACTAATAATGTGTAACTGAACACACCAGTTTTCCTTCGTTCTTAAAAAAGATTTTTAACTTTAAATAATAGTATGACAGGCATTAATATTATTTCAACCAATAAAGATAATTTAACTCGGTTACTACAAACAAAGAGGAAACAAAAAATATTGAGACGTCAGATGTGTATGAAATTAAATGTGATGATTTCTATGCCCTGCATAGTGTATATAGGTCAGAGTGATAGGAGTATAGAAATAAGCTTAAAAGAACATAGACAGAATATATTAAGATGCGTATACATATTGCGAGTCTAGAATGAGCTGAGCCTACAACGAACACAATTCGTGAAATTTGTATGGCTTCGGTGAGCGGCTCGATAGTCGCTCAGCTCGTCATCGTCTTTGCAACGAACACAAAGTGACTCGCAATACCAGTTGAGATGTGTTCGCAGCAGACTCATTGCAGCGACGAATCTGAAATATAAATATATCGTGCCCACACAGTTTTATGGGACCCCGAAGATATTAATCATTATAAAAAAGACAAAAAGTTGATGCGTGGAAAGAAATAACCATCGCAATGGGTGACAATAAAACATCAGAAATACGTGAATTGTATAATTGAGTAACCACCACCCGTAGAGTTTTTCGTTTTTTTTTCCCGAAGCTGCCAGCTCTCCCAGTAGAGGATCGCTTTCCGGTCTTATGATGTAAATACATATTTCGGGCGGTAAACAGTTATAAACAAAATAATGATCAATATATGCCATTGTCATAATATTCTTATTAGATTGTCTCAAAGTGATGTGAAGTCGATTACGATCAGATTTTTCAATTAAGTAAAATAAATATAATAAATAGGACTGTCAAAAATGTGTCGTGGGACAGTGGTGTACTCGAAATTAACTAATACGAGAAACAATAAACTGTTACAATGTATAACAATGTATGTAAAACTTCCCCTCTTAACTAGCTTGATGAACTAGCTTGCTTATCACAAACTGGAAAAGATGTGTAGCCATTTTGCAGCATCAGGTATGTTTCTATGGTTGTCTCCATGAGTGATGTTCGCTTTGGTGAAAATATATTCTTATATTTTGAAAACAACCGTTCGACATCCACTGATGTAATACACGCATACGTAAAGTAGTCTTTGAACGCACTTAACGGATCTGAGGCTGCACCATCACATATTTGTCTTAATTTGGTAAAACTGGTGTCTTTATTTAACACACTTGCGAATTTTTCTTTAACGCGCTCATTTGTTGCGTCACCTATAGCGTGTAGCAGTAGATTTGCTTCGTCCACTATTTGCAGTGACTCCGCTAACGACAACGCATAGTTCTTTGCAATATTTTTTAAAGCTGTTTCAACGGAAATATCTTCGAATTTTGTCTGGCTTTCCTTAATAGCTCCAGCCTCATCTGGATTGAATTGTAGTATGACAGACTTTATTTGTTGGAAATATTCAGCATAATAAAAAACTGCCTGCAACCATGTTCCCCAACATGTAAGAATCGGCTGTGGTGGTTCAGGAATACCGGGACACTTGCTATGAAATGCACGGAGACGTTTAGGAGATTTAAGAAACACTTTTTTTGTACTTGCTATTAATGCATCCACCTCTGGAAAACCTTTTCGAATAGTTTCTGCCACAAGATGTAAAGAATGCACTTTACACGTAACATGTATAAACGTACAAACTTGTTCTTGCAAAGAACGGCTTACCGAACACATTGTCACGGCGCCATCAGTCACAAATATCAACACTTGACTTTTTGATAGTTCAAATTTTTCTAACGTCTCCAGCACCACCCTGGTAATTGTTTCGCTAGTACACTGACTTAGTCTTTTTCTAGCTAGTAACAGTGAAACTGTCGGTTTAAGAGGGTCCAGTACCCGTACTATAATATTTAAATTAGAATTTTTTTTACAATCTGTTGTCTCATCAACAGATAACCACAGCCGTGTATTTTTTAATTCACATTTCATCTAATTTACCATGTCTACGTGTACAGTTGGTAGATAGTTACATAACGTTGTGCGACTTGGTAACTTCACCTGGGCATTGTATTTATTCCAGAACTCTCGAAATGGTTGTTTATCGAGTATGTGCAGCGGAACATCACAGGCATTCAGCATTAATAGTAAATCAAACATAAATTGTGCTGTGGAAGGCACGCCATTTGTATTATTTTTATGGTGTACACTATTTACGTGAAGTCCACAATCACGCTTATCCCAGCACATCAAATCTTTCTCGCACACTTTACAAATTATTTTAGCACCATTATAGAATAAATCCGGGAATTCACCTATGAATTTATTCACTTTGTCAGCGAATGGCCGTTTTCTACCCCTGCGTACGTGTGCCATGCTTTATTATTAAATTAATATCAACAATACAGTACAACAAAAAAAATATAAACACAAAAACAATATGTAATACGCCCAAGTGACTTAACGTGTACACAACTCGAAAGCTAATAATAGACTGGACTGGAGAAAGAGTTTCGTGGTCAAGGTGAATGCCAGCGACAGTAAGTACATATGTAGTCTGCGATCATGATACACAGAAACGATTTGCAGCTTTAATAATAAATAAATTTTATTATTTTCTTCCTACAATCGAATAAAAAATAGTGTATGACACATGGACGAAAATGTTTTTCGTACTTATATGTTTTCGATGTCGGCTTCGCCTCGTTCGGAAATTTTCCGTATTCGTACGACAAACTACATTTTTCGTCCTTGTGTAGTATGTAAATAATTATTATTCCACATTATGTTGGATTATGGGTGAAAAATTGTTCATGTTCTCACTACCAAACCTCCAATGTCTGAAGATACATTTTCTCGTTTGTGATCCTTTTAAAACTTGTATTTTGCGAAACTTAAAACGGCAGTATCTCGGTTTGAAATGCTTCAAAATTTAATTGTTTAGAGAATTTTGCGTTCCCCTCGTAATATCTCCGAAACGAAAGCCCAAAATATTGTACTCTTAAGAAAAGTTTACTTTATCTTTTTTTGAACTAAAGGGTGTAGGATTTATAATTTTATGACTAATAATAAAATAAGTTATACAACTAAATGCAATGTGATGCATACGCCGATAGACGAGGGTTATTAATAATAGTATAATAGTTAATATATTTAGTTGAAAAACAAAATATACGAGTAGTAGAATTATTTCAAAGTTTGGATGACCAAATTTTGAATTAATTCTAAGAATGATCTTATAATGGTATCTTTCTTATTTCTGAAGCAAATGGGTTAGAGTTATATATTTATGAAATTGCCTCCTTGAGCTCTATCGAATTATCGTTCCATTAAAACAAAAAAGACAAATGTTTTTGACCACCTTGTATATTTTTGGTTAAATTTTCATTTTGAGCCTAGATTCAGAATCTACGTAAAATATGTCAAGATAGAATTATAAAACTAAAAAGTGTGTTTAGAATTAACGAAATAATTGGGGTGAACCTTTTATGAATATCATAATAAAATAAAAGTAAAAGATATGATAACAGAAATAACATTTATAAGACCTTTTAGCATCATTTTTCTCCAGCCGACGCTTTATTTTGTGACTCAACACCTCGCTCAACACAATCCTCATGTGATTTATACTTAATAGTTTTCAATTGAAATAATCAGACCGTATCACGTAGCGAGAACAAAAACTAAACAGAATCTCCTCTGCATTTTATTTATGAACTGAAGCAAAAGGAATAAGTAATTTCTTAAATTTTTAATAAGTTCTACTGAATCCTAAGATTTATTTCTCTTTTCTCTTCAGAATGGAGAAATCCTGTTGCATTTGTTAGCCAGTAGTTCGTGACGATGAACACATTGTGTAAACTAAACCGCTGCACCGCCGTATCCATTACGCCAGAAACCCAGAAAGTTGCAGTTGAAGTTTCAGGCAGTTTGTTAAGTTTGAGACCGAGTGGTCGATATCTCTACAGAATTATTTCTCCATTGTCCTTTAATTGGTTCTTGTCCCATATATAACTTGGATAAAAATACATCTTAATGAAAATTGATTAATTAAATCGAGTGGAGCCTGTGACAGCTAATTTACTTGTTACTGTTTATAAGGCAATTCAGTTTTACTAAATTGCCTTATAAACAGAAATGTCATTAGTCGATATGTCAGGGAAAAGGAAACAGATTTGGGCAATACTAGACTTATCTGTTCATCTATATTTGAGATGAGCCACATTATGCTATTTCAACCTATTCTAAATTAAACGTCTCGTCTGCCCAATATACCTTTGATTACAGTCCTTACAACTTACTTCGAAAATCCACGACCTTTCGTTTACCCAATGGACAACCTAGTTTTCAGTAATTAATTCCAATGATTACGTTCATAAAATAACATCCAATTGCAAAAAAGTTGAAAATCCCCTTTGATGTTTACGCATTG
Organism: Rhamnusium bicolor; assembly: GCA_029963845.1. NCBI lineage: Eukaryota > Metazoa > Arthropoda > Insecta > Coleoptera > Cerambycidae > Rhamnusium > Rhamnusium bicolor. The sequence goes on from JANEYF010000845.1 coordinate 54,242, forward strand.
TGTCCAAGTGTGCTATTCCCATAGACCGTGGACTATCTAAGATTTACTTTAATTAAATGATCTTTTAAGAAGTAGTAGAAGAATATATTAAACGTATAAAACTACATATGGCACAATAGGTAGATATGATGTTCACAAAAAAAATTATGTGTTAATATTAGTTAGAATCATATATTATAGCCTTTATTACCAATATCTGAAATTGATGTGAAAAAAAAACAATCATAATCATAACAGAGGCCACAGAAACTTCATGTATTGTTTGAATCCTATAAACGATTGCTAGTTGGGCTGACATCACATGCTCGTAGCTCAGCGCATGAGGTTTATTGTACGTACTGCGTCGACAAAACAAAGCCCATTGTCCCGTTATTTATAGAGTTGGCAGAAATGTGCGGCGGAACATTGGCGTACACATTATAATAAGCGTAATAAAAGAAATTTAACTAGTAACAAAAGCAATAAACTGTTACAATTTATAACAATGTATGTACAACTTATCCTCTCAATTAGCTTAATGAACTAGCTTGGTTATCACAAACTGGAGAAGATCTGTAAAAACTTTGCATTAGGTATGTTTCTATAGTTGTCTCCGTGAGTGATGTTCACTGTGGTGAAAAAATATGCTTATATTTTGAGAACGACCGTTCGGCATCTATTGATGTAATACAGGCATACTTAAAATAGTCTTTGAACGCACGTAACGGATTTGGGGTTGTACCATCAGTACCACCACAAATTTGTCTTAATCTGGTAAAACCGGTGTCTTGCTTTAACACATGCGACTTTTTCTCTAACGGGCTCATTTTTTTGCGTCACCTATAGAGTGTAGCAGTCGATTTACTTCGTCCACTATTTGCGGTGACTCCGCTAACGACAACGAACTGTTTTTATGGTGTCTTTTATAGTTCTTGTGAATAGTTTTTAAAGCAGTTTCAATGAAAATATCTTCGAATTTTGTCTGGCTCTCCTTAATAGCTGCTGCTTCGTCAAGATTGAATTGTAGTATCACAGTTTTTGTTTGTTGTAAATATTTAGCATAATAAAAAGCTGCCTTCAACCATGTTCCCCAACGTGTAAGAATCGGCTGTGGTGGTTCGGGAATACAGGGACACTTGCTCTCAAGTGCGCGAAGACGTTTAGGAGATTTAAGGAGCACTTTTTTTTGTACTTGCTATTAATGCATCTACCCTTGGAAAACCTTGTCGAATAGTTTCTGCCACAAGATGTAAAGCATGGACTTTACACGTAACATGTACCAATCTACAACCGTGTTCTTGAAGAGGGCGGCCTATCAAACGCATTGTCGCGGCACCATCGGTCACAAACATCAACACTTGATTTGTTGACAGATCAAATTTTCCTAACGTCTCCAGCACCACCCGCGTAATTGTTTTGCCAGTATACCCACTCAGTCTTTTGCTAGCTAGTAATAGTGATGATGTCGGTTTAAGAGGGTGCAGTACACGTATTGTGACGCTTACTTACTTACTCACCACCAAGATGCTTATTTTGCGTGGGTGTCGTGTCACTTTGGCACCCTTCAGTACATTTGCTGTACTTTTGAACTTTTTATTTCGGTAACGGGCTCGAGCGCTAGTTTCTGTTTTAAAGTGTAGGAACACCACTTTATCAGCGGTATGATAGAAGCTAGGGTAACTCGGTGAAGATACGGAATGCCAGGTCGTTCTGTGTGTGGTAGTTGTTTGCGTAGCAATGGTCAACTTCACCTTACCTGCCGAAAATGATTCTCGGTGTACCAACAAATTTATTTCTTATACCTTTATCTTTGAATAAAAGTCAAAATTTAAATTGTACATATCCTGTTTATTTACAATTGATTTAATCGAAGAATAAAAAACAAAATAACAGACAAAAGAAAATAATAGCTATTTACAACTCTAAAAGGAAATGCGGGAACAGAAAATAATGTAAATATTACTTTTTATCTACAGGCAATCAGCCTAGGAACCAAGCAAGAGGTTTATGATACATCAAAGTTTCGAAGACTACATCTACGGTATTTATTATAAGCAAGCAATATTAAAATAATTACTACAAGCAGTTATGAAAGCAATCTACGGTTGCTGGTGTCTACGGCAAGCGGTTAGTGACTCTATGGTGGCTGGTGCTTAAGGCGGAATTACAGTAGGCGGGCTGTGCAGAACTATCCAGGTACTAATGGTTACGGAGTGCAGGCGTGCCACAACGGAAGGAAGTCATCCAGGGACAGACGATATATTCAACTGGCTACTCGCGGAGGTGCTATATCGGTAGCTCAGCGACGTATGTCTCTAGTGAATACACTTTATCAAACGTTATGTTTATGATATCACGCCACGCGGCACGGTGCGGTTTATTTCATAGTTCTAGCACCAAACCTTACTCGTGCTGAACAGAACGGTTATTACTTTCCCCGGCATGGTGAGGTTCATTTCATAGTTCTAGAACCAAACCTCACTCGTGCGGTATTTACTAATGAAATCCCGATATGCTTGACACTGACCTCGTAATATAGCGTCCCCTGAAACTGACTAGACCAGAGATATGCGGGCGGAGTTGAAGCATATTTTCGCACTAGGTATCGATGGAACGAGGGGTTATTATCACCTTTATCTGCGAGCCTTCTTATTTTACCACTCTGGTGGTGGAGTGGCTACGGATTGACAATTACGCCGCGGAGCACGCTGAAGTTGCTTTCATAATTCTAGAACCAAATCTTACTTGTGTTGAACAGAACGGTTACTACTTTCCCGACACGGTGAGGTTCATTTCATAGTTCTAGAACCAAACCTCACTCGTGCTGAATCTACTAATGAAAGCCCGATATGTTCGTAGCTATAATAGATTACCCGGATTTGCTTTGTAAACCACGATATTTTCCGGATATCTCGGGTCGTCCGGTATTTGTAGACAATTAACGGACAAGAGAATATAATAAGAATGCGGACACAAACGGCAAATGACGGAAATGCACCAAAATCAACAATAAAGCAATAAAATAGTAAAACAGAATTTCTTACTACTGGAGGACTCGTCGAAGCACCCTGGAGTTCGGCAGCGGTTTTTACGGTACGGCCGGAGTTTTATATACAAATTAGCGTGTAAACATTACGACATACAACAATGGACTAGTCTCGCGGCTTGCTTCGATTTGTCTGCCAGCCGGTCATTGATTCACCAGATATCTATATACCTGCTGTTGCACCACTGAATAGCCGCACGACCTGCCAACGCTATTTATAAATTATAATGTTGTGGTTTAGATGGGTTAATGTTTAATTTAATATGCAATAAGAAATCAGCATTAACAAATAATATTTGTGAAACACATAGATAGGGTGTTGCTTATTTTATATGCATATTACGTGTTCAAAAATAAACCCTTTCCAAGGTACAAAGATATAGTAGGTATAAGGTTTTTTCTTTTTTTTTTTTTTTTTTTTTTTTTTGAAGCAGAACTACAAAAGTGAGATGCAAACCGAACTCATTGGAGGCCATGTAACTATACTTTTCAAATTTTTCTTATGCATAGTGAGGTATATTACAATGATGGCTCAATGCGCTTTTAATTAAAAAGGTGAAGGATGTCAATATTCTGATAAAACGTGTGTAATAATCCTTAAAGAGCAAAATGTACTCTGTTAAAAATGTGACTTGTATTTTTTTTAAATAGCGCATAACAAGAGAGACCCACCAGCGTATGTGAAAATAGGAATAAAGAAATATCCACAGTAGGCCATACTCAATGTCTTGAAAATGTAATTGTTTCTAAATGTCATTGTTATTATCGTATTTATCTTTAATAATTCATGAAGAAACAAACAATAAATCTTATTTCTGGCTATACTTTACACTGTTATTATCGTATTTATCTTTAATAGTTCATGAAAAACAAACGATAAACGTATTTCTGGCTATACTTTACACACTCTGTAATAAATTTTCGACACGTCATAACTTTTGCTTATCTTGGCCCAGATAAGTTTGGCATACTATTTATGAAACACCCAGTATACAACACACAAAACTGCTTTGTTGTATATGCTCTAGTAAAGTTACAACTATTTTAGATGGAGTTTTGTTAGTTGTGATCATGCATTCAAGAACAAAACACCATTTTCAAGCTGACATGTTCCTTTTAATACACTTATCCACACAGGGAAATAAGTGTGGTTTCGGTCTCGGCATGTATAATGACTAGACTTAATATCCATTGCTTTCAACGATGTTACAACTAGATTCCGGACACTTTTCTCATTTACGGCTTCAGCTCTTTTACTAGTAATTATAAAAAATGCAGGCACATTTGTCACATGATTGTTGATTCCGTTGTTTCGTCTACCGCTATGCATATTTGTATTGTGTTTTAGTATGTTCGAATGAGTGTTAATTTTCGACGTGTATTCGACTTCGTATGTTTCACATGTACTTACTACGTAATACGGATTCGTTCTCTGCGACGCCGCTGCATTACTCGGAATTTAGCCCAGTCCAATAATAAAATTTTTGTTCATTCACTAACTCCGTAATTATTTGAAACAGTCTTTTCAAAATGGGTAGTTGACTATATATTTCAATATTTTGTTTAAAATTGCGTATGTTTGTTTTGTTGTTGAGATGCGATAATTATTTATTTAACGTTTAACGCCGTATTAGTGTTTTTATAATCATGGAACTCTTGTCAGTTTGCGTACTGTGATATATCACTATAGCTTTACCTTGAATCGGGTAAGCAAAAAATGATGAAACGATAGTAATCTGTAATTTTTTCTGCATACACTGTAAATTTTTAAAGTTAAAGCAAATATTATTAAGCAAATAATTCGTTAGATTGCGTATGTATTTCTAGTTAATGATACTTTTGATATTTGAGGGTGGAATACGAAATAATGTATCGTTAAAATTTACAATTGAAGCTTGAAAATAATGGTTTTCAGGTTTTAATGCTCCCGGTCATGTTTTATCCTATTCGCTCGGTGCGTGACGGTAGCGCCACCAGAAGTATGAACTAAAGGACGCTATTTACTCAGTACACTTATGGGACTTAACAATAACAAATTTTTTATTGTTAAAATAAAAAATATATAAAATGTGAAAAAATCCTCAGTGACAAATAAAATCAGTTGCTGATTTATATTTACTGGAGTACAACAAAAAAATGTAAGTATAATATATAAACAAATTATTTAAAACTGTGAAGAGGTTAAGTAAAGTCAATTTAAAGCATAACAGAGACCAAAAATTAATAAAAAACAAGGAATAAAAATAAGGACATAACTAGATAACTATATCTTGAAGATATTGTAAAATGTTTATTTATTAACAATATACTGAAATATTTATTTGAATATTAATTTTTAATTTATTTTTATAAGAAAAAATGGACGTCATCATCAAAACTGGGTTTCAAGCAATAAGTCATCAAATTAAGTTTCAACCCGAGACTGAAATGAAAGGTATAAATATAGTTTAAAAAAACTAAAAAACACGCTTTTAAAGCACATCAAACTAAAAAAGTGAAAAATAATTATTAATATAAACTGAAAACAATAATGAACGAAAAATACTAGTATTATTGTGAAAAAGGCGTGGGTTGCTCGATATACGAAAAATATGGCACAAAGCGCCCCACGCTTTTTTTCACAATAATACTAGTATTTTCGTTCATTATTGTTTTCAGTTTATATTAATAATTATTTTTCACTTTTTAGTTTGATGTGCTTTAAAAGCGTGTTTTTTATTTTTTTAAACTATATTTATTTTTAACTTTTTTAGTTTGATGTGCTATGAAAGCGTGTTTTTTAGTTGTTTTAAACTATATTTATATTGCTTATTGATGCTGATATTATAACATATTACGATCCAACAGATATTTCTGAAAAAAAAAATATTTTTATTTCAGCCGTGGGGTTCGAACTCACGCCGGAGGAGTCTGTCGTTTCGCGTCGACTGCCTTAACCCACTCGACCACTAAGCTAATTAACAATTACGGAATCTACTTACATATTAAGTCTTTGCTTTCACGTAGGGATATGTGAGGAAAGGATTGGCGATCCTGATCAGGATAATGATATAAACTTATCAAATTATTGTATTGTTACCGGTTCTTCGTAAGTGTACAAAGTTTCAATTAAATCTGTCCGTTTAAAGTGGGTCAAAATCGAGTCCAAAGAGTCGGTTACAAACAAACAAACAAGCAAGCAAGCAAACATACAGGTGAAGCTAATAAAAGCGTGTTAAAAAAATTAGCTGATGCAGAGCATGTACGTGATGTTGAAGAACATCGAAAAAATAACCAGAGTTATTTGATTAAATGCATCATGTGGCTTAGGAACCCACGGTGATCCATCAACACTACAAAATAAATTAAATACTGTAAATAAATATTTTAGAATCTAACGCACGCGAAAAATTACAAATATAAAAAGTATTAAATTTTTTTTTGTTTATCAACTTCTATAAATATTAAAAATTAAATAATTCAATTTTTCTATTATTAATTTAAATAAAATATTAGCGTGAACACTAAATTACCAAATTTATCGATTTGTCTTAAAATATTATTCTCTGTTATTATTATTACTGAAAGTAAGGTTATGGCACTACTCACTTGCACCTTCTTACTGCAACTATCCACTTTTGTCTTTGAATTATTTTAAATTTGGAAATTTATAAAACTTGCATTCACTTTTTCTACTGGTATTTTTGCAATCAACAACACAGCAACTACGGTTACTCATTTTATTCAAATATTATTAAATACAATAAATTTAAACTATTCACGTGTATTTATCCGATAGAATTTTAAAAACAGCGTCCTTTATTGTCTACATCAACCGCTGCGGACGCTGGTGTCGATTTGGCTCTCCCTTCCATGACTTCGCTCCCAGCGAATATTGTTGTATGGCTGCCTTCAATAAATCTCGCTCAGTGTTCTTGTATTTTAAAATTATTGTTCAGAAGCAAACCTTTTGATCTAACCGACCTTTTTCTTTTTTATCGCTAATCTTAGGCCTATAATTAATATTATTTAGTTCTTATCGAATTCCTGTGAAGGAACCTTCATAAAATTTTTTACATAAATTTTTCTTTTGTTTGTTTTTTATTAGATTACCTATTAATCTTTCATTATGTTTACTTCTTTTTTGAAATTCTGTTCGATTAATGGAAATGTTAAAATATTTTAAAAACAAATTAAATTCCTCTTGGTAAAAGTTTAAAATATAGAGTGGAATGAAAAATAATATTAACTGAAAATTTTTTTGCTAATTATTATTTACTAACTTTTACAAATCTTATCACAGATAAGTATAACATATATCTTTTTAAACAATTATTTTCCCGGCTATTTGCCAAAACGCTGAAACTTGGATAACAAAAAAGATAATATGCACATTATGTTCAGTACAACTGACTCAATAATGTTATTTTTAATTTCAACCATTCTGAACATACTGAACATAATGTGCATATTATCTTTTTTGTTATCCAAGTATCAGCGTTTTGGGAAATAACCGGGAAAATAATTGTTTAAAAAGATATATGTTATTCTTATCTGTGATAAGATTTGTAAAAGTTAGTAAATAATAATTAGCAAAAAATTTTCAGTTAATATTATTTTTCATTCCACTCTGTTCAAATATTATGTGTTACTGTGAAATGGTTTCATTTTTATTAGTAATGATTGTTTTGATTTATTATGAATTACCGTGTCTATACAAGTACGTTTCCGATAGATATTAAATAACAAGCAATTGAGATTTTGTATATGTATAAGAAGTTTTTTTTTGTCATTTTTCATTTCTAATGTGAATTGAATTTTTTGTTAAATGTATTTAGAAGACCTAAGAAATTATTTAACTGCCTTTCTACATCTATCCAAATGCCAAACATACGGTCTACATATCGGATCCAGAGAAATATGTTTTCAACTAATACATTTTTTGTATTAAAGAGTTTATTTTCAAAATGGGACATAAACTTTTCAGCTAGTAAGGGTAGAATAGGTGATCCCATTGGTAATCCATATAATATTTTATAAGTTTCCTTGTTAAATTTAAAATAATTTTGATTAGTACAATTTTTAAACATTAAATTTGATTCGTTTTTAATATCCATGTCAATATTGGAGTTATTTATAAGTTTGTCTATTATTTTAAATAAGCTGAATTGAAGTAAAAAGACATTTTACGTTGAAAGGAACTAGTTTGACGTTACTGAGATATTTAACTTTTTCCATAAATTGAAAAGAATTTTTAACAGAATATTTAGATTCTTTAAAGTTTTTAATAAATTTTGAAACATTTAAAAAAGGAAATTTCCTTTAATGTACTTAAAATATTTTATGTAAACACATTTTATACTTTCTCTCATATTGATATGAAATGCATGAGAACGTACGACATAAGTTATTGTTATTATTCTCTAGTTAGTACGATTATGACATGAGGCACCATATGATCATTAAAATTATTATTCTTTATTTTCCTGCATTGCCGATCTTGAAAATAAATAGGAATTAATTTCCTGCAAACTTTACCAGGAAATTAATTCATATCTGATAATTTCACTGTGATAAATAATAATGTAATGAAATACAGCCTGTCATATGCAATAACTTGATTGCCTGTTAATGTTTATGAAGTTAAATCGTATATGAAATATTCAATGTATGTTGAATTAAACAAAAAAAAAAATTCTGTACGTTAAATAAAAATCATGTTTTCTTATGTATTTTGATGTGTTGAAACCGAATCTGGCTATAATAATTGCGTCAATTTTTAGCTACCTGACATTTTTAGCTACAGATATCGTAAAAATCACCTTTTTTGAAACAAAAAAAGTACAGTTTTGTTAGACAATGACAATTGCCTAAATCATCGTAATCTACATTTCCATGGGTACTAAATATGATTGTGACATCAAAAAAGCCTTTTTTGGCAGCTGCCAACTGTCAAACCGCAAATTGGAAAATTCCAAAATTTGCAGTAAAAGCTTCTTCTATGTGTAGAACTATATCACTACCAACGTTTTCGAGCTGTCAACTGTCAAACTGCCAATTCTCACATTCGAAATTCTAGATAAATAGTTTGAGTGGCATACAGAAAAACTTTCATTAATTTATTTTTCGAAATCAGTAAATGTGATTTAATTATCGTAATTATATATCTGTAGATTTCAATAGTAATTTGACAATAACCGTCATAGTCATGTTGAGCACCCTCAAAAACGTAGGTAGTGATAAAGTTTTACAAATATCTTTTTTTTATGAAATTTTGGAAATTAGCAATTGGCAGTTTGACGGTTAGCAGCTGTCAAAAAGAGAATTTTGATGTCAAAATCATATTTAGCATTCTCAAAAACGTAGGTAGTGTTATACTTTTACACATGAAAGAAACTTTTTTTACAAATTTTGGAATTTTACAATTTGCAGTTTGACAGCAGCTGCCAAAAAGGCTATTTTATGTCAAAATCATGCTTAGTACCCATGGAAACATAGATTACGATAATTTAGTCAAAAAAATGTCTAACAAAATCGCAATTTTTTTTTTTAAGAAAAGATGATTTTTACGTTATCTGTAGCTAAAAATTTACGTAATAGCTGTAATTTTTATGGCCAGATTCGGTTTCAGCACATCAAAATATATAATGAAACATGGTGTTGATGTAATGTACAGATTTTTTTGTGTGCACCTGGTAAATGTATTTTTTTGGAAAAAATGAGAAGTACACTAAACAACAGTTGCAAGTGTTTGCACTTGTTTAGTGTATTTAACTCATTTCTGCAAGGTAAAGATTAAACAACGTAGGTGAGAGTACCGTGCTCTGCGGTACTTCCGCCCGTATGTTGTATACAGGCTGGGGCAATAGTGCGTCGGACCTCGATATCTCGAGTTCTACGATAGCTAGAAATTTTCTAAAAAATTGCAAGTAAACTAGATAAAAAAGTCTATAACTGGAAATTATTTTCGAACATACAGGGCGAGCCAAGACGAAATTACAGGACCAAGTGCCTTTTTTTTAAATGGAATGCTATGTATATCAGTACATTTTTTGAAGCCTCTTTCTAGGCTCTATTCATTCCTATATTATTATTGGCTATCTCCCAACCACTTTGATGTAATAAATTTTTTTTGTTGAAATAATGCCATCTGCAGATGGATATTAAAAAAAATCACCACAGTCACAATTATGGGTTTTAAAAAAAACTTATGTGAATACCAGTTACGAGACATCTAATTAATATTTTTGCATCATTTTCATTTCCTAAAAATGTACAGGGTGGCCAAAAATTAGTATTCAATTAAGAACTTTTTAAATTGAATTTTCTCAATTTTTTCAAATGGAACACCCTGTATATTTTTCAACGATGTGATGTAAAAATGAAAAACGAACATTTCTTGTAAGTACTTCACTATGGCTAATTGCAATCATTTTCGTTTTATTGAGCAATAATTACAACATTCAAAAATAAACTTAAAAAAAGAGGTTTCTTCAAATAACTCAGTAGAAAAAATTATAATAAATGTTCCACATGTTGGCCATTTTGATTGACACACATCTCTATGCGCTTTTGAAATGAGGTTCCCACTGTTCCTAAAACTGCCGGTGTGATAGATCTAAAGGCAGTTATTATTCTTTCCTTCATATTTTGTACTGTTGTTGGTGTGTCTCTATAAACAATTTCCTTCACGTATCCCCATAAAAAGAAATCCATTTTTGTAAGATCTGGGGATCTAGCAGGCCATTTAGTGGGTCAATTTCTTCCAATCCATTGATGAGGGTAGGTATTATTTAAGTGGTCTCTAACTGCATTTAAATAATGTGGTGGAGCACCATCTTGTTGAAACCACATCCTATTTCGAATTCTTCCAGGGAGATTTACCAATAATTGTGGCAGATAGTTTTCCAAAAAAATGGTTGGTTATCAACTTGCATAAAAACGTGAGGATTTTCCGAAGCATAATAATGGAAATTGTGCCTATTAACAAATCCATTTTTATAAAAAAGTTGCCTCATCAGTGAATAAAACATTACTGAAGAAGTTGACATCAACTTGTATTTTACCTCTGGCCCAATTACAAAATTGTAGGCGCTTTTGAAAATTGTCTACAGATAATTCCTGGTGCATTTGAATTAGTGATGGGACTCGAGTGTGAAAATACTCGAGTGACTCGAGTCAAAATCCGATTCGAGTGACTCGAGTCATATGGCTGTTCAATTCGAGTAAAGTTGTTACTCGAGTCTAGTTATTGCTACTCGAATCAAGTTTTAACTCGAGTGGAATTGCAATTCGTGTAAAGTTGTTACTCGACTCGGGTTATTGCTACTCGAATCAAGTTTTAACTCGAATCGAGTTGCAATTCGAGTAAAGTTGTTACTCGAGTCGATTTATTGATATTCGAATCAGTGAGTTACTATGATTCAAGTTTTAAATCGAGTCGAGTTGCAATTCGAGTAAAGTTGTTACTCGAGTCGAGTTATTGCTACTCGAATCAGTGAGTTAATATGATTTAAGTTTTAAATCGAGTTGAATTTGACTAGAGTCTAGAGTCAGGGCAGAGTCGAAATCAAAACTCGAGACGAACTATAGAGTAAGTAGTTGGAGATGATTCAGTGGTTTGGTAAACGGTAAGTTTTTAAAGTGTATTTAGGTTTTTTCTTTTGGTAAACTTTCAGCATTTAAAACACTACCGTCTAATTCCAACATAAGTTTGAAGAATCGAAAGGATAAACATAAATCATAATAATTGAAATACAAAATAATAAATGGACCCAGGTCAAATATTATTTTTCCGGCAAATCAACACATTTCAAATACAAAATTAAATATTTAATTAACATTGTATATAAAATGACATTTAAAGAAAACCAACATAATTTTTTTTTATATATTAAATTAACATTAAATTAAACTCTTGTTTAGCACAAAATATTAAATAAATACAGTATTTAATATTTAATACACACCGATTACGGTTTTTTATTTATTTCGAACTAATTGAATCGAAAAACAAATCTTTATGAACATGAATGTGCCAGTTTGATTGCTGCAGTCGTGTGAGTCTTGATTTTAAAGAATTCTAAGTTCTAATTTCTAATTTTCTAATACGTCGTAATAACGTCGACTCGTATGAAGCAATTATAGGTTTGTACGTAGAGGCGATTTGTGATAGTTTTCTGACTATAGACGAGAGCTCTGCAATAACAAACGTTCTGATTGAACAAGCGTATCTCTACAACAATGTGCGCATGCTTCCGATAGTTTCAAACGGTTGGAAACTGCTCTACGAACAAACCTTTTAATTAATAATTATACAATCTGACCCACAAACATGAAACAACAAACCTGGAGGGGAATTCCCGATCCCGATGACCCGATGATATAGTAATTGATTAGTGATTTCATTCATGGTTACATGTTTTCATCTTTATTACTTTTACAAGATTAGTGCCTTCAGTGCCTTCATGTAAATAATCTTTCATATTTATATTATATAAACAAATCACACTGGCACTAAAGAATATTTAAAAATATTAATAAAACCATAGACAATTAAATTAAAGAAACTTGACTCGAGTTAAAAAGCGACTCGAGTCTAAAGGCGACTCGAGAGTCAAAAAGCGACTCGATTCAAAAATCGACTCGATTCAAAAATCTACTCGAGTCAAAAGTCGAGTCGATTTTTTGAGTTTTACTCGACCTAACTTTTGACTCGAGTTTTATAACAATGAAACCGAGTTTCAACTCGTCTCGAGTTTCAACTCGACTCGAGTTTCAACTCGACTCGAGTTTCAACTCGACTCGAGTTTCAACTCGACTCGAGTTTCAACTCGAGTAAATTCGGAAACGTACCGAGTTATTCGAGTGAAAAAAGTCACTCGAGTCCCATCACTAATTTGAATATGATATGCATGCAACTTATTTGTTTTTAAGATTCGACCCACAGACCGTCTACTTATTCCTACTAATGAGGTCACTTCTCTTTGACTAACATGGGGATTCTCAACCGTTGCCAGCACCACAGAAAATTCATTTTCATCGTTGACAACATGTTTTATTCTTTCACTTTTTTATATTCGACATTTCCAGTTTCCAGAAATCTATCGAGAAGGTTTTGGAAGCTGCTAACATCAGGAAGCCTTCTTTCAGGATAACGTTGGTGATAAATTTCGGATTTCGGAAGCAATATCACAATTATTATTACTTTGAATAAAGCATTCTAGCATATCATGTTTCTCGTAATTTTCATAAGATACCTTCAAAAGCGACCCCACATATGATATATAGTTTGAAAGAGGCAAAAAATTCCTTTTTAACCATGGCCAACTATGATTCCCATTTTAAAAAATAAAACTTTATGCCATAACTCGAATTTGCACCTTTTTTTTAAATTTTCTCGACGCCACTTATTTATACAGAAAAAAGTGGATTAAGAATGTAAAAGTTGTTTTTTCATAACTTTTCAAAGAACCAAGATATTGACGTGTCTAAAAGTTAAAAAATCGAACTTCTGTTTATAACTCGAAAACAAAAGACGATAGCAAATTTTTGTTTTCGCCAGTGAATTTGTCTCAAAAAAGAGGTCGAGAATGTGTCTTCCATTTTTTTTGTATCTCTTACAGTTACCGAGTTACCCCATACAAACATCGAAATTTGTCCACCCTGCATGAATATATTGAAGTTAATTGCTCCTTAAATTCATCGTGAGTTTGATATTACGACATTGTTTCTATTTTTAAATTGCGTTTCTTCTGGACCATTGAAATCAAATTAATCTCTTTCAACATATATGACAGTTAAAGTTTTGTTTTGTTCCATTAAATGAGAAATACATATCAAAGCAGAGATTTATGTGATGCATAAAAACATTTTCTGGTTATAAATCATTTGATCATTACCCCAGTTTCCTGTAAAAAACGTCTCTTATAGCCAAGAAATATTAAAGTCGTCTGCGCGAAATTCATTCATAGTAAGGACTGATTCCACTGAGGAAACGGGGAGCAAAATGCCTGGGAGCTTGGGAATCATAATGCAATAGAACAAGCCTGTACGCTTTTATGTCCCAATTTCCAGATTACAAGTCGCACCAGCACAGTGGCGTTACTAGGAAAAAGTCATTTAGCAAGCATTAAACTTTATTATGATTAGATTTCCCGTTATGAATCCGGGGTTTTGGTAATCGAAAATAATGGAGTGTTACCAACATTAAATGTTACTTAAAAAAAAATGAGAGTATACAAGTCAAACCTTTATGACTCCCTATTATTGAACACCAGCGGGGTCTGTTAGTAATAGTGGGGATTAGTGTTCTAACGGGTTAGTGTAATATTACATAAAATTTCTCCTGTTTTAAAATTAAATTAGCAACAAACTTATCATTAGTCATCTGGAGGATGATGGCTCGTTGCTTACTTGTAAGTTCCTGATATATCTACTTAATATGATTGGCAGATAGATCCTTTCTTTTCGGGCGGTGGTTTGTTAAAATACATATGATTTATACGGAAACAATCAATTGACTAGATTTTTTCAAAATTTAATTTTACTCGGTACAAAAATCTTAGAAGCCTTGGACGTTTTGGTATTTGTTGATGTAATATTTTCTATTTCTGAATCTATATTTTTCGTGGACAATCACCAAAACACGACATTTTTCACCATAACAAGAAAGATTTATTTTTAATTTGCCATAGCAGCCAAAGTTGCAAAAGCCAAAACTAACTAATCTTTGTGACATTCGGAGATGATAATCCTAGAGCTTGAAATTTAGGTATTGATGACGTCAAAACCAGGATTGGCTGTAGGTTATGTGTCAGCACGTAAATATGTTCATGCATATCACAATATGTCTCTTAGCAAATACCGTACTATCCAAAGTTAATAAAGTAAATTTATTATAAACACTCACTTGAAGAGGATTGGAGGTATTGGCGGAAGTAACACTAAACTAACACACATACATAAGAATTTTGCACTAACAGTTACCTACAAAAATAAAGGTATATTATTACTAATAATTGTTCTCAATGTTTTGGCGTTAAACTTCGGCGCGTTTCGTTGAAAATCCATTTATAATATTGTGAGAAGCTCAGAAGAAATTTTCTGTCTAATATTGTCACACTTTGCTGATAAATATTTTTTTCTTTGTGTCGACTCTGGTTGTACCTGAACATTGCTGTACTTGCCACTAATACACTTTTGCAAAAATTGTCTAAGAAATGGATTAACTGGTTTAGACCACGGTATGTTACATCCAACCCTCACTTCCACTAAATCATCAAAGTTAAAATTGCGTTGCATGTCACTGTCAGTAAAGCCACTCGCACTCTTTATGGTTTTCTGAGGAAATGTGTATATTAATATTTGTGTTGCATTCCCAAGAAAGTGCAGTAGCTGTGACCTATTGCAATATAATCGTGTATCGTCAAATTGCTATTCCGAGATATCGCGAATCCACAAATTTACTGTAGCATATGAAGGTTTCAAATGAGACGCTTTAAAAAGATCGATCGGCTGTAACAATTTTGCGCCGTTGTTACATATGACTCGACGTTCTGCTATGTACTGACAAACTGCATGTAGGCTCCCCCTTTCCGTCATTCTCCGTTAACCCCCAGAGCCCAGGTACCTACGTAAATTCACGGAATTGCCACAATGTAGTGCAATTGTAAAATAATCTATTACGTTTTTATTTAATATATTAAGTTTCTCTGTAAAACTAGTTTACGTATCAACATTTTAAAATTAAATAAAATTCATTTTATCGTGATATATAAGTTTCTGTTCTTCTATTGTTTGGGAATGTGTCACTAGGTGTTTAGAGCATAATATTATGTCTGCAAAAAAAGCCGTCACTGGAAACCGATACATACACCCGAGCTCTAAATGACGCTTCAAAATTTTTGTCATTTCTTCGTGAAATTTTTGATGAATACACACGCATGCATTGCAAATTACTGTAATAATATTAGAAGAATCACTTGTGGTGTTACTACTGATTCATATTTATTTAAAATATTAAATACAATACTTAAACAACTTAATATTATGATATTTACGAATGACAACCATTGTAAGAGTCGTTTGTGGTAATTAATATTAACGATGATAATTTTTCTCAACGTGAGTAAAGGCATATATTGTGAATCAAAACGACTTAAAAATAAAATCATAAAAATAATCTTACAGGAGCCTATTTTTAGCGGAAAAAACATTTCTTCTGGTATAAGTTATATTCATGTTCGTAAGAATAGGTTTTTGATTTCCATTATGAAAATTTTTAAGGTGTGTTCTTAAGCGTCAAGTTGCGTTTTTATTGTTCAAAATGGAAGAAAATCACACATTTTTGTTTATGTAGAATCAACAACATACAAATAACTTGTTTCTTATTTATACTACTATCATGATGGATACATTTCAACTGTTTAGAACATTCTCACTTGATACTGAGAGTGGAGGTTTCAAGTTTTAACGGACAATAAAATCAGTTTATACTACGTATCCTATAAAGGTGTATGGATTGTTAAGTATAAAATAATTTTTAAAATAATGTTTGGTAAAACTTATATGATATTTAAAACTTTGAGGATATATTTAACCAACAATATTTGAATTGTACGCCAGTGATTACTGTTGCTTTGGGGCACCGGTAAGGCTCCATTATATGATCCCACCCTGCAACAGAAGTCTGTTTTCTTAGTGAAACAGATATAAATGTTATTCTGACACCCACATGTTGCCAATTTTAATATAAAGCCTTATTACGTCATTTATAAAATCAATTGTGACCGTTCTAAATTTAGATGTGATTGTAAAATATATTACCTACATAGAATTTCGTATTTTGCAGACATTTTCAGACAATAATATAACTAAAGATTTATTTTCTGTGATTGAGATGATGTAGACTGTCGCAATAGGGAAGGACAACATTATGCATTTGCAATTAAAGATATTTACAAAATAAATTTAATAACACATTTAAGTAAACGTTTGTGCCTTCGAGGTCGAGTGATAAGGACAATTACTCCTCAACCTGCACGCCAAACACGGCGACACAGAATCGCATAGTTGAGACGACTAATGAGACAATAGTACACGACATCCAAATTACTAGGCAAGAATTTCTTGATAAAATGACTAAACCCTCCGAGATAGCTCAGCTTATCAAAACAATACCCAACAGAAGCTCCGGGTAAAGACGGTATCGTGAATATTCTACTGAAAAAATAGTGTGTAAAAAACACTTGAAACATTTTCTAACTATATATTTACTTATATCGAATTGCTGTAATAGGAGAGAATATTTTTAGATAGATTTTTTAGAATTTGGAAATTTCCTTTAAAAAATTTACCAAAGAAATATTCTGAGTTTAAAATTTAATTAAATTATAGAAAATTGAGAATCGATCCAAAATAAATTACTTTAGAAAATTTATTTGCTTTTAATTTATTTTTTAATTTTTCAAGTGTTTTTTTATAAATCCAATTTTAATTCTATAGGTAAACATTTTGTAATGAAATATGTATTTAGGAAAATAATTATTTATTGTTCTTTTAATCGATATACTTATAAAGTGGTATATTGAGACGGAATAACAAACTTTCGGTTCCTTGTAAATGTATTGTTGTTTTTTAGTACTTCTTTTGCTTTTTGGATTGAAATATTTCTGAATTGAAGACTTGACAGTTTGATAGCTCTGTCAGCTATGCCAATTATTACAGATTTTTTATGGTATAATGGATTGTTAGAGAGATAAATTAGTATATCTTCCGGACCAAGTACTTTTAGTGTACCATTGTTAGGATGTTATTATTTTTATGAATTAATGTTAAATCTAATTTATTTTGTGATCGTTTTCTATTTCGTTAGTAAATTGTATATTTCAATCCAAAAAGCAAAAGAATTACAAACAACAATAGTTATCCAGGACAATTAATCAACTCCATTTTTAAAAAACGCATTCATAAATTTTATAATGAAAACCATAACAAAATAAATAATAATAATAAAAACAAATATATAACCTTACCATATATACCCAACCTTTCAGAAAAACGTAACAAAATGTTTAAACCATTTAATATTTCAATAGCACATAAACCCTGTAAAAATTTACAACTTCCTTTCACAAATTTACAAACATCTATTCCAAAAAAAAAACGATGTGATCTATAAAATTCCATGTGGCAATTGCTCTTCAGTTTATATTGGACAAACTATGCAACATCTTGAAGCTAGAATCAAAGCCCATAAATATACAAAAAATTGTACGACGGCATTAAACAAACATACACAAGAAGCAACACATATTTTTAATTTCCCTAATACTAAAATTTTAAAAACAGAATATTACAATAAAGCCCGTGTGATACATGAAATGATCCAAATTAATAGAAACAATAACATAGTAAATGACAGAACCGATATAAGCAATCTACCACAAATTTACAATAGCATTATATATCTTCCATAAAACAGTACCACAAACTCAAACAATATAGCTCACATTTATATCAAAAAAATTTGATTTCTCCTCCTATAACATGTCTAAAATTATAATAAATAATTTTAACAAAAAATTTTCTTTCAAACGTAAATCCACATTAACAATTTCATAAACCCACCTTAATAAATTTTCAAACTTCCCGCCATAAACATAAATTCGCAACAAATTAAACATTACCATCTATACACAATATTAGTAACCAACACCAAACTAATAACAGTTCTCTACAGATCTCTACTATTTTTCAATAAAATTAACTACTTTAATAAAACGTCTATTTCACACAACCATAATATTCAAATATCAAAAACAAACAAAATGGTGAGTACTGCCATTACTATAAACGCATTCAAACCTTGTAAAGATTTCGAAATTTTTTATTTTACTGGAAGAATATGTACCAATATCAGGAAAAACGAAATAAAAGTAATAATCTACTGGATAACCGTGTATTGTCATTTTAAAATAAAACTGGAACTATTATAATTATATAAAAACTTTTTGGGTGTTCTGTAATAAAAAATAAAAATTTTCCTTTAATTATCCTATTTTTACAGATACTATGTATTTTGTATTTTAATAAATTTTCTGAGGTTGGAGAAGATCTTCTCCGAAACGTAAGATAATATTTTTTCTCTAATAACCTACAACAACCATAAAACTCAAGAAAACAGAAGAGTAATCTTCAACCTATATTCAATTTTATGGTTAAGAAACATATAATTATTACACTCATTAAATGGACTTACAGGGTGCCAAAAATTTTTGTCGGAGAATGCAGGAATCTATACTAAAAATATGGAAAATGGTTCCTATAAACATAGGTCTAGAAATGCTTTCTAGTGGAGCTACGACTCCTTGAAGATAATACCCAAGTAGTTTTACTTTAATTAACAACGAAGCGTCATGTTTGAAAAAAATTTTAAAATCAAATAGGAACCTTTAAGGCCTAAAACGACTGCGTTAATATTTAAATCGCTCAGTATCAACAGTTCTGCAGTAAATCATTTAAACAGGTTTTTCACATAGATTTGGCTTTTAGACAAACAAAGAATACATTTTTGTGTACTTTGTGGGCCATAGAATCATATTTCGGTACCAAATTTTCTCCACACGCCCACGTGTTCCACGTGCTTATTGCTGAAGGTAAGTAAGTATAGTGAAATGATAACCCTTGTCAATCACCAATCCGTGCATCAAGTCTTATAGGATTACTGAAATAGTAATTAAAATCTAGTTTTTTGGGTACCATTTTCGATAGGCCATAACTCCCCTAATAAACATTCCCGGGCACATATTTATAGAAACTTGTTTCCACAATTTTGCACGTAGAATCATATGTCTACGGGAATTTCCGGACATCCTGTATAGATAATAATTGTTCTAATTAAACAAAAATAATAATTAAACTTATACTACAAATACAGTGTGGAAACTAAGTAACGCATAAATTCAGTAATTCCGTTGATATTAATTTTTTCGAAGAAATCTCGAAGGGGTATAGCGATTTTAACTTCGGCAAATATTTTCAGTCTAATTTCAGTTTCTTATGTCATTTATTTTTTAAGTTATGACGTCATCGACTTTTTTTTTAAATGACAACCTATATTTTTTATTATTGATTTTGGTAGCAGATTTTATTCTGGTTCCGACCGTATAAAATTTTCAATATGTTATTATTTGCAAAAATCGAGAAAAACAGTCTTAAAGTTCAAATAATAAAAATTCATTAAATTGGGTAAATTTATCTAGTTGCCTAAGTTTGACGAAAAGTTATCGACGGCACATTCGTTTTTATTTTGAAATTATACAAATAGTTGAAAAATCGAACTAGAAATTTATTATCTGCTCAATTCAAAGTTAGTAATAACGATAACTTCCTGAGGCAAACATTAGTATAAAAAGAAACTAAATTGCTTAACCAGAAAAAAATCGAACAATATCATCAAACACAAAAATAAACACAGAAATAACAGTTGTTAAATTACATTTACACTAAATGTTTAAATTGACGACCCTGTACCATTTGACAATACCCAAGACGATTATAAAATTCATTTCTCACATTCTGAATAGTTTGAGGCGCTATTAACCTAATCTCATGTTGAATTCTTTGCCTGAGATCGTCTAAGTTATTGGGTCGATTGTTGTACACTTTACTTTTTAAGTACCCCCCATAAAAATAAGTCTAATGGCGTTAGATCAGGAGACCTAGGCGGCCATTCTATCTGACCTCTTCTCCCTATCCATCTTGCTGGGAGAACTTGGTCCAAGTAACGTCGCACAATAATTGCATAATGAGGCGGAGCGCCATCTTGTTGTAACCAAATGGTATTATTTGTTAGGTCAGGGTTATTTGCATTGGGGAATAATGCAGCTAATGCAGGCATCAATATCAACTGTAAAAATTGCAGGTATCTATCATCAGTCAAATTGTTTTCAAAAAAGAATGGACCTATAATTCTGTCACCAATAATTCCTCCCCAAACATTAACTTTCTGAGGATATTGGGTATGACTTTCCTGCATCCAATGGGGATTGTCCCTAGCCCAATGTCTACAATTCTGTCTATTGACATGGCCATTTAAACAAAATGTTGCTTCATCCGAAAATAAAACACGCTGGAAAAACATTGGATCGCGGTTGCAAATTTCCATCATTTGTTCGCAAAACTCTTGCCTACGATCAAAGTCATCTTCTGTCAACTCATGAACCAAGTGCACCTTATATGGGTGGAATTTTTGAACTTTCAAAAGTTTTAGAACTGTAGTGTGGCTTATATTGTGCTTCAAAGCAATGCTTCTACTAGTTGAATGTGGATTGTTTTCAATTTCTAGTAGCACAGCAAGTTGTGCATTTTCATTTAATGTCGCCGGACGTCCAGTTTTTGGAATATTCTTTACAACGCCATGTTCCCGAAATTTTTTTCACTCCTACTAATTGTTGATTGATTTATGGGTGACCCGGGTATTTTTCTCTAAAAAGATGACACACTTCTTGATATGTTCTAGCTCTGTCGCCATAACCAATCATTATTAACACTTCAATTCTCTGTTTGTCGCTCAACTGTACCATTCTTATTAGTAAAATAGTTTTTCTAATTTAGAAAAAGCAAAATAATAACACTTATTCTATTGTGACATTTACAAATTATTTAAATCTGACAGCCGTAACTAATGTGATACACCGGCAACTAGATAAATTTACCCAATTTAATGAATTTTTTATTATTTGAAGACTGTTTTTCTCGATTTTTTTCAAATAATAACATATTGAAAATTTTATACGGTCGGAACTAGAATAAAATCTACTACCAAAATCAATAATAAAAAATATAGGTTGTCATTTAAAAAAAAGTCGATGACATCATAACTTAAAAAATAAATGACATAAGAAACTGAAATTAGACCGAAGTTAAAATCGCTATACCCCTTCGACATTTCTTCCAAAAAATTAATATCAACGGAATTACTGAATTTATGCGTTACTTAATTTCCACACTGTATGATCACATTGTTTACGTAGTTATTTATTACTTCACTGTCATATGTCATCATGATTCTGTACAGTATCTCTCTCGTCGCAAGTGATTCTCTCTTGTTTCTCATCATACACTGTGCATGTAGTCTTTGAGATAAGCAAAGACAAAACTCGTTACTGCATGTGACATGATTCTATTGCCTCTAGCGGCCATTGAGGTCGCAGGATGATTATTTCCTGTCAAGATAATTCTAGATATAATAGATATTTCATTCAGTCAACATTAGTTGTAATTATAACATAAAAAAAACAAATTTTCAACATGTTGCTTGATATTAAATTACAAATCCACCACTCGATATTCTTTTAACCAATTATGTAACTCAATTTATTTAACTTTCATTAGATTTGCAAGTAAATTTTCTTGGAAATTTCTCTGCTGAGTTGAGAATCGTCAGCTTGATATTTACATAATATATAATCAAACGTAAATGAACCATTTCTCATTCTGTTCGAGAAATTGTCAAGCCGAATTCCCTTTAGACTACGAAATTACAGGAAATTCGTGGGCCATGATACCCGTGCTTGTTGCTTTGAAAAATCAAATTAACAGAAGAAATCAATTGCTGTACGCCCTCTTGATATGTTCGGATAATTTTCAAGCAGTCGTTATCCATTATACAAAAAACAGTAATTTCGTTATAAAGGATGTTACTGTTATACGGTTCATGCTCTTTTTTTGTTTAATTTAAAACTTGGAGAATTGATATTATATATAGGATGCTTCTGTATATGGGCCGCCTCAAATAAAATGTTAAAATATAGAGTGGAATGAAAAATAATATTAACTGAAAATTTTTTGCTAATTATTATTTACTAACTTTTACAAATCTTATCACAGATAAGTATAACATATATCTTCTTAAACAATTATTTTCCCGGCTATTTGCCAAAACGCTGAAACTTGGATTACAAAAAAGATAATATGCACATTATGTTCAGTACAACTGACTCAATAATGTTATTTTTAATTTCAACTATTCTGTCTAGTAAAATCAAAAATAAATAAAACCAAGGTACTCACCAGTTGACACTCACTTTAAAAAACTTTAAAATATCTACCGACACGTGTTTCTGCTTGCATTGCGTCATCAGGGTAGTCAGCACATTTAAAGAATCCAAAGTAAGGAAACTTGTAAATCTTAATGTAATAAACATTAATGGCTTCAGAGAACAGAATAATTGAAATTATATAGTGAAAATACGCCTTAAGGTCGAATAAAATAATTTAAAAACAAATTAAGTTCCTCTTCTTGGTAAAAGTTAAAATATAGAGTGGAATGAAAAATAATATTAACTGAAAATTTTTTGCTGATTATTATTTACTAACTTTTACAAATCTTATCACAGATAAGTATAACATATATCTTCTTAAACAATTATTTTCCCGGCTATTTGCCAAAACGCTGAAACTTGGATTACAAAAAAAGATAATATGCACATTATGTTCAGTACAACTGACTTAATAATGTTATTTTTAATTTCAACTATTCTGTCTAGTAAAACCAAAAATAAATAAAACCAAGGTACTCACCAGTTGACACTCACTTTAAAAAACTTTAAAATATCTACCGACACGTGTTTCTGCTTGCATTGCGTCATCAGGGTAGTCAGCACATTTAAAGAATCCAAAGTAAGGAAACTTGTAAATCTTAATGTAATAAACATTAATGGCTTCAGAGAACAGAATAATTGAAATTATATAGTGAAAATACGCCTTAAGGTCGAATAAAATAATTTAAAAACAAATTAAGTTCCTCTTCTTGGTAAAAGTTAAAATATAGAGTGGAATGAAAAATAATAACTGAAAATTTTTTGCTGATTATTATTTACTAACTTTTACAAATCTTATCACAGATAAGTATAACATATATCTTCTTAAACAATTATTTTCCCGGCTATTTGCCAAAACGCTGAAACTTGGATTACAAAAAAGATAATATGCACATTATGTTCAGTACAACTGACTTAATAATGTTATTTTTAATTTCAACTATTCTGTCTAGTAAAACCAAAAAATAAATAAAACCAAGGTACTCACCAGTTGACACTCACTTTAAAAAACTTTAAAATATCTACCGACACGTGTTTCTGCTTACATTGCGTCATCAGGGTAGTCAGCACATTTAAAAAATCCAAAGTAAGGAAACTTGTAAATCTTAATGTAATAAACATTAATGGCTTCAGAGAACAGAATCATTGAAATTATATAGTGAAAATACCCCTTAAGGTCGAATAAAATAATTTAAAAACAAATTAAGTTCCTCTTCTTGGTAAAAGTTAAAATATAGAGTGGAATGAAAAATAATATTAACTGAAAATTTTTTGCTAATTATTATTTACTAACTTTTACAAATCTTATCACAGATAAGTATAACATATCTTTTAAACAATTATTTTCCCGGCTATTTGCCAAAACGCTGTAACTTGGATTACAAAAAAGATAATATGCACAAGTTTCAGCGTTTTGGCAAATTGCCGGGAAAATAATTGTTTAAAAAGATATATGTTATACTTATCTGTGATAAAATTTGTAAAAGTTAGTAAATAATAATTAGCAAAAGATTTTCAGTTAATATTATTTTTCATTCCACTCTATACTTCTGTTAATATTAAGTCGAAAATAAATGTTCTTAATAAAGAACTTAGCTCGCGAATTAGGGCCATCTTTATACCTTAAATTTATATGAAAAAAAAAACCATTTCAAAAAATGTTGATCACCTGACTTGTTTTAAGAGATAGGAAAAAAGTTTAGAGCGAAAGTCAATTGCAGTGATATCGGAAACAAGATTACGTAGCTTAATTGTTTCTGATCGAAGTCAAAATAGGAACTGAAGAACACCAAAAAAAAAAAACCAATAATATTTAGGAACAATTGAATAAAGTAGTCTTGTTCTATTCTATATTGGAAGAAATTTTTGGCCGACCTTTATTTCCATCTGTTACAACAAAAGAATTATAGACGATTGAAAATGTATATGCATATTTTTTCATGAATCAAGAGAGCACAACAAGAACAATAATATTTAGAAACAACTGAGCCACGCAGTCTTGTTCCCTATAATAATGCAATTAACTTTCGTTGTAATTTTTTTCCCATCTCTTAAATCGAATGAATTACAGGTTATTGAAAATTTTAATTTTTTTTTGTTTTTCTTTATAAATTTAATGGTTGGCCTTGTATTATTTTTTTATTATTTCTAAAGCTAATATTAACAGATATTTGAAGTGGCCCACTTAAAGTAAACAGCCTGTATAATCGGAGCACAAATAAAAAGTCAAAATTTGATATAAAATAAAAGTATTTATCATTACCAGTTTTACATACAGTCAAAAATTTTTTATGACAGCCTCCATTCATGAACAAATGATTTAGATGATTCCAAGGTACCATTAGCAATACCTGGCCATAAATTTATCGAAAATGAATTGCATGTGGATTTTCCAATGCCCAGACGTGCGTATTCCGAAAGTTAATCACACCATTTCGAGTAAAGACAGCCTTGTCTGTCACTAAAACATTTCTCGTGAAATTTGCATATGTATTATTTTCGTTAATAGCCTCTCACAAAATCGCACTCTCGCTGGGTGATCTGTAAAGCCTGAACACGTTAAATGTGGATCTGATAAACTTGGTTTTCCCTGTAACCTACGCCAAGCTGTACCATAGGAGACATTCACTTGAGGGGAAACTTGTCTGGTACTCATTGTTGGTTTTTCCTCAACAATATCCAAAATTTGTTTCTCTGCCTCTAAGATACGTGCTGGTTTAGCTCGTCCAACATGTTTTCCTCGGCTTTGTATGCGAGATACAAAGACTTTAAGTCACGAGTTAAAAGATACCAATTGATCACGTGATTTTTAATCATTTATGAAGTCTATATTTAAGGTTTTATCATCGATTTTTCATAACGTATTGCAAAGAAAACGCTGTTTTTGGTTCATTTTCAAACGAAATTAAAACAAAAAAATGCATACTATTTTTCCAACTCATTAAAAATTTCACCTCAAAAACGTTTATTTATTTAGGAGTGTAGACAAAATTTTGCCTTCTTATTGGTTAATGAAAGTGTAAAGAAATAGTCAACGGAATATTTCAAGTAATATCAAAACATCGGTTTTTATTCATCACAAAATTAAAAATATACACGCAATAACGAAATAGAAGAGTAATACATAAATTGTTTTATTTAATTTACCATTGTTTCAATAAAAGCATAAATAAAGTGATTTAATAATTCATTCTAAGTAAACTTTCCAAGTACTGTTCATTTTGGAATATAAATCGATTTTGACAAATCATTAATAAGTTGGTATTTGTATCCCCCAATTTAGATGTTATTTATACGTTTAATGTTATTCAACTTGCTTGTAAATTTGTTATATAACCTGCGGATATCCTTTTACTTTGTCTATTAATTATCATATAATATCTAACCGAGGAATACTTATTTAATGCCAGCTGTATGCAAGTTTCGTGAGAAATTAACATTATATATAACTGTTATTTTAAACCCTGTTTTTTTCATGGGTGCAGAGCGATTCAACAATTTGTTATAATGATCACTAGATGACTGACACAATATGTATTTAGTTTTATTAATAATTTGTGGAAAATTGAAAAATCTCGACACCACTTGGTGGATCGTGAACCTAGAAGACGAGTAATCTCATCTACTTTGGATATTTGCGTGAATTTTAATTTGTTTTTTGTGAAATGTGCCAAAAAAAGTGTCCACAACAAATGAAATTGTAAAAAGTTGATTGAAGATGTTACTTTGTGAAAATCCAACTTTTTTCTCGTTAATAGTTGATATTAACGAGAAAAAAGTTCAAACATACATTTCATTACCATAATCAGGTCAACTCTCTTATTCAATTAGCAATACTTTTTCCAAATTTAATATTAAAACATCTTTTAGTTCTAACAAAAATATAGGCAGATATCTTTTCAATGCAAAACAAAAAACTGATATCTCTAAAAAATGTGATGTATATCGGTTAGATTGCCCAGAATGTAACGCCTCATATGTAGGTCAAACAGGTAGATCGTTCGGAGTAAGATATAGAGAACATATTCACACACAAAAACAACATTCCAACTTTTATAAATACCTAACAGATTCTGGTCATACAATAACTGAGGACCATCAACCTAAAATATTACATATTTGTGGGAAAAGTAAAAAACTTAATTTATTAGAAGTGCTAGAAATTAATAAATTAAATAGGAATAAAAATTACAACATATTAAACGACCAAATAAATTTAAATAATTCTCCGTTATTAAACTTATTCAGATAACATGCTGTTAATAAAAATCACACCATAATATAATTTACTATCTTGAAAAAACCCCTACATTTAAAGACGTAACAACTGTATAAATTTGAATTATATTATCAACCATAAAGTGACCCATCCTTCTATTCAGTTCAGTTTATATTTAAATGAAGGTAAAATCTGTGTATAATTTAGTTAACTTGAAATTGTCCGAATCGGATGAAACTAGTTGTAAAATAACAAATAAAGTGAAAATTAGACAAGTGATAAAAAGTGTTTATAATTTTTTAAATCAAATTAAATTGTGTTGTGTGGTTATCATTCTCTTAAGAATTAGGGATGAAATTGAATTCCGACAGTAATAATGAATCCGGCCGGTTTGGCTCACTGAGACAGAATTCTGATTCCACTCGGATTTTTTGTGTTCTATCTGGCCATAAATTTTTAAATCATTCTATGCGCAATCATTTTTATATATCTAAACCTTTTAAATTGTTTAAATATTATCAATTTAAATGGTACATGGCATTTTAAAAACAGTAAGGTAATACAATTTCAACATTTCTTGATTTTTTAAAAATTGTATAGTAAAATCTAAACACAATTTAAATATAGTTCCACATGTAATACACCTTATTTGGTACACATGCTTTACATATAATTTCAAAATAAATACGCCATGAATTTCCCAGATAAGTAAATTAATTTCTGCGATAAAAAGATATTTATAAATTCCCTCAGTATGTAAAATAGAAAAATTCTATGAAATATTACCAAATATATGTGAAGAAAGAATCACTCAGAAATTGTTTTGAATATATTTTTTAGCCTATTCTATATTTCCACCTACTTCTCATATTCTATATTTTGGCGAAGGCGCTGGGCAGAACGATCGGAGATAAACAATAATTTATTAAAGTATTGTTCAAGTCAGCACATGAGAAACAGAATAAAGCGCGCTATAACCTTAACTTGCTTTTTGACAGCAAAAGGGCAATTCATTTTTATAGTCCAGAAGCTCGCGTGCCCATAGTGACAAGATACTAAGCTACAATTTTTATGGAAACTGTCTAAATATGATTTCTTTTTAGTTAGTTAAAGAAGTGTAGCTTTATTGTGTAGAACCCTTCGATCATGGTAGTCATTTCTTACAGCATAAAATTTACAGAAATTTTTTAACAACTAACTCTTAATCATAGGACTAAAACGCTAGACGTTTTTATGTGATGGAGGACGATGGCAGCGTATTTTGATTAAAGTCAATAGTTTTCACGTTCAGAAAATGTCAGAATACATTATTGAACATGTTCCTTATGTTAAATTAAGTTAAAGATATAACTGTAAGACTCGCCGTTTCCAAAATACAGGGTGTTAAAATTTTATTGTAATATTTACGGTTTTTCCAAATATTTGAGGAATGGCCAAAGACGAATTTTATTTTAAATTTAATATTAAAATGTATGATAAATAAATTTAGTAAAACAGGGTTAAAAGCGTAAAAATATTAATAGGAAACCATTAGTCAAGTAGAATTTTTAGACACAATTTCGAGACAAATTTGGTAGTGGGAAACAGTTTTGTAACTGTTTTAATTTTTATGGGACATACATTTCCAACATTTTTTCTGGAATTGTTACCGATTTTTTAACTTTTACACATAGAACAACAATATTATGGAACAGTTTAGTAACTGTTTAACCTGGAAGTACAATTTTTCTTCGAAACAAGTTTTTGATGACATTTTAGAAACATACTGCAGCATCTGTTATCTCATTTCCAACTGTAACAACTGTAAACTTGTGCTGATACATTATTGAAATTGAATAAAACACATCCACATATTTCCAAACGGTTCAATTTTTTTTCATGTTTATGGCGTTATATAACCTCATTTTTTACAAGCATTGTTATATTACTTACCATAGAAAACACATAGTTTAGACATACAAAATGGGAAAAACCAAACAATTTAAACATTCATCTAGTTATCGTTTACAAGAGATGTGATACCAACAACGCCTTTAAAAGAAGTTGGTGTGGAATATAAGTAGACGTATAACAGATTAACAAATCTTGCAAACTTATGCACTTACAACGCTCTCAGATGATACGGCGAAAGTAGAAGAATTTCCAATTTCGATAAAAAATTTTGATGAGGGTAAAAAGTTGTAATGAAAAATATTTGAGGTATATAGTTATGATAGAGGTACTTTCTTTTCAAGTCATGAATTTCTTAATGATTATGTTACGAATGTCTTATTTCAGACAGTTCAAAACCTTTCCGAAACACAGAACATATTGTTTCTATTAGAAACTGTTTATCATTTCTTAAAATGTTACAAAACAAGTCTCTTTCAAAGGCGATATACTGCAGTAATCGGAACTGAATGGTTTTTTTAAATGGACATACAAATGTTTATATCTTTGAAATCAGAAAAAAATAAGCTTTCTTATAAGCCCATAGCCGACTATGGTTTCCATTTAAAAAAATGCAAGTTTATGTTATATCTTGAAAATCGTGTCATTCATGGAATTGGCAATAGGTTTATTGAATTCTACGTAAAGATATCTATTGATAACAATTTTGACGGATTTCCTAAGATTAACGGTTTCGAAGTAATTTAACATTAAAAAAAATCGACCATTTTCAGTTTTTTCAGTATAATTCAGCAACCTGAAAACATACCATAATTCTCAATACGGCAATCAGTTGCTCTCATAATTCTGCCCAATTTTGCAAATTTAACCGAATCTTTAACTCTGCAAATAAAAAAGTTAACCATGTAAGGAGATAGAGAATGGTCACCCCGTATAAATAACAACCCTACACAGTTAAGGTAAAGTTTGTACGAAGTCAATTGAAATCGTATAAAAACTAATAGTCTGCAAAAACCGTCGGCATCTCTTTATTGTACGTGGGCGGAGGTAAATAGAAATGCTTGTCATAATAAAATGTTATACTTTTTTGAAAATTTTATTAATTTTTATTATTTTTTGTTTATTAGATAGGCTATTTTTGTTCATTTTGCCAATAACATATTTTTGAAATATTATATCAGTTTTAGATATAAAGTCTAAATATTTAAATTTATTGGGTTTAGTTTTAAAGTTAACCCATACTATATTGAAATATGTTATTGCTCAGCAAGGACCAATGAGAAGGTATGAACATATCCTTGCCAGGATGAGGGAATGGGACAGGTAAGATTAACGAGGGGCAAGGATGTTATATAGTAAAAAATAAAATTAAAGTTTCTTCTGAAATAAAAATAAAAATGTAAGTTTTTTAACCAAAGCACATAATTAGTACAACAAAAATAAATATTTGTTTAGATAAATAAAAACAAAATTAAAATATGTCTAGAATAAAGTAACTTAAATAAAATATATTCCAAGAAATGTAATAAAAAAATAAACTTATTATACCTAATATAATAGCTAAATATTTTGTTCTGAAAATATATATATATATTAAAAAAGTTAAATGCTAAAAGTTGACGCGTCCGAATCTTCACTTTCTGAAGAGGAATCATTACCCGGTTGAATTATAATCTGCGCAATGGAGGGTAGTGTTGGATATTGATTTTCTTTATTAATTACATGCTAAACGCAATTTTTCTATAAATCAGTATTGTCGAGGTCATTTATTACTTCTCTTATATGATCAACTACTACCGCGCTTAACGTTGGAGAGTCATTACATTTTCGCAAACGATCTTTTAAAGTTGCCCAAACCATCTCGATAGGATTAAATATGCAATAGTACGGAGGTAAGCGCAAAAATGTATGATCGTGTATATTGGATAAGTTCTCAATAATATATTCCTTTTTGAAATTCTGTTCTTTTATTCTTTTCAGTAATTCGCGCTTTATTGGAACTTTTACAGGAATTTCCATATTTTTTTCTCATGAATTTTAAAATGTCTTCCTTTCTTGTACTGATGTTTGGTATTTTATTTAATATTCGCGAGTGATAAGAAGCATTATCTAATACAATTACCGATTTAGGCGAAATATTTGGTAAAAGCTGTTCTGAAAACCATTTATACATATTATAAATTATACGCCGTATTACATTTTTGGTAGCATCATCAATATTTTTTAATTTCATATTTTTCCATTTCCTATTTGTACCGTGATATATAACATCTCCTTTTTTAATTACACGATAAATTGTTGATTTTGATATCTTAGTTAATTCGTTAATACGTTCTATTATTTCTTTCTCACATTTTTCACGATTTTCGCCTTATAAACGTTCATATATATTTAAAATAATGCGTTGACTTTGTACGTGTAAATCTTTATTTTGAAACTCTAAATTTATTTCGGCTTCTTCGACAATAACAGGTGTTAGAAATAAAAATAGAAATCCACTATTTCACCCAAGAATTATATTTCTGTTAATTAATTTTATAAAAGTCGATTTAAAACATTATTTGGCGATAGCTAAACATCAGCTGCCTGACTTATTCCCCCGAATCCCCTGTTGGAATTTACCGAGGCGCCTACGTGACTTTACTTATTTAGTTAAAATAATATAATATTTCATAAAGATATCTTAAACATTGTATCATATAAATAAACATATATTTCATAAAGATATCTTAAACATAGTATCATATTACTAGCCGCCGCTATTTAAGCAACAACAATGTATATGTATATTTCTGCACTGCACTGGACCAATGTTATAAAGAACTAGGTTACATCATCGAGTCCACGTTGACTACTGACTGATATAACTCAAACATCCACCGACCAACCAGACTGACGAATATCCTGATCCCAGCCAATCGTCGCAATCGTCCTCAAACCAAGGCCAATCCCGGCACATCTCACAAATCCACGTTGACTGTTGAGAAACGATTTAACGAGTTTTTTTATACTAGTGGGCCTGTCCGTTTTATTATCTTTAAACACGTGCAGTCGTAGATGGTTCATTCAGGCTGATTACATTGCCAGTCTCGGACTCGCCTGCACAATTTCAACTACCATTCGATTCTCGATACCATTGCTAAATACATAGGACAAAATATCAAGTTAAGTGCGCACAGTCCTGTGCTTTAAAACTGACCAATTTCAATCGACTTTGTATATGATGAAAAAATCATTTATTTTTATAAACTTTGACACTCTGCATCTTTCTTAGGAAGCGAGTGACAGGCACATGTATTGTTTTTCCAAATCATAATAATCAGGAAAGTATTCTCCCAAAGTATTTAAGTTTAAAACTAAGTTACCCTGTATGTACACATAGTTCGATACCACATGGTGAGGGTGACCAGCGTAATGCCAATATTTGCGTGCAATATAATAATAGATCAAAAAGCGAGGTAGGTAACTTGCAAATCAAATACGTACTTTCCATTAAATTCACCTTTAAGTCACCTTTATTGATTTCGTGCCAGTATCTAAATGCAAAAAATTGCACAAACTTTCTAGAAGGGTAGGGGGAAACGTCCAATAATAATATACAAACGTGTGGCGGTTTCAGCCTGTCACCGCTTTTAATTGCTTGCTCCCTGCCCTACACTCAATTACAAAATGTTCATGCCACCAAAAGCCACGCATATATCCTTTCGCTTACCATGTAAATATATAATCCATAACGTTCAAGCGTCCTGGCCAGTCGTGTAGAATACACAATTTTCAGAAACAATTTTGTTTCCTTTAACGTAAAAAATTAAGAACAATTGTGTAATATTTCCCAATTACACAGAGTGGTAGTTATTAAAATATACATTTAAAAAAAGTTTGAAATCTCCCGAGAAACTTGTATTATTGGTACCTATTATGATATACGAAATTTAAAAAGAATATAGACTGGATTGTCAAAAGTAAATATTTCAATAAGTTTAAATAATGTCTTTACAGTTTTACTTTTGTTAAACCTTAAATCCAAAATTATTAAAATTGAATCCATTGAATCCAATTGATTCGATTTATACAGTGTGTCCGTGAGATATGGATTAAATTCATTATTTCTTAAACCAAAAATATTTAGAAAAAATCATCGGACACGTCGATATTTAATTTAAATTGCACACTTCATCCTTTATTTTTTTTGGCTATGTCGTCATCATTGTTTCCGTTATGACGTCATCGATATTTTTTTTAAATGGAACACCATGTATATTTCTCCATTTTTTGGATTCTGCTTCAATGGATTCCAAATATGTATCCCACTTAGGGCTTAAAATTGATAAGTTGGAAGATACGACCATTTGAAAAAAACAAGTAAAAAAAGTAAAAAACACGTTTATTAATTTTTGAGGTAGGCTAGTTTTTGACTATTTTTTTGTTTTATCATTATCGGCTTTGACAGTGAATCACTTTATAATACTTTACTTCAGTAGTGGTTTCTCAATAATTGTCGATTTATTTTAATTTATAACGTAAGTGTATCTGTGAAGTAGAGAATTGAATTTTTACAAGAATCGAGTATGGTGATAGGATGCGAACTCAACAAGAAGTAATTTATTTAATAATAAATATCCAAAACAACCTATAACTCAATCGACAGTGAGTAAAATTTAAAAAAATATTAGAGAGACTGGTGGTGGAAGATTTACCTAAAACAGGTCGCCATGGTGTTGACGAGGATACACAATTAAATATTTTACTGGCTGTTGAAGAAAATCCACATACCAGCATTCACCAGGTTAGTCGCGATTGTGATGTTACTAAAACGTCAGTACATACATCTGTATTAAAATAGAAAAATGGCATCCCTTTAAGATTCAGCTTATGCAAGACCTAAGTAATGATCCAGACCGGAGGATACAATTTTGTGAAACAATGGGGAATATATGCATGGTGATCCTCTTCTGATAAAAAATATTATTTTCTCCGATGAATGCACTTTCAAATTAAGTGGTAGATACTAGTCATTGTCTTCATTTGTTAGAATTGCCAGTAATTTTATAAAGTTGGTTATTATATCAAAATTGTTATGCATTTTTTGAGGTTTCTTCAAAATTGCAAGAGAAGAAAAATACAAGTTGCAACTGTTGCACATACGAGTTTTCAAATTTGCTTGTACTTATAGGCAATAAAGGGCATAGGATAAAACATTGAAGTTTTTAATATGATCAGGTGGCAGTATCTCATTTAGATTCAAACTTTTTAAAATAAAAAGTTGTGGAAACTTTACGTAGGTTTAACGGTTGCAGAAGCTTTAAGACCAACATCAGTTTGTTCTAATTGAATTAGTGGAGGGAGAAAGCCATCTTGCAAGAAATTAAATAGTGAGCTTCTTGGTTTAGAGCAACAATCTTCATTGTGGCATTTAATAATTTGAGTAAAATACTGGCTCGGTCGCACATGCTGAGAAAACTAGACAGCGTCTTTTGATTCCAAGTCTCTTTCTTCCAGTTTACTGTTTTCAGGGCACACATATTTTGCAATAAAAGGAAATTTGTCAATTATGGTATTACTCCAGATTTCAGCAGGAGTATTTCCACAATGCTCGAAATTTCTTTCCTCTAAATTTTTTGCGTTGAGGTGACTCCCAAAAAATTCATGGTAAAGAATTACACCCGATAGTTCTTTGCTCAAAGGTGCCGTCCTCCGTTCAACTCTGTTAAAATCACTTCTATTGGGTGCATTTGTTGCTATAAAAATGGAATCTAAATCGCATTTCACAAAATGATGTATTCCTACTTCCATTACTTTCTGGGATTCTCATCTGGCCCTCCATCAACGGTCATAATAAAAATCGGCTAAATTTCATTTTTGTATTTAGTGTATTTAGTCAAATTCAGAAATCTTTAAAATTGACTCAGTCAACGGCGTGGAAAAATGCTGTTGATGACGGATGCTTTCCAGATCTAATCGCTATGTAGGTAGGTCCTGAATATCCGATAGCTTTTGGATTGCTATTGCCATGTTCCTGAATTACAATGCCAGCATAAACTAATGGAATTAGTTTGTGTTTGGCTGCTACCACCCAATTGTGGTCGGGAAATTCCACCCTACATTCTACATGCATTAGAATTGGTGCCTGTTTGTTAGCTGCCGTTAATCCTATGGGAACCTTGGCTTTGTCATCCTGACTTAAAAACATACTTCTTTTGGGTCCAGTAATGATCTCAAGATTATTTATTGTGGCTCTACAAAAATCTTCGTCGGTATGATGTTTATGGGCATCGTTTTCAGCTTTTAATGATTTTATAATAACAGTAACAACATGACGTTTTCCTTCTTCAGAGAATGACCACTTAGAAAGAAGTCACAAATACAGGCCACTCCTACTTATTGTAAAACCAAGACGTTTGATTTCTGCCAACAATTCGTCCAAAGTTTTAATACTTCGCAATATGTCTTCATTTCTCCGGTCATGCGAGGCAGAACCATGAATAGCAATATCTACAATCGTTTTCAACAGATTCGTTTGTTCATTTTCAATCCGTGGTCTTCCAACTTTATCTCTTTTTTTTTTTGAGTACTTTTTTTAATTTCGGTATTTTTTTTTCCAAAATTTCATCCATTTTCATTTTTCTCTCCAACCTACTTTTTTTGCAATTTTCTTTAAATCACTTTCTAATTTATTTTTCGATTTTTCAAGTTGTTTGACTTTTTGTTGATGTTCATCTGTCAATTGCCCAGTTTCTTTTATTTTGTATAAACCAACTAAATCACAGTTTATTAGGTTTATTTTTCCCCTAATGTCACCTTGGGCTTTTGTGGGTGCTTGTTTTACACTCGGCTGCGTCTCTTTTGAGGTAGATTGTGTAGCAGTCTCTGTAACAGTAATAGGGGAAGCCGCATCTGATGTGGTTACTTGTGTGCTTGTTACTTTTGAATTTTGCAGTCATAGATTCGCCCCAAATGCTCAAGAGGCTTCCCTTTTTCTTCAATACCAATGCCTCATTTTTGTTATAATATTTTGTACTTTTTCTGATAGGTTATCAGAATTTTTTATTTTGTTCCTCTTCTGATGAAAAATATTATTTTTTCCGATGAATGCAATTTCAAATTAAATGGTAGATACTGGGCAGCAGCACACACATTATCCTCAAAAGGTAAATGTGTGGGCGGGAATTGTAAGAAATAGAAACATTGGACCCTATTTTTTTCGATGGAACTGTAAACGGACGGGCATATCTATAATTTTTAATGGGCTATCTCAGCCCAACTTTATTAAATTTATTACCCAGTAGAATTAATCCGAGACATGTTGACGAAGGCCTGTGGTATCAACAGGATGGTGCTCCTCCCCATTATGCGCAGACGTTCAATGGTATCATAATCAAATATTTCTGAACAGTTGTTGATTCAGAATCCAAAAATGGAGAAATATACCATATAAAAAAATATTTTTGGTTTAAGAAATAATGAATTTATTCTATACTTTACGACACGCAGTAAGCAAAAGGGGCCATTAATTAATTTTGAAATTAGCAAAAGAATTGAAATATTTCTTTTGGGTGAAAAAAATTTATTAATAATTAGGTATAAATTTAGTTGTGATGTGTATACCAAAACAGAAAATATCATTATATCCGTATAATACACCAGAATTATATCATATTATTGCATTGGTCAGGGATATAAATGAAAATTACAGGGATTGTATTTCGTGTTTTTTACCTCCTCGCCCTTCAAAGTGAGGAAGTTATGTATTCGTGAAAAATGCTTTGAAAATTTTTATTGCATTTTAGGACGAATCTTGACAAATAATGACGAGACACAAAATTTCAGACAGAAAAAAATTTCTGTGTGTGTGTTCGCGATAGCAGCTACAGTTTTTGAGATAAAGCTTTCAAATTTGGTACACACATTCTAGAGGGCAAGGAAGAGATTGAGTTCGTTGATGAGCAAAATCAGTCAAAAAAAAATATGTGACTTTTTTGAAACGTCAAAATGTGACTTTTTTGAAACGTCAAAAATTACTTTTATTATAAACTCCACCACACGTCGAGTTTTACTACGGTGAAGAAGTTCTGATCCCCAAGTAATTGGCAGCGATTTTTGTCTTATTTTTATATGCCACCATAAAATGGAAATGTGAAGAAAATATGAAATTTAAATTAGGACAATAGTAATTTTTATTCATATTCTTTCATTTAAACTGTTACTACAATTTTTGTTAATATTTTTAACTTCATTGGCGTTGGCATTTTTTTGAAAATTGTGCATTTTATAACTAGCGCATTCAATAATAACTGTGTTAGGACAGATAAATATTTTTAGTTAAAATCCAGAACAAGAACTTGTTCGATGATGTAGGCACACATGTGGTAAGTGCATTTTTTAGCAAAAATGAGTTAAGTACATTAAACAACAGTTACAAGTGTCAATTTTCTTGTGGACAAATATGACAACTGATAACTGAAATTTTGTGAGTGATAGCCCTATTTGTCAAACTGTTTATAAACTGCAGTATTTTACCATATATGTGGTAAGTACTCACTTAATTGTGGTTCGTGTGTTTATAAACTTGTTCATATGGTGAAACAAATTTGTGTGTCTTGTAAAATATTATCCTAGACTAAGAGGAAAAACTACGTCAGTCGCAAAGGAATAGAAATTTCTGTGAAAAAACCTCAACACCTTGTTACGGACGTGATGTAGTTAATACAACAAAAAAAGAATAACAAAACTAATTAATTAATTGACTAAACATAAAATGGCTACATTTTCAGAGGGAATATCTTTTTACAATTTAGTACAAATATACACGTTCCAACGAAACATTTCTTGAATTCGATGTGACTGACAAGTCAGTGTGGAAAAAAATGGGGCTCTGTGAATTTGATCAAGAAATATGACTCACGAAAGAAGAGCTGGTTTATTTGTTAAAAGAATAAAATCATTCCTTAATTTACACACATTTTATTCAGGAAATTCCTGAAACAAAAAGGGAAACATTCAACAATGATGAGGTTGACAATTGGTGTTTGAAGTTTTTTAAAATCTTTCATTTAATTGTAACCAGTGTAAGTTTTTATAATTAAAATTATTTAATAAAACAACACAATAAAATTGATTATGGAAATCTTAATTCCGTTTTTTGTAGGTTTAGTCTTTAGTGTGCATTGAAATTGCTAGAAAATGTTCTTTTTTTAGTTGTAAAAATTGTTATTAAAATTTTGGATTTGCGGGTTATAACTAATATATGTTTCAACCCATTAAAATATTTTCTGTTGTTATGAGAGTTTCTGTTTAATTAGTGGAACTAAGTAAACTTTAATCTTTTGCTAGTTCAAAGTGTAACATTTTGCACTTACAACATGTATGCGCCACAGCGCTACACCATCCTAATATTTGTAAGGAAATATATTAGGAGCAAATTTTCAAAATGGTGCAATTCCAGTCAGCAAAATTTGAGAAAATTCGAATATAACCGATAACGCTTATGTTATAACAGTTAGTTAAGGATTTTTAATAATTGTGAAGGAAGAAGGTTGAGGAAAGGAATCTAATGAATTATTTTAAAAATGTAAGATGTGAATAGGTTTATTCAAAGTACCCCGCGCCTTTTACTCAATTGCAGAATAGAATAGTACCCTTTTGAAAATTTGCTCCTCATATATAATATTTATCTAGATCGAATTTGAATGGAAATATTTGAAATTTTTTTCATTGTGGATTTGGTATCATTTAAATGCTCGTAAAAAATTTACATTTTAGATAAGAAAGCAACAAGACTCGATAGAGATTTGGGAATTTTAATTGCCTTTAAATTTATAAATGCTATGTTTTGGCGAATGCGCCCGGAACAATTGATATTGGAAGATAATGCATGATTACTACTTGTTAACTCTTGGTTTCAATTATTATAGACTTGCTTTTTATATAAGACTCGGCAGTGATGAATCAAAAATTGGATTTTATTCATATTCTTTACTACTGAGCGCGAATTTAATAGTTAAAATAAAATTATTAAAAAAAATTAATTTGATTATAGCTACATGGTCCAGGTTGTCTTTTTTAAATGAAATAAATTAGGTACTAGGATTCTTATATTAAAATATTTTTACCTGTACCACCCTAAGACGATATAAAAGACAGACACGTTAATCAATGATCAAATAAAAAAAAATAGTAAACAAGTTTAATTTGGTCCTCAAAAGTGCAATATTTCAAAACTACTACAAATTTATAAAATTAAAAAACTAGGTTAAATATTAATATACACTATTGGACTCGATGTCATGCGAAACCTGCGTTTAATATAGCAGACATTGATGGAATATTAGAAAACTGGTAGATGGCAAAGATAGTTGTTCTGTGGTTCTAGTTGCTGGTCGAGCAGAACAATTAGAATGAATGTTATTTATTGCAGCTTCTCCGGTCCCCGACTGAAAACAGTATGCGGTCAACTCTCTCTCTCTCTCTCTCTCTCTCGCATATTTAAACTGTAATTCTCTTAATATTGAACGCAGATTTTGCATGTAATAGAGTCTAATAGAGTATGATAATAAATACCTGTTATAATATGATCGACAATCCAGTGGCGTAGCACCTACTTAGCACGTTAGCCTAATGACTCAAGGGAAATACTAACTGTGACGACATAGAACCCTCACACCTTCTTTGGGTATTAAGCCACTATCCTATAAGTTATTTAAAAACATTGTTAATTAAATTTCTGCTTCAAAAGAATTAGTCAGTGATTGGTTTTTAGAAAAAATGTTTTTGCCTGTCCAAAAAATGTCTCGCATATAAAAAATATTAAAATATGGAATGAAATGAAAATGTAATAACGTAAATATTTATTTTCTTATAACGGTGTGTGTTCGGACGCACTAAATATGCATGAAAGTTTGTTTGGGCGTCGGAAAATATAACGATGATTGCTTTCGGATAGCTAGTTCGGAGAATTATTCCAGGATCCTGTTAATTGTAAATAAGAAAGTTCAAAGTATACATAACAGAGTTTATTTCATTAAAGCAACATTTATCCAAAACATGAAGTCAAATAAGCAAAATCAAATTCTCTAATAATTAAACCAAGTCAAGTACACGGTTAATAAATCCTTTTTACATGTATAAATCGGTGAAATTAATTTACGGGGATGAGTGTAATTTCGGTGATTAAACGGTACGACGGTAGGCTTTAGCTCCACGTGTTGACCGAAACATCCAGGACTCGATGCGACGGTAAGTTCGATAATTATTTAATGCCGGCGGGTCTAGCTCAACGCGCTGAAGACTCATGACAATAAATAATCACCAGACTGGTGACGGCCGTGCAGGGCGGTAAAATGGCTACCAACACTAGGAGGTCAGGCTCAACGCGCTAAAAACACCAAGATGCTAGCAGACATTCGGCCGGGCGGCGTCGTCATCGGATTCTGAGTTCTAACCAAATGGAGTGAAGCTCAGCGCTCTTAAAACTCCTCAACTACCAAGCTCAATGCGCTGAAGATAGAAGTAGAACAGTAAAAAACTGAATTAATTCTCTTGACTACGGCGATTTTATTTATACCAAAATCTTGGTGACGTCTCATATTTTATGTCGGTAGGAAGTGCGTGGCAGCACATGCCAAACGGTAATCGCAGAAACTATGAAAATGAACATATGCATGATTCATATCATGGTGGCAGGAAGTGCGCGGTAGCACAAGACTAACGGGAATTTTCGAAAAAAAAGATAGTAATGATTCATTACATGCTAATTATTATTTTCTAACTTTTTATAAGAAACTTATCACAGATACTTAAGTATAACATATAACTTTTTAAACAATTATTTTTCCGGCTAGTTGCCAAAACTCTGTAACTTGGATTATAAAAAAAGATAATATGCACATTATATTTAGTATGACTAACTCAGTAATGTTTTTAATTCTAACTACTCTGTTCAGTGAAACCAAAAAATAAATAAAACAAAGGTACTCACCAGTTGATCAGTCATTAAAAAATTTTAAAACATCCACCGACACGTGTTTCTACATCTTTGCTTCGTCAGTATGGCCCTTTGAGAGCTTCGAAAATAACTGATTCTGCGAAATTCTGAAGTTGGAAACACAAGAAATCAACTGGTTATTTAATACATTAATTTTTGAAACGTCCCCATCACGCGTGGAATAACAAGTATAATTTATG
Organism: Rhamnusium bicolor; assembly: GCA_029963845.1. Classification (NCBI taxonomy): domain Eukaryota; kingdom Metazoa; phylum Arthropoda; class Insecta; order Coleoptera; family Cerambycidae; genus Rhamnusium; species Rhamnusium bicolor. The sequence continues at coordinate 95,640 of JANEYF010000845.1, forward strand.
GAATTTTGCAAACATTTTGGAAAAAGAAATATGCACTTATTTTAAAATTCCGAAACTCGTGTTTTTTTTTTTTAAATAATCAACACGTTGTATCTCTGAAACAAAGAAGTTAAAGACAAAAATTCATTTGAGCTTTTCGTGGTTCAGGAATCTGAACCGGTCTGAATCGAGATAAAATACCAAAGTGACATTATATCAGTACACAGAATGATAAGAATTACATGATTATGAAAAAATCCAGTATGGAATCTGTAAAAAAAATTACTAACGCAATTTGATAACAAAACGAGCAACATCATTTCAGAAACATATTTGAAATCTGTGATCAAAATTAGAGCCGACCACCTATTTTGGACAATCTGTATCAAGTAACTACTATACGTAGTTACTGAATATTTTATAAATTAAAATTTTTCAGTTTTTTCAGTATATTTCAGGAAACAAGATCACTTGAATCTAAAAATAAAACTACCCGTATATTTCAATTATGTTTAATATATTTGCTCGTTATAAATCAAAACCAACAACATCGTTTTCCATATGGCCGACTGATAATTGTAAAACTGTATTAATATGTTTGTACAAATTCCTTTACTCTGACGGTTTTGTCCCTAAAAGGATTCTTTTTCTTTCATCACGACCTGGGATTTAGTTCGATCAATTATACATTATAATATACAGTGGTCGTACTGCTAGTGAAAAGCACAGCGATTTCGCTATAGAAGCGGGAATTGGATTTTCATTCAAACTTGAGGAGGCCATTAAATTCCAAGCCTTCTGGAATCCAGCCAACAATTGTTCATAATCTATGTATGTACACAATAGGCCAGCACTTTATTACGAAAAATTATTACTCCAACGTTCTTTTTTTATTCAAGGAGAGAAACGTGAAGAATATTTAAAGCGTTAATAATGAAAGAGTTCAATCGCACAGAATCCAAACAAATTCTCTGTTGTTGATAGTATTCTGGAAGCCATTTTAAGCATGATATAAAACTAATGAGGAATAATTTTTAATAATAAATATGCGTGGTTTACAAACCTTAATTTATAATTCAATAATAATAAATATAATATGTAATATATAGTATAATATAGTAATAATAAAATAATTGTAAGGAAATTATATTAAAAATAAATATAGTTTAAAAAAACTAAAAAACACGCTTTTAAAGCACATCAAACTAAAAAAGTGAAAAATAATTATTAATATAAACTGAAAACAATAATGAACGACAAATACTAGTATTATTGTGAAAAAAGCGTGGGTTGCTCGATATACGAAAAATATGGCGCAAAGCGCCCCACGCTTTTTTCACAATAATACTAGTATTTTTCGTTCATTATTGTTTTCAGTTTATATTAATAATTATTTTTCACTTTTTAGTTTGATGTGCTTTAAAAGCGTGTTTTTTAAACTATATTTATTTTTCACGTTTTAGTTTGATGTACTATGAAAGCGTGTTTTGTAGTTTTTTTAAACTATATTTATATTGCTTATTGATGCTGATATTATAACATATTACGATCCAACAGATATTTCTGAAAAAAAAATATTTTATTTCAGCCATGGGATTTGAACTCACGCCCGAGGAGTCCGTCGTTTCGCGTCGACTAAGACTTGCCCGCTCGGCCAACGACCGAACTGAGAATCACGGAATATACTTACAGTATTAAGCCTCTTGCTCTCACGCAGAGTATACGTGAGGAAAGGACTGGCGATCCTGATCAGGATAATGATATAAACTTATCAAATTATTGTATTGTTACCGGTTCTTCGTAAGTGTACAAAGTTTCAATTAAATCTGTCCGTTTAAAGTGGGTCATAATCGAGTCCCAAGAGTCGGTTACAAACAAACAAACAAACAAACATGCAAGTGAAACTAATAAAAGCGTGTTAATAAAAACATATGTACGAGTATACAGGGGGAATCTTAAACAATACGCAAACCTATAGCCTCTTTTGTTTTTGAACAAATCTAAAAATTGTATATACTTTTGGTACCTAAATTGTCACCTTTTTGACATATGAAGAACATATTTGTGACTTCCTGTCTGACAGGAAGAGACAAACTTTTTTTTGTTTAAATATCAACCCCAATTTTTGGTCGACACATCGATAGACAAAACAGTTCTCTGTACAACCGTTTTTGAAGATTTAAAATCGAATAAAGAATTGCCCATTAGCAGCAAATTTACTCTATCCATTGAAGGCCATGAAGCAGAATTCTAAATAAAAAAGTTTGTACTAGTTGGCAATGTAATAAGTCCAAAACATTACACAGGGGACTCAACTTCAAATATTATATTTTACTGACAAATTGTACCACGATAACCAATCTGTTTCATGCAATTCATAGCGAAATACTTAGATGGTAACATACAAGTCGACGTGATTTTCACCGATTTGTCAAAAGCTTTCGACAAACTTGACCACGGAATTCTACTTAGTGAACTTCGAATTGTAGGTCTCTTCCCTTTGTTATTAACATTTTTCAAAAATTACTCAGTAATAGAACACAATACGTAGAATACTGTGGTTGCAAGTCTGACGAAATTCATGCTATCTCAGGAGTGCCTCAGGGCACAAGCCTGGGTCCCCTTCAGTTCGTTTTATTCATTAACGATATAGTGAGGGATATTGACATCTTACAGTATGTTGATGATGCAAAGATGTTGACCTCCATAAAATAAATAGCTGATTGGGAAAAGTTACAATATAACCTTTTTACAATTAAAAAATGGTGTGATGCAAATAACCTTCCACTTAATGTAGAGAACTGTAATGTTATGTCGTATAACAGAGAAAAACATCCAATCCTCTGTGAATGTAAATTGGATAATATTGCGCTGACCCGTCCCGAGTTTATCAAAGATCTCCATGTCACATTCGATGACAAATCAACATGTAAAAACCATATAGAGCAAATCGTAGTCTTCGTATAGAAACTTAGGTTTTGTTATAAGAAATACTACAGGTTTTATAGATATTTCTACTGCTTTTTAACACCTTCGAGATGTTAAAATTGGAATATGCATCTCTAATCTGGAATCCCGATTATTTAATTCGTGTAGACACGCTAGAAAATATTTTAAGGCATTTTTTTTAAATTTATATCGTATGTAGTAGATGGAGTTTACCCTAAAATAGGAATCCCACAACAAATACTTCTCACAAGATTTGTTGTAGAAAGCCTCTAAACATGTAGAGACAAACAGGCGTTGCTAATTTTCTTTAAATTAATGCATAATGTGGTAATTTATCCACCTCTACTAGAAAAACTGACCTCTTCTCTACCACGTATTCAGTCTAGACATGCCAATACCTTCTATCTTGCCACAGCTAGGACAAATCTCTTACAATTTTCTCCCCTTCATTTTATTTACTATGCTTATAACTACCTGCAGGATAGATTTGATATATTTTATAACTAAACATTGTCATTTTTTGTACTTGATTTTATTTATACACAGTTTTTAGATTTTGGCACCGCATTATATTTTCTAACTTTATTTTTAATGACTGATCTTTTTGTTATAATCAATATTCCGTATTTCACGTGTTATATTTATCTTAATTCTTTAATTTTGTGCGAAATATGGTCGTAATTTCGTAATTTAACCTACAACAAGAACTTCGCATTCACTGTATTCATACTTTGTCAACAACATCCAAGCAATGGCCATATTCAAATCGCTGTAACCAAAGTTAGATAGTGTTAATGATTAAGTAAGATTTTTTTTTAATTTAAAGTTATGTATGGATCTGTTTGCATTGAAGTAATTTTAATGAAATGTACGACGTTTGGATTAGTTGACTTACATAATCAGAAAATTTTTGTTTCTTGTCAAAAATTATACCAGTTTTTATTTTCGGAATCTATAGGTAAAGAAATATTATTAATGGAAATTGTCATATTGTTCTTAACTACAGTTGCATGTTTTTTGATGCCAAAAAACGAGTCCGCCGACAGTAGGATAGAGTTTTAAATTATGACCAATGGAAATGTAAAGTTTTCCCAAATCCGAACTTATTAATATCTGCACCTTTTTGTATTGATTTGGGCTAAATGAACACACCAACTGAGTATCATGAGCAAAAGCATGACAATAACAATTACTGAACAATAACTGTATCCGTTGTATACATAATAAAACTGAATGGTCCAATAACTGATCCTTGTGGAACGCCAGTTAATAAAATGTATTTTGACAATTTATCATTAATATATACCCTTTGTGAACGCCCAGTAAAGTAAGATTTGATAAGGTTGATGGCAGTTTTAGAAAATCCATAATATTTAAATTTGGACATAACTACATTATGATTAACGGTGTCAAAGGCTTTAGAGTAATCTAACAGTATAAGAGCGGACACTTCGCCATCATCCCAAGACAACCAATTTGTTTGCTTTTGCCTTTAAACTGTTAATGATATTTATTACTTCATCGATGTAGATGAAATGAGAATTTTGTATCATGATCAAAATAGTTACAACTATAGAATTGACAAATTTCTTCACAGTCAGTAGAAACAAAAAAAAGGTCTTTGCCTTACAGAAGGTGGGGTAGAAGCCATTTTGATATATGTTGTTTAGGTCGAGCACTGATAAAAAATCCAAGTTTTCGACCTTGGGGAAGAAGGCGCGAGCCGCCATTTTGAATGAATGTTACAAAAAATTGTTTTTTTTTTTTAAATAACCACAACGGTTGATCCAACGACAAAAAGTATGTAAGTATATATAATGAGTTACACCAGCGGAAAGATGAACGTTTTCCAAAAAAATTGAGTTATTTTGAAAAAAAAAAAACAATTTTTTGAACCTTTCGTTCAAATGGTGGCTCGGGCGTCCCCCACCATAAGGCGAAAACTTGGACTTTTCATCAGGGTCCTGATCTAAACAACATATATCAAATACGTTTGTACCCCACCTTTTGTAGGGCAAAAGTCTTTATTGACCGTATTAGAATGCTAATACTAGGTTTATTGTTTACATGAAGAGTTTCTTGAGCTGACCAGGTGTGGCGGCAATTATTTTTAGTACTAGATACATGATATGATTTTTTCATTCCTATTCGCATTTGCTGCAAAGATTCTCAGGCTTTTATAGTTTTTCTAGCCTGAATCACTGTTTGCTTTTGTATTTAAGTGCCGCTTTTCATTCTTTTATAATGAGATGAATATGATTTAGATCTAGTAACCCTTCAAACTGGAAATTAAAACATATTTTCCTGGAGAAGTTAAAAGTCATGGAAAACCTGAAAATGTTAGGGAATTTATCTTCATTACAAAATAAGAGCTCTGCAAAAGGAATAGGCTTAATTTTTCGAAGGATTCAATTTAGGAGTTTATGTGGGACTTATTAAACGGTAAGCAACTTTTATTTTTAAGAGATCTTAGAGCCTAAACCTGATTTTAAATAAACGGTGCCATTTTCATGAGCCGTATTGTGAATGTACTCAAAAATAAAATGCGTCTGTCATGGACAAAACAACCAACAGCAGATTTCATATATCATCCATGATTAAACAATAAACTTTTCATGTATGACAGGGAAGTCAGTTTTGATGCGAACGCAGTCAGAGCTTAATTAGGGCATCCGGAATGTATTCCCAAACGACTGCGTGTTAATCAAAGTTTAAATCCGCGTGGGCCTTAAAATGTTCTGTTGCTGTGCCGTGTGGGAACTGGCGAGACGGGTTGGCAAATAGAACTATTATCGGATTCATAAAGCTGAAATGGTTTTAACTGTATATAAATGATGCTCCGGCGTATAATTTGTGTTAGTCTGTTAAACTTCAAACGATTTGTATGTGTATTTGGTTTTTTAATGTAGGATTGAATTGGAAACGTGGTGGTTTGAAAGTTTGCTTTTGGCATAAGTGAGGCATAATTGCTCACTGAAAGTGTTTCGTTTTGATTTTACTAATAAGGATATAATAAAAAAAATTATAGTAATAAATACTAAAAATAATAAAACAAAGAAGGTTTAGTGCCATATCTACAAAAAACAATTATGCAGCTACGGACACGTGTTTCTGAGTTATTGCCCCTCATCAGCGGAGTATAGCTTAGGAATTGGATCTAGAACGTGATAGATCAGGAACAAGAACTAAAACAAGGCTGGAAAGTATAGTACACAGTACTCAATTAAGGCCTTTATGTGTCACAAATGAGGCCTCGATGAGCACAGTTGACATACAAAGCTCCATGTGTACTGCCCGTTTCCACCTGGCACATATAAACAAAATATATAGGGTTCAAAATATAATAAATAAGGTTTAGTACCATATCCCCAAAAAACAATTATGCAGCTACTGATACTTGTTTCGCAGTTATTGCCCCTCATCAGCGTAATGTAGCTAAGGAATTGGATCTAGAATGTGATAGATCAGGAACAAGAACTAAAATAAGGCTGGAAAGTACAGCACATAGTACTCAGTTAGTGCCTTCATGTTCCCATATGCCACAAATGGGGCCTCGATGACTAAACCTTCTTTGTTGTATTTTGAACCCCAATAAATCTATATTTTTTTGTTTGTATGTGCCAACTAAGAATAATACCTAAATAAGGTACAAGGTCGTAATCCTCCTATTTTATTTAATTGAAGATTAAATGAAGTTGCCACACACGTTTCATGATGATTTGTAAATTTGTATCACAGAAAGAGATGTGATTAAGCTTTAATTGTGATTGCCCACCAGTAAAAGATTTCTATCAAATAAATGGAATTCCTTCTCGAGGCCGCATCGTATGCCATTCGCAGACCGGTTTCTGATTTTTGCCCTCTTCATATAGAAATTTTATGGCACTTTCATTTGGCAGTGAAATTTCCTAGCCAGAAAAATGCAGAAAAATTCTTACAGTACTCAGATAACATTTTGAGTTATAATGTTTGGCCTGTATGCCCAATTAGTCGTGTAATGGTCGTAAAAATAATTTTAATGACAGTAGGTCATCGAAGGGTCGTTATATGGTTATACCCACGACTGTCGAAACTCCTTTTGTATGAAGGTCATGTGGTACGCATAAGATGACTAATTGTACGTTAAAAGTGGAAGATCTCGAGGCGGTCGTTTCGAGGTCGTTAAACAGGTCGTTGGTATCTACAGTATAACCCTTAACACGACTTAAGGAATATAGTTGTATAAGGGTTGATAAACCTCAATAGGAGACAAAATAGGACCTAAAATTGAGGGTAGTTGTAAATGGGGTTATATTGATTTTGAAAACGACCTCCATATGACCCATAATCCAAAAATTGATAGCAGTAATAGAGGTTATATTAATAATCAAAACGACTTCGACACGACCCATGAACAGAAATATGGCGCTCCAAAAAGTGGTAGTCGTAACAGAGGTTCAATACGACCTCGGTACGATTCATGAATCATTAATAAAAATGTACCAATTTTTTGTTGTCAATGTTAGTCTATAAATAAGAGTATGAAAATTAACATCTTTCACAAAGTTTAAAGATGAGTTCATTCATATTTTCAATCTCCCTAAGCCCAACCCACCAGTTTTTAGATAAATGTAAATAGTCAAAATTATATCCGATGATTCTTTTCTTTTTGGAAAGCTCGGAAACCCAGTTTATAGATAAATGCCGGCGTGTGGCCAAAATTTAAGAATTTCGGTTTATTGCGTTAACAACCTAAATTAATTTTCTCCTGTATAGGGGCCTCAGAGCCTCTCCAGTTACAAGAAACCCTAGAAACGGGCTCTGATCACATATAAACTCCACACACACAATATAATTTTATAATGAATTTCATATTTCTTGCATGTATTATAATCAAGTAACATGACATTAAATATGCTTATCTACTTTTTTTTACTTTCTTTTGCACCAAAAAATATGCGCGAGTCACCCATGCGACATCATGAAACCGTTGCAGATGTAAAAATAAGATTCAGAGGTAGTTTAAAGGATGCAAAATGGCAATATAGTCATATAAAAAGACAGTTAAGTCACGTGAACATTGTGAACACGCCATTGGGCAGTCGGTCATATTACTTCTGTATGAATAAGACTCCATGATCGTTTCAAAAATATAAAACGACTAGAGTAATTTAAAAACAGTCTACAATAAAGAAGTTGCTTAATGAGTTAGTAGTTAGTTTTGTTATTAGTTCTCTATAATTATTTAATAGTTATTCACGTAACCAGTTATGAAAAGACTAATTTTATTTGACGAATGTAATATTTGCCAAAACGAGCGAGCGAAGCGAGCAAGTTTTGCAAATTACATGAGTCAAGTAAAATTACTTTATCTAACCCCGTTATGAAATGTCAAGTTTTAAATACATTTTTGACGTTACGAATCGTCACACATTTTTCATAACTCAGTCCCATTACATAACTGAGTGCTGTAATGAATTTTTACGTAACTGATTATTATCATTTTCCTATTTTAAAGCGGGATTAGATAAAATTTTGTGCTTAACACATTATGAAAAGTAATTTTACTTGACTCATGTAATTTTCAAAACTCGCTCGCTTCGCTCGCTCGTTTTGGAAAATATTACATTCGTCAAATAAAATTAGTCTTTTCATAACTGGTTACGTAAATAACTATTTCATAACGTGTTAAGTACAAAATTTTATCTAATCCCGCTTTAAAATAGGAAAATGATAATAATCAGTTACGTAAAAATTCATTACATCACTCAGTTATGTAATGGGACTGAGTTATGAAAAATGTGACGTTTCGTAACGTCAAAAATGCATTTAAAACGTGACATTTCATGACGGGGTTAGATAAATAAATATTACATGGAACATAAAGGCCTAAATTAATTTACATTTATACATTCAATATGGCTACGACTTTATCTGACTGCTTGGTCGTTTCGCATATAAACTTACAACTATTAGGTCGTAAGCAGCTTCGGCCATATTTTTTTGTTGAAAATTTGGCGTCCATGTTTAACAAAACAAAAGTATTAAAACTTTAAATTTAATTTGTAGGTTTATTACATAGAAATTTGATTAGAAAATGTATTTCTTCGATGTTATCAATTATGCTCTATAAATATTTAAAATACATTTGTTTTTTATGGTTTCTTAAATTTTCTTTTATTTTCATTATTTGGAAGGCGAGATATATTTTTTCGGGGTATCTTTACCACTTTTACGGTAAAAAAAATTCCCAGCAGTTTCAGCATCATAACATAGTTAGAAATCGATTTAAATATTTAACATTTTCATATAATAACACCAGGTAGGTACTTAGTTTCATACTTAATACAGTTTGATTATTGACGTTTTATTTATCCGTACTGTAAACGGATGAATACAAGACATACGTATAGGTAAAATATATACAGTACATCTGATTCGTTACGTTATTTTATCGTGTTTGAACAAAAATCAGATTCATAGGTCGTATCGAAGTCATATCAAAGATTGTTATGACCTTATAATGACTCTAAAACGAACCCTATACGACAATATCACAATCAATTCTTAGGACACGATCTAATAGTTCTATAAAGGTCATATCCAATTAAGTCATATGAAAAGTCGTGACAACCCTTTCTCAACCGTCCAAATTTGGTCGTAAAGGGGTTGTAACAAGGTCGTCACGTCTAAATGCAAGTCTTATTTTAGGTCGTGGTGACGTCGTTACGTTTCTCATAAGCCTGAAAATGTTACTTGGGTAGGCTGTAATAAAATTTTCAGTTTTGAGCAAAATGTTTCTTAGAACCTTATGGTTCTCGTGCAACGATATTCAGTTTCGAGTGTAATTTTTATACCAAGAATCGACTATTCTCGAATCTTTTGGTTAAATAATGGGTATCCTCACCATTAATATTACGGAGGTAGCCTCCAGAACAAAAGAATGACACCAAATTCATTATCCCCATGTTCCCAAATCTACAAACTTCAGTCCATTTATTTTTAGAAAATACTTAGTATTGGGCAAATCGCACTATATGGAATAATTTAAAAATTAAAATTTTTGAAACATGACAAATAGTTACAAGTTTTGTTTTCAATTTAATTAAGTTATCTCTTTCTGAATGAGTAATAAAACTTATGTACTTGCTGTAGCACTTTTACAATTTGGGTAGGCACATCTGTAAAATATCAGATTGTTTTTTTTACGAAATTGTATTGTACTAGTCTACGATCCTAACTTGGCACTTGAGTTTGGATGCGCAGTGGTCTAAACCCCGCCCTTTCAATGTAAAACGGTTTGTCGTCTCTGTCTCACACTAGCGATAATTCTTCCCGTTCTGCGCAGCCAAGTGCAAAGCTAGAATCGTCAAGTGGTACTGATTGTTGGTGGCTCTTCTGCTTATATAATTTTCATGTTCAACTAAAACAAAGGAGATTTTCTCTTCTTGGTTTCTTGCAGCACTTGGTAGGCTCCATTCATTTAGAGAAGTAACATACGTCATAAATGTGCAAAAACTGATACGTTTGGATAGCCAAAGCAATAGCGTTTAATTAATCAGCTTCAGTGTTGATTCCTTAGATATCTTAGTTTTTCTGTGATTGATTCTTATTTAAAGTTGAAGACACGCCACATGCAATGCTCTGAAGAACAAGGTTTATCGCCACTTAACAATGTAAATGTCCCATTTCTAAGTAAATACAATCTACATGCTAGTATAACTAGTGCCATTTAGTGGTAGATAAAATTACATGTAATATACAAAATGGATATACTAAACCGTAAGCATTAGACACATGCTAATTTTAGTAACGGATGTATTTAAACAAATAATTTTGTTGTTCCCTATTCATCGATTTCTGCAAGTAAAGCCAGTCTGCAAAAATTTATTTAAAATTAGATTACTTAAATAAAATGACAACTTTTTAAAAAAGTGAGCTACCAGCTACGACCTCTGTACAGCATGTCACTAGATACCTTTGAACCAAAACAAATGTGACTTTTTCAGATATAAATTAGTTAATCATATTCTGTCCTTTGGCAAATCCTTAAGAATTCTCCAAGGAAAATTATTACAATTATTTTGTGAAGCTGCCCTTGGAAATAACATTATTACGTTATATTACTTCTACTAGATGCCGTTATTAAATTCTTAAGATGCCTTGTTGAGGGAGGATTGTTATTTGCAGTCAGTTTATTCATAATATGTACTTCACAGAACGTGGATCTTCTACTGTTTTTATAATTAAACTACGTTTGGTTTCATAGATAGTTACCGAAGTCGACAAACTTGGTTCAGTATGTCAACTAAGAATTATGAGTCAACTGATATACAAAAATATATAAACTCAAAAAATAAATGCCAAAATGTATAAATTAAGAGATACACATTATTTATATTAAGTTAGAATTAAAATTTGGCCATTTACCTACCACATTCATTTACGTTGAATAAAATTGTCTAATTTATAACACAAGTATCAATAAAAAAAAAAAATCGTATTGGCCAGAATAATTAGTCATGTTCCTACAGATTCAGTTAATAACATAAGTGGCTTATAGTGTTTATATAAAAACCGGCTTTTGACAGGACAGGTTTTCGAATCATAGTATTAAAAAAAATCGATTAAACCGATTTTCCAATTTTTGCAAAAAGAACGAAATATACCTAAACAGTAAAAAACTATTTATACTTGTATTAAAATTTATCTATGATTTTTGCCATACGTTTTCAGATAAAACATATTGTTACGTGTTTGCTATCCACACAAACACCTATACTCGTAGATTCGTTGATTGAAAGTCCAGGTAACACTTACTCACTAATTTATTTACTAATTAACAATTAACAACAATAGATTAATTACTGTTTTAATTATAATCACACTTGAACACTTATAAGTCTCTTTCTTATTTCCTCTTTACTCGTTCACGTTCAACTTAAGACTGAGTTTCTGCACACCGTGCGTCTTATTTATACGTCCATTCACACGGTCTAGAGCATTTCAGAATATTTCCGGCCGTTCGCATACAGTTCCAGTCTCATCTAACCAGTCTACACAGTCCAGTGGTGTAACACTCCCCCTCCGTAAGCCTGAACGTCCCGATCAGGCAATTCATTGTTCCCTGAATACTTGGCTAGTCTCTCTATATGCACCACCTTCATCTTGGATTTTGGACTTTGCTGAATTCTATATACGTCGTTTAGTCTGGTGACGACAGTGTAAGGACCTTTCCAGGGCGGGTGAAGCTTCGGGGACCTGCCTTCATGCAATCACTTGCTATGGCAATTCGGTCTCGTACCAGCTCATGAATATTCCTTAGCCGTTCACCAACTTCATCGGCGTAGTCATTTATGGAAAGTCGCTCCTCTTCCTGTCTTTTTCTTTCGTGATCTTCCATAATTTTCCTTTGTTCGTCTTTCTCTTCCAGTCGTATTCTCACTTGTTCTTCTTTTTCTTCCGGTCTTCTTCTCTCTTGTTCTTCTTTGTCTTCCTGCCGTATTCTTTCTTGATCTTTCATAATCTTTCTTAATTCTTCCTGGCGTTCACTTTTCTGTTCTTCCATTTGTTGCACCAATGCTGCAAGTAAGTCTTGTGTTTGTTTCTCCGCCATGCTTCTTGTTGTTGGTATTAACTCACGACACGTAAATCAGTTCAAAATAAAGTTGACTATGCTATAATGTCCATAAAATGTATCTATCACGTCTATTTTAATAATGGACTGTTCCAGAAAAAATCTCGTAACAGCACTAGAAAGTCTTATTTAGAGTTTGTGTTACTTTTGTGTTGCCAAAATTCACTTATATCCACTAATTGTGGAATGTTCGAGAACTTTCATAAAATATAACTAATAAGTCTTGTTTTGAGTCTATAACACGTTCCCGTTAACACAGTTTACGTATCTACTGTGGTGTCCAAATCGAATGTTCTAGAATTGTCACTCAAAGTCACTAGCCTTGTTTTTAAGTCTATAACACGGTTCCGTCGACACAATTCACGTATCTCCTGTAGTTTTTAAATAGAATGTTCTAGAATTTTCCCAAAATTGCACTAGTAGTCCTTTTTCTCAGTCTGTAACACGTTATTACCAGGGGAACTCGCGTCTTTGCAGCTATTTCTAAATCGAATGTTCTAGAAACTTCTCGAAAATCCACTTTAAAGTCACTATTTAGTCCAGAAATAGTCCTCCAAACACTGTCCAGTAGCTTAATTCTCCGTGTTACTACTAATTTCTGAGAAGAACACTGTAGAACCTTTTCGAATATTCCAAAAATTTTTCTTCCAATCCACTTCCGACACCAAATTGTTACATGTTTGCTATCCACACAAACACCTATACTCGTAGATTCGTTGATTGAAAGTCCAGGTAATACTTACTCACTACTTTATTTACTAATTAACAATTAACAACGGTAGATTAATTACTGTCTTAATTGTAATCACACTTGAACACTTATAAGTCTCTTTCTTATTTCCTCTTTACTCGTTCACGTTCAACTTAAGACTGAGCTTCGGCCCACTGTGCGTCTTATTTATACATCCATTCACACGGTCTAGAGCATTCCAGAATATTCCCGGCCGTTCGCATACAATTCCAGTCTCATCCAACCAGTCTACACAGTCCAGTGGCTTAACAATATTAACATTTTAAAATAAAATAAGATTGATGTACACTCCTCATTTAAATACTTCTTAAGATACTGAAACTGTGCTTTTGTCATATCTAGGTTAGCAAATATACTCAACGTTGTGTTTTGTATAAGATAGAATTGAAGTATTTTGTTTAAGCAGTAATTGGTGAATTGGTCATTCTATCTATAAACAAAAATTTAAAAACCAGAAGGGCATTAAATACGAGGTTGAAACCCCTACCGCTGAATATCCCTTAACAAGGAACCAATCAAAAGTCTACAGAATTTAGATATCTCCAGCCGTTCATGAGTGGAAAAATATATATAAAAAAAATGTAGTGTGTGAATTACAATAGGAAAGAGCTTCCAAACCATGTATGCGGTTTTAATTTTTTTCTACAGGATGTCTATAATTTTGTCTCGAACATGGGAATTTAAAAACCTCAATAACATTGTTGTTTCAAATTGGTTTTGAGGATATGATCAGTTTTTCCAAATTTTGAGAAAGGTTAGTAAACACGTTTTTCTGACATTAGCAATATGCTAAATTACCACCTTTATCCATCCACCCCTTCAATTGTAACAGTTAATTATAAGCATAATACTAAGATTTACAATAAATAATTATTTAAATGGTTTCAGAGTAATTTATTTTTATTTTTCAAGAAATAATCTTATAAATACTCGTTTAATTAACGATTATCGCAAATTCGTTCTCTTATTCGGAAAAAAATATGTGGTCTTTAGGAAACCAAGTTTCCAAGCAACATATTTTGTTTCCCATAAATCAAACGAATTTAATTTTCAATAATCATTAATACGCTTGTTATATTACTTGCGAAAAAATTACTCATCCTCTGCAAAAACTGTGCCAATGGCGTTTTTGAATCATTATTTTGACCAATTGGCGGCGAATTACGCGATAATTTTGTACTAGTGCAATTTATTATTTCAGTCAAAATTGTCACTTCTGTCAAAATAGAAAATCAAGTTTTAGATTTTCAATCCTATTCTTCTGTAAGGAATTTTTAGACAAGAGGGAGGGATACAAAGGCGTAGGAGGCCCACTGAAAATTTTATTATTTTTTTTGTATATTAATAAATTTATTCGATTATGCATGCCGAGTGTCTATTTCTGTCACTGGTTATTGTGATACGATTTTCTCGAATACATTTCCAGGTGGAAATCTAAAATTGTTCATATAATATCTGGAAGGTGTAAGAAGGACTGAATTTCAGTGAAATTTAGTCTTTAAGGGAGGGCATTGGAGGGTACCCTGAGAAAATTTGTCAAATCAAAAATTGTCAAGTAGAAAGAAAATATCTTTTGAAAATTTCACGTCGGTTTGCCGTTACTGAGAAAAACAGTTTGCATATCATATTCACTTTGAAATGATCCTCTTTATTTTATCTTATTTGTGTATATTTTATATAAAAAAACCGCTGCCAATTACTTGGGATCAGAACTGCCTCAGCGTAGTAAAACTCGAATGTGGTGGAGTTTATAATAAAAGTGATTTTTGACGTTTCAAAAAAAGTCACATTTTTTGACGTTTCAGAAAAGTCACATTTTGACGTTTCAAAAAAAGTTACTTTGACGTTTCAAAAAAGTCACATTTTGACGTTTCAAAAAAGTCACTTTGACGTTTCCAAAAAGTCACATTTTTTGCGTTTCACAATTTGGGACCAATTTTGCTCATCATCGATCTCAATCTCTTCCTTAACCTCTAGATTGTGTGTACCAAATTTGAAAGCTTTATCTCAAAAACTGTAGCCGTTATCGCGAACCACACACACACAGACGGAAAATTTTTTCTGTCTAAAATTTTGTGTATCGTCATAATTCGTCGAGATTCGTCCAGAAATGCAATAAAAATTTTCAAAATTTTTTTCACGGATACATAACTTCCTCACTTCGAGGGGTGAGGAAGTAATAATTAATGTAAATGATATTTTTAATTAAAATAATTTATTTCTTTTATGTCAAATTGAACATGCTGTCGAGGAACACCTAGCCAAACTGAGTTTTCGACTGTATTGATTAATATAAAATTTAAGAATTGGTAGAAGTAGTCAGCTCAGAAAGGATACAGTGTTTCTAATCGATCTTGTAAAGTGAGAGCAGAAGTTTAATTGCCCGTGAAACATCCTCTTAGCTTTAAATGTTTTTTTGTGGCATATAAAAAAGTGATGCCTTAACTTTTTATCCAAACCTGGTAAAGAGGCTTTTATCAGATTTGATGATCCTTGTGTATTACAATAGAAGCATCCCCCAATAATAAGATCGCAAAGTCGATCTGACCGCTCTTTTCACAGGTTAACAATACGTCACTGTTAATATCCCAACAATTTATCATTTCTAAGAAAATATCTTGCAGAATATTATTGACAAATGTTTGTAGGATTTTTTGCCAGCAATATATGTAAAAATATGCGGGTTCATCCATGAAGCTATCGAATAAGAAATAGGGTATAGAAGTTCATAAATAAAACTCTTTCAGCTTTATAAACAGATTTTTATAGCTATCTCGCGTTTCAATTCACTTCTTGGAAAGTAAAGTTCAATGTCTAATTCAACTTCAATTTTTTCTGATTTTTTTTTGTCAGTTTAGAAATATCAAACGGTCATAAAATTATTTAAATACAATTTCGCATAGGGGTCTGCTTTCAAGTCCAAATTGAAAATTCAAATTCCATGTCTGATAAAAGTTCTATATACAATAGAGTATTTTTTTATTAGAAAATTTTAGCAAATGTTTTACTTCTTTTGCAAAAAACTTATCACTGTTAAGTGCATACATACTTCTTTTTGAACAACGACAATCCTGGCTATGCCATGTAGTGCAGTCTGCCTATTTTCGGCCCCATGTTAATTTTTCACTTCAGAGATACAGTCAACAAAAATATGTAAAAAAATCGGAAATTTTCCGTAGAACTCAATAAACCAAAATACAAACAAATGGCACCTCGGGGGCCCATAGTAAATTGGGCCCAAAGTTTACCAAAAACGGTTTTTTCCATTTTACTCTGTCATGGTGCCATAAAATGAAAAAAAGTTTTATACAAAAGTTGTAGAACTATTAAATACGGATCGATCTGTGGAAATCCGATGGAAAAAAATTCAAAAATAAATTATTTATTTGAAAAAAAAAACCGTTAAAAATCGCGGTTTTTTGAAACGCTCATATCTTCTTGAAAACAAATCATTTTTTTCACGAAACTTGGTAAAAGTGTAGCTCCCTACTAACTAAAAAAAGATCGTTTCCAAAAAATTTTAAAATATAAACATTTTGCAAAAATTGATTTTTTCGAAAAAAATCACGTTTTTTTAAAATCTCGATAGCTCATACACACTTTCATATTTCTAGTCAATTTTGAGCTTAAAATTTGCTTGAAATGTTGTACTAACATGGTTATTTATTGCGCGCTTTTTAAATTGATCGGTAATATGCGAAAATTCGGTTGAAAAATCGTTTTTTTTTTTAACAACAAAAAAATCGATTTTTTTTCAAGAAAAAGGCAGCAGCGGCTCAACATGCCTACCGCTCCTATTTGCAGTTGCAAACGTGGCTCGGAACTTCGCTAGAGCCAGAACAATGGGGTTGGACTTCCGACGGCACTAATCTGCTTCCCACGTACAGCTCAGATCAGCTGGTTCCAGACGAAATCGTTAAAACGATAGCCTGCAGATGCGGAAGCGGATGTAAAACGAAGATCTGTAGCTGCAGGAGGCATGGTTTGAAGTGTTCAAGCATGTGCTTGGACGAAGATATATTTAATGAGTCTTGCGTGGTGATGGATGAATCACAGACCAATGTCCATGATGATGATGAGATCGAAAGCGAAGCCGACTCTTCCGTACTCGCTGCATACAGCGAAGAACGTACCAGTGACAACGAGGAGGGGGGAGGGGTCTCCGATAAAAAAACTACGAATCAATTAAATACTGTACACGTTTATATTCACTGTCAATATTTTGAACTTTCATGTAAAATAAATATTTTATTTTTATACTAAAAATGTTGCTTAACAATTATTATTTACCTGTCAACTCATATGTCTTTAAGAATCAACATAACGTTCAAGAGACATAATCGTATGAACGCTCTGTGTGCAGTTGAAACTACGATACGGTACGTATGATAAGAGCATACAGTTTTACAGATGTATCCACGTTAACACCGTCCCGCACCCCCACGACACCGCTCGAGCGAACGAACGTATGAGCCGGGGTGTGTTCCCCTTGCCATTAAATTTCCAAAGAATAGAGAGCGAATATGTCATTGTAGTATTTTTTTATGTAAAATACAAGTATTGAACTACAAACTCTGTAAATTTCAGTCCTTAATGTTAAAAGATAGCGTCACTAGATTTTTTTCAAAAAAAAAAATTATTTCGGCTCCAAAGGGTCGTAGGTAATTTTTTTTTTTGTAAATTTATAAAAAAAATACCAGCTATTCAATGCTGCTAACAAAAAAGAAAAAAAATCGATTTTTTTTGTTGTTAAAAAAAAACGATTTTTCAACCGAATTTTCGCATATTACCGATCAATTTAAAAAGCGCGCAATAAATAACCATGTTAGTACAACATTTCAAGCAAATTTTAAGCTCAAAATTGACTAGAAATATGAAAGCGTGTATGAGCTATCGAGATTTAAAAAAAACGTGATTTTTTCGAGAAAATCAATTTTTACAAAATGTTTATAATATTTTCAAATTTTTTGAAAACGATCTTTTTTAGTTAGTAGGGAGCTACACTTTTACCAAGTTTCGTGAAAAAATTATTTGTTTTCACGAAGATATGAGCGTTTCAAAAAAACGATATTTTTAACGGTTTTTTTCAAATAAATAATTTATTTTTAATTTTTTTGACATGGGATTTCCACAGATCGATCCGTATTTAATAGTTCTACAACTTTTTGTATAAAACTTTTTTTCATTTTATGGCACCATGACAGAGTAAAATGGAAAAAACCGTTTTTGGCCAACTTTGGGCCCAATTTACTATGGGCCCCCGAGGTGCCAGTTGTTTGTATTTTGGTTTATTGAATTCTATGCAAAATTTCCGATTTTTTACATATGTTTGTTTACTGTATCTTCACTTAAGGGTCCAAATCCGTAGGCAGACCGCGCTAATGGTGATAATTGGATTGTGAAAGAAGCAGCACATTATGTACGTCACAATAATGCTATTTTTAAATAAAACTGTCCTGCTTAGCATAAGCAAAAACACAAAACACAGGTACTTACCAAGCTGCAGTAAAACTTTAAAACATTGGCATATAAAATAGAAAAGTTGTATACTAATACTTATTTTACTACTTTGACCAAAAAGACTTGTCACATACATATAAGCATATTTCTTTTTAAACAACTACTTTTCCAGCAATATGCCACGTTGAATAATGGATTTTAAGAACCTAATAAACATAATATCTACAGTACAACTGTCACCGTAACGTAAATTTTAATTAAAACTACCCTGTTCATGAGATATGAAAAAAAATGCAAAATCTCCTATACAAAACCATGACCATTCTTTTTTTTTTTAATTTTTAAGCTAATTTGAAATGGTTTAAAAGTTGACCATTTTGTAATGCTTCAATTCAATACTATGTGTAATATATACTGTTTTGGCCGTTTATATTAAAACACTCTGTATAGCGATTATTCTTTTTATTCGAGTGTTTTTGCCGCAAAAAACTCGTCCTTTCTTTCTGCCGAGAGACGGGCAGGAAAGAAAGCATATTCGCATAGTTGTGAGTAAAACCGACGGTTTAAAAACGCATAAATTCATCCGCAATTAAATAGTGCTTAGAAGAAAAATATTGTGCATTCTAAAAATTGAAGTGTGTTCGCTCATTTAGCTTGTTCCAAATTTCCTTCCTTTACCTTTTTCCCACTACACGAGTGAGACACATACTAATGATTAAAACTGCCGTTAAGGGTAAGTCATTTTATACTTTATCTTGATATCCATACAGTCTACTAAAATTTAAATACACCACATTGTTGGTTCCATACGAGCCGGATTGGACTTATTTTTTTTCTTTTGCATCTATTTAATGGCTGATTTTATTTCGGGTCAGTTTTCACTCGGAAAATTGATAATAGCCTAGTTACCTACCATATTTATGCGTTGAAACGGAATAAATTTGTCGTAAATTTAGATTTTCCAAATCCAGTATTTATTCATTAATTCATTTGTGAATAGTGTATTATAAACTTAACTATAATTTCTTAATTTCGTTATAGTTAAGAGAATTGAAACCTAGTTTTAAATTTTTTGTTTAAAAAAAAAACTTGATGTTTTTTATAGCACAGAAAACGGTGATTTTAAAGACATCAGTTTTATTTCATACAAATTTAGCATCCTGCTCTGCCCTCTTATCTCATATTATTAACAAATATACTTTGATTTATTACTATTTAATTTTTTTTTGAAAATATCACATTTTGATACTCTAGAGAGTTTACACGTTTTAATTAAATTATTTGCTAGGAAAATTAATTTAACCATTTATTTTTATGTGTAATTGGAAATTGAAAATAAAATAAATTAATTTTCAAATAACTTGATGCGCAATCTTTACAGATAAACATACCTATTTTATATTCCTTTGTAAATTATTTATTAATTAAACTCAGTATTATTTACCATAATTTATTAGTTATTATTTACTTATACTTTTTTTGCTGGTTTAATTTATTTATTTAAATAGGTATTCTATTTTTGTTGGCCAAATATATAAAATTAAGTTCAATATGCCAAAACCAACTCAGGAATTAATCTTAGAGAGGTTAACTGCTAAACGTGAAAATCTTTTTAGACGAGTTCAGCGTTGTTTTGATGTTGGACAGTCTTTAAAAAACGATAGCCAAAATGTTACCAAATTAGAAGATTTTAACATTCGTTATATGACCTTATCCAAAACAATGTTAGATTATCGAGAAATTGTTCAACAAATTGATGAAGTTAAACAAGAACTATATCCCGATGACCCCCCTAATTATGGAATTCTTGATGCCTTTGAAGATTTATGCGATCATATTGAATATTTCGCTAAGCAATTTATTAACCCAATTCCTCCGCGTATTCTTAGTAATAATAATAGTTCTGGTACACCAAAACTAAAAATGCCTAATATTCAGTTAGTAAAGTTTAATGGTGAAGATTTAACGTTATGGCCTCTGTTTTGTGAAAATTTTAAACAGTTAGTTCATGTTAAATCCGAGTATTCTGATGCTGAAAAATTGCATTTTCTGTTAGGTAGTTTAGAGGGTAAAGCTCTAAAAACATGTGATGCTATTGAAGCGATTCCAGATAATTATGAGATCATTTGGAAACTTTTGCAGGACACGTACCACGATAAGAAATTTTTATTAAATTTGTATTTGGACCGATTGCTAAATTTTCGTAGTTTAAACAATAATAACCCTGGTAGCTTACAAACTTTTCTTGAAAAATTTGATACAAATGTTATGGCCCTAAAACGACTACGGTTAGAAAATTTAGATGATCATATTTTAACCCATATTGCTATGTTAAAGTTACCTCAAGAAATTGTCAATTATTTTGAGTTAGTACGTTCTGATGAAAATTTGCCTAATTATGAGGAGTTAATTAAATTTATACGACAACAGAGTAAGGTAATAGTGAAACATGATAAACTTCGGCCAATTCAACATAACCTAAATAGTAGTAATACCTTAAAAAATACTAATTTCAAAACATTTCTAACCAATGATAGTAGTCGCAAATGCCTTGCTTGTCATAAAGATGCTCATTTATTAAAGGAATGTAAATTTTTTAAAGATATACCTCACCTAGAAAAGTTTAAATTAGTCAAAGAGAACCATTTGTGTATCAACTGTTTTTCTAATAAACACAAAGTGTCTTTATGCCCTTCTAAATTTAGTTGTATTAAGTGCAAAGCCAAACATCATACTCTGTTACATAGAAATGATCAAATTAACCGCAACATGGACATAAGAACGACAATTAATAGTAATCCAACTAATAATAATAATCCAGAATATAGTGTCCTATCTACCAGTCAAAATGACGTAATTCATACTTTGTGTACTAAAATAAATAATAAGGAGGACAATAAACCCCAAGTAGTATTATTGAGTACTGCAATTGTCAAAGTTTTGGATAAATGGAATAAAAAACGAAATCTTAGATTTTTAATTGACAGCGGGTCGATGTCTAATATCTTGACATTTGACTCCTGTAAAAAGTTAAGTTTGCCATACGATAAAATATCCTTGAATATTGTAGGAATAGGTGATACAATAAAACCGCTCAAAGGTCGAGCTAATCTTATAATTCAATCTAATTTTGACTCAAATGTTAAATATCCAATTGAAGTTTTGTTAGTCGACAAAATCACTAATTCCCTGCCAGAAGTACCCATAAATATCAATTTATTAAAACATTTGAATGGCTTGCCGCTGGCCGACCCTACTTTCCATAGTCCAGGGGCGATTGATGGCATTTTGGGAGCTTCGTTATTCACACAAATTATAGGTTCGCATAGAGTAACTGGAGCTGATGGTACACCAACTGCTATTCAAACCACACTCGGATACATAATTTTAGGCCCCGCCCCCCCTCTTCGAGTAAATTTCTCCGAACAGACATATTGTTCTTTTTTAAACTTAGAATCCCTGGTTGAGAAAATGTGGGAACTAGAGGACTTTACCCCACCGGTTCCTACATCTGAAGATTCCATTTGTGAAAATTATTTTGTCGAAAATGTTAGTCGAAATTCATTTGGGAGATATGAAGTAGCTCTTCCCTTTAAAGCCGATCCGACTCATTTAGGAGATTCATTTGCTTTATCTCAGACTCGGTTATTTTCTTTAGAAAAACGATTAGAAAAAAATGTGGAGCTTCGAAATACTTATTGTTCTATTATCCAAGATTATCTAGATCAAGGCCACATGTCTTTAGTGGCAAAGTCCGAAATTAATGTGTCTTCTTGCTACTATATTCCTCACCATTGTATTTTCAAACAAAGTATTTCCACACCCTGTAGAATAGTGTTTGATGCTAGCATGAAAACCGATTCTGGTATTTCTTTAAATGACGTTTTGTACACAGGACCGAAGCTACAGAATAATGTAGTTACAATATTGCTAAACTTTCGATTATTTCCCATAGCAATGGTTTCTGACGTTAAGCAAATGTATCGTCAGATTAATATTGTCAAAGCACATCGACAATATCAAAGAATCTTGTGGAGGTTTAATACCAGTAATCCTATTTCAATTTATCAATTAAATACTGTCACCTTTGGTGTAAAGTCTTCACCATATTTAAGTTTGCGTACCATAAAGCAATTGGCTGAAGATGAATCTTCGCGATACCCTCAGGCCGTGACTTCTGTTCATCGAGACTTATATATGGACGACTTAATTTGTAGTTTACCCGATATAAAAAATGCTGTTACCATTCATACCCAATTAGTGAAGCTATTTGAAAATGGTGGATTTCAAATGGTAAAATGGATGTCAAATTCAAATGAGCTATTATCCCAAATTCCTGATTTCTTACAATTAAATACGCCCATTGCATTTGACAAAGAAAGTTTAAAGGTCTTAGGTTTAGAATGGAACCCGTTTTCTGATAATTTTAGCTTTAAAATTTCCGTCTCTGTATCGCCTTGCACTAAAAGAAATATGTTATCATTAGTAGCACGTATTTTTGACCCTTTAGGTTTCTTGGCACCCATTTCTCTCTTTATAAAATTGTTGATAAAAAAATTATGGAAATTAAAATTTGATTGGGATCAAGAAGCCCCCAAAGAAATGTTTCATTTATGGATGAAATTTTAAGAAGAACTTACACTATTGAATAGTTTACGAATTCCCCGTCATTTGTTAATTTTCGAAAATTCCACTGTAGATATTGTCGGATTTGCTGATGCTAGTTCTAGCGCATATGCTGCTGTCATTTATATTCGATCCACTGATATTACAGGTCATGTCAGTGTATATTTCCTATGTGCGCAGTCTAAAGTTGCTCCAATGTCCAAAGTCACTCTACCTCGTCTAGAACTTTGTGCAGCTGTACAATTGTCCAAGTTGATATCGCATATTAGAGATACCTATTCCCCTCGAAAAAATATTGATCAAATATTCGCTCTGTCTGATTCTATGATTACACTGAATTGGATCCATTCATCTCCAATAAAGTGGAAACCTTTTATTTCAAATAGAGTCGCTAAAATACAAACCTGCTTGCCTTGTTCCCACTGGTATTTTGTAGTCGGTAAACAGAATGTTTCTGATTGTGCTTCTAGAGGTCTCTCCCCTGCTTCATTGATAAATCATCCCTGTTGGTTTTCTGGTCCCCAATGGTTGTTGTTAAATCCCTCCCAGTGGCCTATTAAGTCATTCAGTAATAATGAATTTACTATTCCGGAAGAAGAGAATTTAATTTATCTTGTAGTTAAACCAACCATTTCCCCGTTATATATTTTGATAGAATATTTTTCCTCTTGGACCAAGCTTCTTCATTCTACCATATATGTATTAAAATTTCTAAAAATTTTACCTCGCAATAATACAATACGTAAATTTGACCTTGATCAAGCTGAATATACATTAATTCGAGCTGTACAACAACGTCATTTTCATTCAGAGTACAAGCTTCTTTCCGAAAACAAACCATTAAAATCAAATTTCCTACGTAAATTAAATCCGTTCATCAAAGATCATGTAATTCGAGTAGGTGGAAGATTGTCGAATGCAAATGTTGCCTTTGATCATAAACATCCGATTCTTTTACCTAAATCAGACCCTTTTGTTAATTTGTTGATTGATTATACCCATAAAAAATATTGCCATACTGGTACCCATTTGTTACAATCATTATTACAACAAAATTATTGGATTCTAGCAGCTCGGGGTATTATTCGACAGCGTATTTGGAAATGCAATCATTGTTTTAGATTAAATCCTAAACCTAATTACCCTATAATGTCGGATTTACCTTCCGAAAGAGTAAATCAAGCAAAGGCATTTTTATCGACGGGCGTAGACTTTACAGGGGCTTTCCATATAACACTAAGTCGAAACCGCGGTATTAAAAGCCAAAAGGCATATGTCTGTCTATTCATTTGCCTTGCTATCAAGGCAGTTCACTTAGAACTTGCAAGTAATTTATCCACGGATTCATTTCTTGCGGCTTTCAAAAGATTTATATCACGTCGCGGAAATTGTACCACTTTGTTTTCTGATCAAGGTACTAATTTTTTAGGAGGAAAAGCCCAACTTGACGAAATTTACCAATTAACGCAGTCAAAACAATATGCAGATGCCCTATCTCAAGAACTTAATAATAATAAAATCGATTGGAAATTCAATCCTCCCTCGGCCCCTCACTTCGGCGGAATTTGGGAGGCAAACATAAAAAAGCGTTAAATCACACCTATCTCGTGTAATTGGAAACCAAATTTTAAATTACGAAGAATTTAGTACTATACTTACTCAAATTGAGGCATTACTTAATTCCAGACCCCTGTGTGCTTTGAGTTCTGATCCAAAGGATCCAGTAGCACTGACGCCGTCACATTTCTTATATGGATCCCTGCTAAATTCGCTTCCAGCAGAAGATTTGTTAACAGAATCCCCTAATCGTTTAAATCGCTATAAATTGTTAGATTCAGTGGTACAACATTATTGGAAACGTTGGCATATTGAATACCTTTCCACACTCCAAGCCAGACAAAAGTGGAATACCCCGACGAATCCAGCTCAAATAGGTATGATCGTGGTAATTATACAAAATAACATTCCACCACTACAATGGCCATTAGCGATCATTGAAAAATTATATCCTGGTAAAGATGGCATCTCTAGAGTGGCCCTGGTAAGAACAAAAAATAGTTCTTACACTAGACCAGTGGCTAAACTATGTCCACTTCCTAATCAGTCATAATACTTGTATTTTGTTTGACAAGTATAATAGTTTTGCCTACAATTTTTTTCCTTTTTTAAATATATTTAGAGTTTTTATTTATTTTCTTTGTTAAGTGGTTAAATTTGTTGGTTACTTAGGTATCATATTGTTGATAAAATTCTACCTGATTTTTTTTTTGTTCGCATATTGAATTCGCATTCAATCTTGGGGGGCAGGATGTTTTGGCCGTTTATATTAAAACACTCTGTATAGCGATTATTCTTTTTATTCGAGTGTTTTTGCCGCAAAAAACTCGTCCTTTCTTTCTGCCGAGAGACGGGCAGGAAAGAAAGCATATTCGCATAGTTGTGAGTAAAACCGACGGTTTAAAAACGCATAAATTCATCCGCAATTAAATAGTGCTTAGAAGAAAAATATTGTGCATTCTAAAAATTGAAGTGTGTTCGCTCATTTAGCTTGTTCCAAATTTCCTTCCTTTGCCTTTTTCCCACTACACGAGTGAGACACATACTAATGATTAAAACTGCCGTTAAGGGTAAGTCATTTTATACTTTATCTTGATATCCATACAGTCTACTAAAATTTAAATACACCACATATACTGTAATGATTAGCAATCTGGAGGTACCGATAAATTCCAGAGACGACTTGCGTAGATATAATATGATATTGTAAAAACCTAATGAAACATTTTCAAACCATATGAAATGGTGAAATATTCTTATATACAATGCAACAAATCTGTTACCTACTGACTGTCGTCATGACGGTCAGTATGTAATTATCGTGTCGGTTATTGTCGACTGTCCAATAGCAATGCAAATGCATAGCTAGATATAGGCGGATCCGCCTTGGTTATGATGTTTAGGCTCATTGCCCCATCTTGAATATACTCTAAATACGTAGTATTTATAAAATATCTATGTAAATATCAAAGAGATACGTAAACAGTGCGAAATTAAAGACAAAATTATATTGCCCAAGCTGTAAAGAAGTGCTTTCGTGTAACGTCAAAGCAAACATTCAGCGACACATTTTCTCAGGCAATCATAAAAAGTGTGTGAATGGTAATATTACTGATAGTGACAGGCAAATAAATTTTAACTTATAGACGGAGAGCTGGCGGCCGCGGAGGTACTACGACATTACCTCCGGCTGGAATTTTGTGAAGTGGTTGGGGGGACCATGAGGAAGTGCCACCTGCAAGGATTTTGCTCAAAACCTCTGCAAAGGACACGTCAGACGACTCAAAAATGAAAAAAATCCTTGCTCAAAAAATGATCATACCTCCGGCTGAAAATTTGCACATTACCTGTTTAAAAGTCACAGATAACGTACGTAAATCGTCAGACGTCTCGGTCGCTGCCAAAGGGGTGTCAGACGCCTTCAGAGTTGTCTTTTTTTTTCAAAAAAAATTTTTTTTTTACCTCCGTCTGACGTTTTAACATATTGCAACAGAGACCATTTTAAGCACATTTTAAAATCGTCAGACGAAAATACCGCTGCGAAGTCACCCTACAATGTTCACAAAGTTCCGACCCACATGGAACGTATTTTTTTTTTCGAAAAATTATTTTCATTACCTCCGTCTGACGTTTTTACATATTATCGTAGAGACAATTTTAAGCATATATATAAATCGTCAGACGAAAATACAACTGTGGAATTCCTCTGCAATGCCGCGAAAATCCAGCCTACATTACTACATATTGGGGTATTTCAAAATAAAGTAATTTGCTATTTTCTGACTTGGCATCCCGTAAAAAGTTTACTGACGATGAACTAGAGATTTTGATCAAAGATGAGCGCTCTAGGTGATATGGAGCATCGTCCGCAATTGTTTTTTGATGAAAAATCACAAAATTACGTAGAATTTTTGTGACAAAGAGGTCAAAAAGGAAATTTTTCAGACGGGATGGTATGTTTTAAGTTTTTTGAGTCATTTTGAAACGAAACACTTTCTTGACATTATTTAATAAAATCAACCGTTTAGCCAGAAAAAAATTCAAACAAATTGAAAAAGTGGGTATTCTCCAAACTTCAATTAATTTTTCATGGCGAAACAGTTGATTTTTTCGAAAAAATGTGGAGAGATCTTTTCTTTTCCGAATGGGCCAATTTATAACAAACAGCGGTAATTTCGTCTGACGATTTTAAAATGTGCTTAAAATGGTCTCTGTTGCAATATGTTAAAACGTCAGACGGAGGTAAGAAAAAAAATTTTTTGAAAAAAAAATGACAACTTTGAGGGCGTCTGACACCCCTTTGGCAGCGACCGAGACGTCTGACGATTTACGTACGTTATCTGTGACTTTTAAACAGGTAATGTGCAAATTTTCAGCCGGAGGTATGATCATTTTTTAAGCAAGGATTTTTTCATTTTTGAGTCATCTGACGTGTCCTTTGCAGAGGTTTTGAGCAAAATCCTTGCAGATGGCACTTCCTCATGGTCCCCCCAACCATTTCATAAAATTCCAGCCGGAGGTAATGTCGTAGTACCTCCGCGGCCGCCAGCTCTTAGTCTATTAGATTTAGTGCAAGTGATGGTTGGGTGTATCGTGATTGAAACTAGATAATCCACTATTTGGATAATTTTTTGTATTAGTGGGCAGTATAGCAATGGTCAGGTGCAATCAGAAACGACACGACAAGAAAACATATTTATCACAGAGATGGGACAATATCAAACAAAAAATTTATTCTAAACTGAATGACAAATACGTCTGAATCAGCGTGAATAAAAAAAGCATTAAAATTAGTAATATACTTTCACGCTTGTGATCGCTAGTTAAAAATGTGTGTATTATTGTTACATACACCAATACTTTTAATCCTTTTCGTATTAATTTTGGATGTTACCGAACTCGCCAAAATAACCACAAGGGAAGATGTGTCATAATGCATGAACATATTTAACCTGAAATTGACGTCATTTATCGCTACCTCCCATTAAATTTCAGAATTATAAAAAAAAATACATGAAAGAATATGTGGCTTTGGATGGTAAAACCTACAACAAATCACAAAAATACATTTAACGTGCTAAGTAGATCTATGTGCGAGGAAATATTTTTTACGTAAAATGAATGTTTACAGAATATGAAAATTTATAATAAAAATACCCCTTATATTTAGCTAATGGTTCATATCTGTCGGATTTTATAAAATGAATTTCAACGTATTCGAATGATTTATTAACGACTTTACTCTTATATACGTAAACTGCCCTTAACTTATATAGGCTTTTATAAAATACATAAAGAAAACTTGACTGAATTTCAGGGGAACCTTAAAAACTTTCTTCTTTTAATACAATTATAAATGGCGTGTCAAAGTATAATGCTATACATTTTTATTTGTTGTTGAAAAACAGTGGATGCTTTTAGAGGGAAATGGATTTAATTATATTTTTTAAAGAAAGTTTTAATTTATGAATTCTTGTATTATCTGCCAAACTTTAGGAATCGATAGAACACCTAAAAATAACTCCACTTTGTGATATAAGCCTTTGTTGAAAAACCAACCATTTCCGAGTAATAACCAATCAAAGATGTCGCAGTGGACAATTTTTTTTAATATCCCCGAAAGCACTGAATTGATTAATACTGATACTTTTAAATTTTATAATAATACTTTATACCTAAATAACTTTCACGATTCCTCAAAAAGTGCGTAACTCACTAATCTACCGCTACATACTAATCTCTTAAGTCAACTCAAGCCTAACAAGAACAAAACTCGACGTTCTGACGCTTGCAAAAATTGAAGGAATTAAATTATTAAAAGAGATAGCAATACATAACTGTTAACCCTCAAAAAACAGTAATAGTACCATTCATCCAGAAAAGGAAGCTGGAGGACTTAAGACCGTCCTCCTTAATGGGTGAAACTATTCCATTTGCGGAGGAGGTGAAATATCTAGACGTCACTCTGGATAAATCACTTAATTGGAAAAGGTAATCCACAAAGCAAAATTTTCCTTATGGACATGTCGTCGTATTTGTGGTAAATCCTGGGGCATGGGTCCCAAACAAATTTACTGGCTCTATGTCACGGTAATCAGACCAATGATAACATCCATAGTTTGGTGGCCGAAAGAATTACAACGGACGGCCAAAGCCAAACTCTCTGGATTACAGAGATTAGCATGCTCGACCGTAATGGGGGCAATTAGCACCACACCGTCAGCTGCAATGGAGATCCTCCTGGACTTACCACCTCTTTATATATATTTGGAGAGAGAGGCCAGGTGGGCAACATATAGACTGCAACAAGACTAAGTACCATGGAGCGGAACAGGTTGCTGGATGACATAGAGAGTCACAGCATCCTGGGGCTGCCCTCGGATACTATGCCTACCATGACCAACTACGGGCTGACCTTCAACATCCTTTTTCTGGAAAGAGATGAGTGGGATCCGAATAAAACCGACCTACTGAGGGCAGACATTTGCTGATTTACAGACGGCTCCAAAACTCCCGAGAGAATGGGAGCCGGAGTACATAGCTACAGACCAAGGGTGATGATATCCTCAAGCCTAGGTACTAATGCAACTATTTTTCAGGCCGAGGTTCATGCCATTGAACTGTGTGTGCGAAGGCTGGAATATATGGATCTTACACGCAGATCAATTAAAATTTTTTCAGATAGCCAAGCAGCTATAAAAGCTCCTACCGTTGTAACTCCAAAACGGTATGGAACTGTCAGAAAGCTCTAAATCATTTGAACAAAAACAACAAAGTGACTCTGGTCTGGATACCCGGCCACTCTGGTATGGATGGTAACGAAATAGCCGACTCCTTGACCAGAGAAGGAGCAGGATCACGAATCATTGGACCAGAACCGATACTTGGCATATCTTCTAGTACTGCTAAATGGCTATCTCAATTTGGGCTGAAAGGGAAACTCTCCAGTATTGGCAAGAGTTACCAGGATTAGTTCATTCGAAGGCGTTTATAAAATATCCTTTGAAATCAAGAACTAAGAAACTTTTAGAGTTAAACAGGGTAAACTTGAAAACTCTAACAGGCCTATATACCGGGCACTGCCGACTAAACTATCATCTGCGTAAACTCGGTCTAGCGGAAAATGCCGAGTGCCGTCTATGCTTGGAGGATGATGAGAAGGCAGGCCACGTCTTATGCACCTGTCCCGCTGTGGAGAGGATCCGACTTTCAATATTTGGCAAAGGGCAACTTCTGCCAGAGGATCTGGACACATTCTCACCCAATAAAGTTATCAGTTTCATTAGGAGACTGAACTTATTGGGTGAAATATAATTAGAAGTGAGCCACAATAGGTCGGCTAATGGCCGAAGTGGAGGGTCCACAAGGACCAGCTCACAATAACCTAACCTAACCTAATACATAAAAATAATAAAGAAAATAGAGACGAAGGATTTCATTGACGAGGTTTAACTAAAGAATAAAGCTCCTGTTCTCCTTTAAGAAGAAAATCAGCCAGAAATTAGTCTGCAGTCGGCTTAATGGTTGTTTTATTTGTCCCCATTTTAATAACACTAAAGGAATAGATTACATATAAAGTAATTATTTATTTTTCAAACATAGACACAGAAAAGACTATTGTCAAATCAAGAAAAAAAATTGTATTATTTATTATTCCTAAACAAATACACTAGTCACAAAAATTAAGGGATATTAAAAAAGGTTCCAAATTTTAGGGTGATTTTCAACAAGAGATAACTCGGCGAAAAATGGTCGTACAGAAAATAAAAAAAAGAAAATTGTAGCTTTAAGTGTCTAGTTTTCAGACCTGGACTGTAAAATTTTTTTGCGTGGGCGGTTTTCACATAATTATCCGAAAATCAACAAAAAAAAATGTTCCAAATTTTTTCTTGTCTTTAAAATGGTCTGTGGACTTCAAAAAATTTTTTCTCATCATGCGACCATAAAGTTCTTCTAGACAATTTAATTAGCTTTAATTTCATCTCTGAAAGAGCTCCGTACGATGATTTGCCGCGGAGTTATCGTTGATCAAAGCAAAAAAGTCAATTTCAACTTTGACAATCGATTACTCGGGAACTAATGATCGTACAGAAAATGGAGGTAGGGTTTTGGAAACTGCAAAATATTTTCTATAAGACACAATTAGTGGTGATTGATAAAAAAATTTTTTTTGAAGCGATGATGTTGGCTGAAAAAAATTGAAAATTTGCGAATTTAAGGATATTTGGACAATTTGGTATAACTTTGGATATAGTGAATTAACGAAGGTATCGCCGGTAACTTTTTAACCTCAAAGTGTGCCTAAAATACCCTCAAAGTTGCAAAGCGCTGCCATTTTTTTCTTAGTGCCCCGAAGGTTTAAATTGATCGTTTCGGCCAAAAATCATCTTAGCAAGCAATTTTTTTGATTTTTATGCATATTTTCAGAAATTTTTTTTTTTATTTTTTTCGAACGAGTCATGTTTTTGAGCAAAAAAAATAAGGATTTTTGCCAAAAAACCATATTGAAGTCGAAAATATGCATAAAAATCAAAAAATTGCTTGCTAAGATGATTTTTGGCCGAAACGATCAATTTAAACCTTCGGGGCACTAAGAAAAAAAAATCGCAGCGCTTTGCAACTTTGAGGATATTTTAGGGACACTTTGAGGTTAAAAAAGTTACCGGCGATATCCTTCGTTAATTCACTATATCCAAAGTTATACCAAATTGTCCAAATATCCTTAAATTCGCAAATTTTCAACTTTTTTCAGCCAACATCATCGCTTCAAAAAATTTTTTTTATCAATCACCACTAATTGTGTCTTATAGAGAATATTTTGCAGTTTCCAAAACCCTACCTCCATTTTCTGTACGATCATTAGTTCCCGAGTAATCGATTGTCAAAGTTGAAATGGACTTTTTTTGCTTTGATCAACGATAACTCCGCGGCAAATCATCGTACGGAGCTCTTTCAGAGATAAAATTAAAGCTAATTAAATTGTCTAGAAGAGCTTTATGGTCGCATGATAAAAACAAATTTTTTGCAGTCCACAGACCATTTTAAAGACGAGAAAAAATTTGGAAAATTTTTTTTGTTGATTTTCGGA
The DNA here is from genome assembly GCA_029963845.1 of Rhamnusium bicolor. Classification (NCBI taxonomy): domain Eukaryota; kingdom Metazoa; phylum Arthropoda; class Insecta; order Coleoptera; family Cerambycidae; genus Rhamnusium; species Rhamnusium bicolor. Next base: position 128,166 of record JANEYF010000845.1, read on the forward strand.
TAATTATGTGAAAACCGCCCACGCAAAAAAATTTTACAGTCCAGGTCTGAAAACTAGACACTTAAAGCTACAATTTACTTTTTTTTTATTTTCTGTGCGACCATTTTTCGCCGAGTTATCTCTTGTTGAAAATCACCCTAAAATTTGGAACTGTCTTTAATATCCCTTAATTTTTGTGACTAGTTTATAATTTGATTCGTCTAAATATATCTACATGTTTCAAATAAAGTTAGAAATGAATTTAAATAACATATTTCCTTGTCTCTTCAAATTAAATAGCTAATAATTTTATTAAAGACGTGATTAAATTTAGGCTAATATACAGCAGCATTTTGTTAATATTGTTTGTTTTTCATTTTTAAAATATAGTGACTATTAAAATGTCGAATTTTTCTTCCTCCTAATTCTCCAGTCAGACATAATTTATCCAAATTAACTGCAATAAAGAGCTTAACATTGATATCCAGTGCGCTATTTTGTAAGTCACTGTATTAATACAGCTCTAGGCTGACAGTCTGAAATTCTATCGCGATAACGTTGAAGACAAATAGCCAGAAACTGCAGTTTTGTGTCCTTAATGCCATAAAAAAACGGCAGTTTTGGATGAAATCCGCTCCGACTTCATATAAAGTTTCCTCTGGTGTTCTCTGCGAGCATTGGTAATAATGTTGCATTATTGGAATACCATATAGTCTCAGCTCCTATGGCACAAAAAGGTACCCCATTGATACCTCAAATTTAAAAGGTGAATGTGGTTGGAAAACATGTAAAAAACGTGTTACGCCCGCCAGACTAATAAAATTTGTTAATTGCAATTTTCCATGAATTTTTGAAATTAGCTAAAAAAAAACATTAATTTTCTTTTCAAAACACCTGCCTGAAATTTACACAATTTATGGTAAATAATTTATCGTTTTTGATAAAAATTGCCCGACTGGCAATTTTTGTTAATTAACATCTGACAGACCTTTTGTTATAATTTTTTTTTCATAATACCTTCTTAATAAATACCTATGTATTTTATACTGTCATTCTTATCTGAATGTGCTACTGTAAATAGGCATATTGCAAATCAAAAATACTTCCAATATATTTTATCATAGAAAAATAATAAGAACTATATTTTTTCGTTTTTAGCTCCCATTAAAATATTGATATTTTTGGCAGATTTCAGTAATCATAATACTCTGATTTTAATATGTTTCGCTTGATATGAAAATAATTATTTTTTACGATGAAAGATTATTTACTCCCCAGAACAAGCTACGATGATTTATGTACATGAAACAAAAAGTATCTATGATTGGTATACGTATATTTTTCATACATAATTAATAAATTTATTTGCGTATATACCTGGTGTAACAGGATCATGGTACACCCCGTTTTCGCCTTAAGTTTTGAAATTATTGATTGAAATTTGTGATGTCTTATATACATAATAAACAGGACTTTTTGACATACAAGTTATTTTTTTTCACTTCCGGTTTCGCCGGAAGTGGCACTATCTTTCGATTTTTAAATAGAGCACCCTGTATATTATCGCATTTTTGATTTCTGTATAATTTTCTGAATCCAACGATACCAAATAAGTGACATTTCGAACGTCAATATTTTTTATAATATAATTTTCAGTTTTCCATTTAAGTGTGCCACGACGGTTCCAATTTATTCTAAATGATCTGTGTAATGCTAGAAAAAATTGAAATCCCGTCAAAAATACTAAATTACTTGATTTATGAGCAAATAAAGTTCATAAAAAAAGATTTTTGGGGCAAAACTCTATTTTTTTTTTTTCAAATGGAACTATATTGGTACCGTGGTACCATTTGTTAGTACTATTAATAAGGAATTTATTCATATGTCGTATTAAATAAAATGTGCGATAAATACAAGCAAAATTACAGCTAAAAGAAAATAAGAAACTTTTCCATTTAAAAATAGAAAGCTAGTGGTACTTCCGGCGAAACCGTAAGTGAAAAAAAAATCACTTGTATGTCAAAAAGTACCGCTTATTATGTATAGGATATCCCAAATTTCAATCACTTATCTTCAAATCTAAAGGAGAAACGAGGGTGTACCATGATCCTGTTACACCCGGTATGAGTAGACTTATGGAGTTTGAATGTCATCTCAGAGACGGATTTTTAAACCTAATACGATATTCCGAAAAAAGCGCGTGATATAATAGTTCAAATTAAATTGTAATTTTTTTGACAATGTACTCACACATTTGTCTCGTATAATGTGGGAGATTTATTTAAATTAAATTTATCGTTTGCAATTTTTGTGTTCACCTGTATATATATTCAGGACAGGTGAGGAACATTGACTTATAATAATTTCCTTGCAACTTGTTTGTTTAATTAACATAACTTAACTTTGATATTTCACTTTATTATATTTACCTTTAGTAATTGTTACGAGATTTACTTTGCCGATAAATCTACGGTTGAAAATTAAATGCACTCAGACGCGGCGTGGGACACTGTTATTAAGATAGTCCGAGCTGTTGAGTAGCGAATCAGTGGATGAATTTGATTCAGTGACCTTGCTGCGTCACGAGCAGTGACTCAAATCCAGAAGGTTGTGGACGGGCTCTGGTTGGTACCGAGCAATTGGACTTAACAGTTCCAACTCGGATGTTAGTGTTGCGACATTAAAACTTTCGATCTTATTATCGGAAAGAACTCTGATGTGAGTATTTCTAACTTGAGATGTTGTCATTGAACAATTCTTATGGTAGAATTTTAAAATTACGCCACCTAGGGAGAAAATCGCGAACTAAATTTAATTTTCGTGAAAGAATTTTTAACGCTCAAACTTTTTGACAAAAATTTTTAGGTGCAATTTTAAAACCTCCAGTGGAGATAATTAAAACTGAGTTTTAATCATCTCCAAATGATGGCACCTTGGTTTGCGAAACGCGCGTCGAGTGCAGCATATAGTAATTTAGTGTTTCGTGGAGAACTACGTCAGTGTTATCTTCACATCAAAGGTTCGAACCCACTCCAGAAATCTCCAGTTGTTGAATTCAGCAAACAGTTTTTCATCAAAAAACTTGTTGCCCATTGTCGGAAACGAATTATCGGCCCTTTCCGAATGGGGAACGTGCCAATATTCTAATAATGGTGGAAATAGAAAATAGACAATAAAAAAATGATGACGTATTTCTTGTTTTTTCTTAAAGATTGTTTATTTTTTTTTAATTAAATAAAACATTATTAGAGTGGGGTCGTGGTGGGAGGCATGACGTACTTACGATAAGTTCTACCTTTGCCTATTAGATGGCGCAGCAGTCTCTTACCTGGTTGTTCTTCCAAGCAATTTCGGATGCACAAACGGTAGTGACCAGTAGCATTGGTAATCACCAGATAAATTCTGATTTGTTAAATCAACATTAAAATCACTTTCAGCCAATGATATTCCAGAGATTATTACTCCTGGTTAGATTATATGTGCACGAAATACCCTACTATGTATTACCATTATTTTGTTATGGATGGGAAGTCGATTTTATGGTTATGTTATCAGAGAGATTGTATTTTGTAATTTTATTGTGTTGTCTGTGAAAAACTATAATAGTTAGTTATTTTTGTAATTGATCTATTGATCATTCATATTTAAATATATAATAAAGACACTGTCTTGTTATTTTTAAGTGGACATATCCTTTTCTGTGGTAGAAATAAGGAGAGGTTAGTAGCTATTTATTATACAAAATATATTTATATAAATGAAACAAATAACAAAATTGCTTTTTGGTGCTGCTCAGTTTAGATTTTTGCCAGTAAGACTGTATTTCTGTTACAGCTGGTTCTTCGGACCTTCTATGAAGTCAGTATAAAAAAGCAACAGCATGCTTACAACATCCTAAAATTATTATAATTTAAGTATACAAAATATGATACATTTATGATATTGTACTACCTTCACTTGCAACGCAGTCATGACATTTACAAGTTTCAATTTCACTGTTGCTTTCATTAATCACAATAACACCGTTGTACGCTTTGTTGCTTATCCTATGTTCAGGCGTAACCTTACATTTTAGAACACATTTCTCTTTGTCACGTTTTAATTGAACATACCCTATGGCTCTATCACCGTACGTTTCTTTGGTAGACCTAAAAAATGTTTCTTTCATTGCTTGTTGATTATTTACGTGTAAAACTATCTTACCTAACTACTTTTGCTCCTTTCATTTCCGGTGAGAAATAGTCCAAATTTGACACATACAATTCATGAATCACATCCATAGACACTACGGGTAAATTGGTAGAATTCGCCTTTTCAAATCCAGACTCCATTATTATAAATAAAATCAAAATAATCTCTAACAAATAACAGCCTGTTTGACCTAACCTGTACGTTTGCACGCTACCGGCGCTCATAAACAAATTGACGCGTCATTTCGCCTGATCGGTAAAGTAGAACCTCTGCAAATAATGTTATGCACTTTGCAATGTTTGAAAAACGTACTGACGTCACTACAAATGTTTAATTGTTGATTAATAAATTATTTAAAGCAAATTTTGAAAAAGTGAGATTGGTGTCTGTTTATATATGTTAATTATTATCTAAAGAAATCGAAAAATGGAACAAAAAAATTAAATGCACGCTCCCCATTGTTTTAAAACATTTAAGTAAATCGACCCTAAGGCATTAAGTATCCGTTGAGTTTATTCTCTGTAGTGTATAACATTACTGGCGCCGAAAAACAATCATCAACTAGTCCGAACGACACATAAGTTAACACGACTATGACCAAGCTTGGCCGTAGAGTAAAAACCAAGGTTTCGCATACTGTAGACGACTTAGTTCCGAAATTGCGTTATTCTATCAAAAAGTTCCAATGCAACGGTTTGCGAATATTAGTGGCAAATATTTTAATAAGAAAAATGAATATAAAATTTAATTTTCCAGAACACGGACAACATAAATTCAATAATATCTTCCAGCTATATCTTATAGCCTTTCCAGTGGAACTAAATTATCAATTTTCTTTATCCTATATCATGATAAATTATTCCTTTGAACTAAGAAATATAACCAAACCATTATTCTTATTCGCTGTTGCCTAAATTAATAACTCCCGGCAAATTGAATACAATGCTTGTTATTCAAATACAAAAGAGAACGAACTGATAATTTTATGTTTGTTGCTGAGAGCTTTTTTATTTCCGTGTATAAATTTATCAATTACTGCATTTTTGTTATTAAGAATAAATACATGCTTTAACGTGGTTCCAAGGGTCCTTCTGAGGATGGAAATTTACGTTAAGATTGCAACTATAAGACGTTTGTATGTGTATACCAATATGTCTTAAAATATGAGGTATATAGGGCGCGCCACTTAAAACTCCCCAGACACGTAACTTTCTTATTTTTTAAGCGACGACCATGTTGGACACATCAAATTGTAGATATTTTTAGAACCTTGAAACATACATACAGGGAGATTTAAAAAAAAATTAAATTGTTACGAAAAGAAAATTAATTTCCTTGAATATTTTTTTACCTCACCCTGTACATAAACTGTGTTAATGTTTTCTTATAAAGGTTTTAATTAGCTTCAATTTATGTTATTACGTCATATTCGAAATTCTTTTTTGGTTTTAGAGAAAAAAGTAAAAAACACTATTTTCGATTCCAAACTGATTTTTTTTTAAATAAAGATATATTTCCTAATAGAAAATAATTTTAACATTTTGCGTTTAATTTAATAATATTAAAGTAATATGCTCTGCAACACTCGTACTAAGTGCAATATAAGAAATTAAGTATTTCCTTATAAAATTAAAAATCAGTTCATAAAAAACATGAAATAAATTATCTAAAATCATGTTTAATTTCATATTAAAAATCATGGGAAAACAATATTTTTATTATGGAAAACCTGGAAAATTTAGGGAATTTTTTCAGCTACATGAAGTCTGAACCCTGTAGAAATTTGTATATTAAATTTAATTATAAATTGTTAATAATAAATAATATTAGTAATAAATAAATTAATAAAAAAAAACAAGAAATATAGCAAGCCGAGAGTTGAATGTGAATCCCGATCGGACGCGTGCGAAGTACGGACCATAACCGCTGTGCCATGTTGAGCTACGATATAGGCAACTCGACCGTGCATATAATTTACACGTAATACTTTAAGGTTGATTATCTCGATAACTAAAGCCCATTGGGTAAAGTCCATTTACGTTCGTTCTGAAGAGAAACTCCTCTACAACATAATGTATAAAAATTATTGAAATCCATTCTCAGAATATTTGGTAGTTCCCTTGTTAGTGTAGTGGATCTAGGCAGTTGCGTTTTCGGAATTAATTGTTCCTCTACACATTTTGATAAATTTCCTGGATACCGGATTGTCAAATTGCTTCCAGGGAGTGTTTACACCCCACCATAAACTTTAGTAAGTCCACGTTGAATTGTTTTTGTTGGTTTCCACTAATTTAGTATTTTTTTCGTCGCCACATGTTTTCACTGGTTTTCTATTTATAGAACAATTAACCATCACACGCTTTATATACCAACTCCACATCATCAAAAGCCAACTCAGGATAATCTCTAATCCACTCGCGTACAATTTCGGGAGACGCCGACTTCATATCCACTATAGTCTACAAAGGCACTTCCACTGTAGTCTACAAAGGGACTACACTAAACAGAAAATATCGTCAATATCGTAAATAAAAAGCGTCCTTACACTCGCTTCCTATAAGACTACAACTAAATAGTTTGTAAAACTGAATTCGTCGGCACTGGAGAATCACAGCTCCTCACCAATCCGACCAATGGAGAAACGCTTGCCCATCTGTTGTTTATAAAGACGTGTCTGACCCCATCCTAATGCATCCAATAACCCATGTGACATTAAGATGAAACAATTGTGTGTTTTACATTTTCATATTATTAAAATTAATATATTTCTAACACGTATAAAAAACAGATTATTGTTCCGTAAACTCGTGTGAAAAAGTTTCATTTACTTGCAACCTTTTTGCAACAAATGTAAAGTATAACATGTTTATGTATGGCAAAATTATTCATCTTCCACTTTATATTTCGCGACAGTGGACAACACCACGCATCAGTGCAGATTTAACATGAAAAAATTTAATTAATGTATAAGGTCACTGTCAGGAATTACAGTTTCTATTTCGCGTAATACGGGATCTAGGAGGATTAACTCCATTTCTGGCATGTCATAAGTTTTTCCTTATGAATGACTGTTTCCTGATAGAAACAATCAAGTTAAGCTGCCCCACATATGTGAAGAAAAACTGGTACAAATATTTATTTTCAATTTTTACGGTATTTCACATCATTCATAAAGTTGAAATATGCAATATTTTTTTTAACACGCTTTATATTAGCTTCACCTGTATGTATCTATTTATGTAACGGAATCTTTCAACATAATTTTCACCAACTTCAAGACGTCTTAAATTGAAAATTTGCACACGTATTAAGGACCGATGAGAATACAATAATTCGAATGCGTATCAACGCATTTCTGTTAAAATAATTTTTCTAAGCGGATGCCAAAGTTGTGTGATCGGCGCATTCGCCAAAATAACGGAATCTTTCAACGTAATTTTCACCTACTTCAAGACGTCTGATTGAATTGAAAATTTGCACATGTATTAAAGACCGATGACAATACAATAATTTGAATGCGTATCGACGCATTTCTCTTAAAAAAAAATTCTAAGCGGATATCAGAGTTGTGTGATTGGCGCATTCGCAAAAATAACGGAATCTTTCAACGTAATTTTCACCAACTTCAAAACGTCTGATTAAATTGAAAATTTGCACTCGTAAAAAAAATTCCGAAATAAATTCAAATCAATAAATTTTGAAAAAATTTTAATTAAAAAAATTTCGACAAAAATTCTTGAAGACTATTACATTTGTTTTCGTTTTATGACTAAAAAATAAAAAAATAAATTATAGTTTAAAAAACTAAAAAACCACGTTTTAATAGCAAACCGAACTAAAAAGTAAAATAATAGTTCAAAAAACTAAAAAAAACATGCTTTAATAGCAAATCGAACTAAAAAGTAAAAAATAAGAATGAAGTGATTGACAAAAAAATTCAATTTATTGTAAAAGTATTGTAGCTGACAGTACCCTCAACAATAAATAAAGTGTTGCTGAACCTTGTTTACAGTTTCCTGAGAAATATTGTTTATTTCTGTTCTAAGTCTCTCTTTTAATTCAACAATGTTTTCCAGTTTGGTTTTATAAACTAAATTTTTTAGATGGCCCCACAGAAAATAATCTAATGGATTGAGGTCCGGTGACCTTGGTGGTCATTCGATGGATCCACGTCTACCGATCCACCTGTTCAAAAATATTTGGTCAAGATATCCTCGAATGTCTGCTGCATACTGGGGAAGTGCACTATCCTGTTGATATCACAGGCTTTCGTCAACATTTCCAAGATTAATTCTACTGGGGAATAAATTTAATGACGTTGGTATGAGATAGTCCATTAAAAATTGGAGATATGCCAGTTCGTTTACAGTTCCATCGAAAAAAGTAGGGTCCAATGATTCTATTTCTTACAATTCCCGCCCACACATTTACCCTTTGTGGATACTGTGTGTGCTGCTCTCGCATCCATCGAGGGTTTTCCCTTGCCCAGTATCTACAATTCTGACGATTCTCTTCACCATTTATTTTGAAAGTGCATTCATCGGAAAAAATAATATTTTTTATCAGTAGAGAATCACCATTGCACATATTTATCATTGTTTCACAAAATTGTATACTCCAATCTGGATCAACATCACTTAGTTCTTGCACAAAGTGAAACTTAAAGGAATGCAATTTTTCTAATTTTAATACTGTTAGTAACATCATAATCGTGACTAACCTGGCGAACGCTGGTATGCGGATTTTCTTTAAAATATTCAATTTTGTATCCTCGTCAACACCTGGGCGACCTGTTTTGGATAAATCTTCCACTGTACCAGTCTTTGTAATTTTTTTTTTTTAGTTTTGCTCACTGTTGATTGAGTTATGGGTCGTTCTGGATATTTATTATTAAATAAATTACATACTTGTTGAATTCGCATTCTATCACCATACCCAATCATTGTAATAATTTCAATTCTCTGTTTTATAGATACACTCATGTTATAAATTAAAATAAATCGACAACAATTATTAAGAAACCACTTCTGGGGGTAAAGTATTATTAAGTGATTCACTGTCAGAGTTGATAATTATAAAACAAAAAAAAAAAAACAAAAACTAGCCGACCTCAAAAATTAATAAAAAACGTGTTTATTATACTTTTTTACTTGTTTTTTTTTAATGGCCTTATCTTCCAACTTATCAATTTTAGACCTCTGTGATACACATTTGGAAGCAGCTGTTGAAGTAGAATCCAAAAATGGAGAAATATACAGGATGTTCCATTTAAAAATATCGATAGCATCATAATAGTAAGTGATGACGTCATAATTAAAAAATTAAAGGATAAGGTGCGCAAAATAAAGGATAAGGTGCGCAATTGAAATTAAAAATCGACGTATCCGAGAATTTTTTCTAAATATATTTGATTTAAGAAATAATGAGTTTATTCCATACTTTACAGACACACTGTATATTAGTTTTTAAATATTAGTATTTAAGTTATATATTATTTGCTAGGTCTATTTTAAATTCCTATCTATGATAACTCCCAAATACTTTGTTTTTTTTTTTTTTCAGCTGATTAGTACATTTACATTTTTTTTTATTTTCTAAAAGGCATTTGTATGTATGTAATTTTAAGTTATTAATATTAGATTCGTTTTTATCATGAATACTAAAGTAAATAAATTCAGTTTTTTCAATATTTACAGGTCCAATGACCGTTCCTTGGGGTATACCAAAAGTTATTTCCCTTAGGAGCTTCTGACATTTTCAAATTTTACACACTGTCGTCTAGCGTTGACGTAGTTAGGAAATAATTTATTATTTAATGTGATTTGAAGGAAACAACTACTTAGCGGGCAAATACCCCGACCTGCATTAGATTATACCTTCAAACCATGATAGATCGATAGCCAATATCATTTGTCAATTCCTAACCAGACATAGACCGGTTTCGAACTTATTTGTTCTCCTCAGTATGCCATGGGTTATGGAATAGACAAATGATAGTGGCCAATCTGCTAGTCATATACTAACTAAGGTAAATTGAATAGTGGTGAGCGGTATGAAACTTCTCGTATGGTCTAAATGCTACTATCCGACCGACATCATAGATGTCTCTGTTTCGGATAGCGACTTGTGCAGCAAGTACCGAGAGCGGCGACCGCTAGCCCAGGTGGACTAAACTACTGTTATTTAATATGATTTGAAGGAAACAACTACTCAGCGGGCAAATACCCCGACCTGCATTGGATTATACCTATTGGCTATCGATCTATCATGGTTTGAAGGTATAATCCAATGCAGGTCGGGGTATTTGCCCGCTGAGTAGTTGTTTCCTTCAAATCATATTAAATAACAGTAGTTTAGTCCACCTGGGCTAGAGGTCGCCGCTCTCGGTACTTGCTGCACAAGTCGCTATCCGAAACAGAGACATCTATGATGTCGGTCGGATAGTAGCATTTAGACCATACGAGAAGTTTCATACCTCTCACCACTATTCAATAATTTATTGGTTACACTCTAACGCCATAATTGTCAAGTTGGTTAATTAAAATATGTGTCACGGTGTCGAACGCTTAAGCCAAATCTAGAAATATTGCAATCTGTTTCTTACCTTTTTCGATCGAGTTAAATCTTGGTCACCTTAAATAAATAATTAATGTTTGTAAATAATTGTGATATCGTATAATGTGACCATCTTAAAATTTTAAAGAACCTTGTTATTTCCCTGAAAAGTATTTAATTTCTACTTACAATTGCTTTACTTTATCTACAAAATATAATTTGTGAATAAATTTTCCGGAAATTCCGTAATTAACTTAATTAAATATGATATCCTGATTACCCGTGTCAATGGATTAACCTGTACCTACGCAATTTAACAGGATGTGAAAAGGACGCGTTTATTGTAAACAACACTGATAAAATGTTTTACTGCTCCCACACAATCATCCCTCGTAGATATATAATTCATGCCCAGGATCGGTGTAAGCTAGTAAGCAAGCGTTAAATGGTACACAAACAGTGGTGATCATTGGAGAGGTACCATAACTGACGAAAGGAGAACAGCATAGCATAATTTCGTAGATATATTGTTTACGATATATCAATTTACAAATTTTATTATGTCCATATATGGGGTATTCCCTGCATAAGTCATAACAGTGTCCACGCTAATTTTTGATCATGATGTTTTATACGATGTCTCTCTAGTAAATAAATTTGCATGATTTTTTTTTAAGAAGTTTATTTCTATTTGTTCTCGAGTTATGAATTGTCAAAAATTTAATTTTTTTTTTAAATTCAAATTCACATAACTCTATGCAAGTAATACAATTGACAAAAAGTACCATATCATTTTTTTCGTCATAAAGTGGACTTCAACGAAAAAGTGTTTAAAAAAATATTCGAAAAGATGTTAACTACTTTTATCGACTTAAAGTGCAAAGAATCGAATATCACAGGGAACACATTTATTTATGTTTTTTGAAAAAAAATCATAAAATTACTACACCCAAAACTCAAACTTGTAAGCCATATCCAATTGTGACACAATGATGCATTTTACGCTTTTCAAATAATTAAAGTGCAAAAAAATCGAATTCCATCAAGGACACATTTTTTTTTTTTTTTTGAAAAAGTCAAAATTAATTCATCCAAAACTCAAAATTTTAAACCATATCTGATCGCGACACAATGTGATTGGTTCCATTTTTTTAAAATAATTGAAATCTCAAAATCACACTAAATACATAAAATTCATGAAGGCGTTACGATATATAATCATTATAGGTAAGAGCTAAGAAAATATATGTCTAATTCGATGTCATGAAAAAAATTTAATACATGTACTTACATAATTCTCATTACATCAGCTGGGAATGAATGTGAACATAATTAAAATTTTTTGTATTTCAGAAAATGTTATAAGATTGTACAGTTTGTGATTAAATTTTGGGTGTTGGATTTTTGTGATTATTTCCAAAAAAAAAAAAAATAAAAAATGTGTTCTTGATGAAATTCGATTTTATGCACTTAATTATTTAAAAAAAAAATAGAACGCATCATTGTGCTACAATCAGATATGATTTAAAATTTTGAGTTTTAGGTGTAGTATTTTTACGATTTTTTTCAAAAACATAAAAAAAGTTTTCTCTATGAAATTCGATTCTCTACACTTTAAAGTCCATAAAAGTAGTTAACATCTTATTAAATATTTTTTTCAAATATTTTTTCGTTAAAGTTTGACGAAAAAAATTATATCTTACTTTTTCAGTAGTATTTATTTGCATAGTTATGTGAATTTCATCATTTATTTATGAAAATAACATCTCTCAGAAATATTTTCCTGCTGAAAAATTCAAAGCAACCTTGTCGGGTCTAATATGCTGTACTACTGTACTATTTATTTTTGCTAACGATTTCAATCTGATTTACTGTTGCTTTGTTAATGGTGTTTGACTTATTTGGTATATGTCACTGTAGTACGTGGGATTAAATTAAATTATTATAATATCTTTAATGGTTTTAATTATTATGTAATATAAAAGGTGCTGGAATATCTTGTTTCACTGGTTGTACATCGGAACAATTCTTGCCAGGATCACCAAAAAGCCTTACACCAGTCCTGTTCATATCAAACAAAGTGCTTGTGCTTTGACGTATGTATTTATCAGGTCTACATCGAGTGATCGGATCTCATTACTTGTTTTTATGTTATTATATAACCATTACAAATATTATTACAATGTAATAGAATAAAAAAGAATGTACAAATATACTTTAGATACATAATGGTACCTTCCTACATTTTGCAATAATACAGGTTGTCATATTATTAAAAATAATAAAAGCATTTTAGATGAAATTGAACATATGCCATAGTATTTTGGAACATTTTTTTCTCCACTAGGTACACAAAATAATTCAATAAAAAAGTACAAAAAAAGTTGGTTTTTTACTGCTATGGTCGCAAGTGCTAAAAAATAGGCCTTTTCCGGTTTTAAATTTCTTTATCTACGGGAAGAAATGATCAAATCATACTTATAAGGGAGATAGTGAGGAGTCAGTAGTGTAATAAAAACTTGGTGTTCCATCACCAATGTGAAAGGGTAGATTTTAGGCCATTGACCTACGTCATGAACTGACAGAAAATTTTGTATGCCATTCGAAGATACAAATCATTATCTATTTAACTGCATTGGTGTGTCATTGCTGAGGTGTTGTATTTGTATGATTCGTATAATTAGTACGACTCTTTCCAATGAATCGTATAGCAGGAATATTTGGCGCTGGTACAGTTTCGTATTCGTACTTATAGCAAGATACCCATAGAAATGACTCGAGGTTAAGGCAGTGCTGAAATACAAAGACATGGGTCGAAGTTTACTGATTCCGATTTCGTATCGTGTTATTGTCCAGAATCTGGGCTAATACTGACTGTTGTTTCTAGTGCTGGAATAATTCGAATGAAAAATAATCGATCATTCGATTATTGAAATATCTCGAATACCCTCGACATGATAATTCGTATGATTTAGTTCTCGAAAAGTGGTGCCGCCGACTGCCGATTGAATAATCGTCATTCGTATCAGCAACTCATCATTCAAATTTTAAATACGTGTTCGAGCGATGAGATCTGATACGAGTGTTAGTGCACTTGAACGCATGTCAAGATTATTAAGTGTAGTCGTTTACCGTTGCCAGCGTTTTGGTTGTGCTAATCTGCGAAATGTAGATGGCCATATTAGGAGTTGGATTTTCTTGAGTACAGAACCCTATTGAGTTACGTTAAAATTTATAATTTATAATAAGACTTGTATAAAACTAATAGCCAACTGCCTGCCAAATCGATTATTTATGAATATGAATTGTGACTCGAGTTCCCGAACGTACCGCCGAGCCAAGCCATCGATGTCGATTTCCCCACTTCTCGAGCTCTAACCGCAGAATTCGAATGATCATTCGATTATTAAAGACATTCGAATAGCCGTTATTCGATTAATGAAATCATTCGATTATGCTCCGCACTAGTTGTTTCACGCTTCTCATTAACGATTATTCACATTGTCCATGTTCGTGACATATCGTATCGTTCTTCGATACAATTTATACTGTAGACTGATTCTCCACATAGCACGGCGGACGATCCAGTGGTACGAATCTTTTGTATTAGTACGGATATGATTCCTTGAAAAGAATCGTATTGCCCATCTCTACTGAGGTGAAGACGGCAGGTCATTTTAAACGTGTGAGTATTTCATTCCCAATATTTTTTTGCTAGTTTAAGTGTATGTAATTTATAATTATGGATATGTTAGCCTATGTATATGTTATTGGAAAACAATTATTGTAAAAACAATGAATAAGTCAAGTATTGAAGAAAGTATTGATTGGAGCGTTTGTTAATTTTGTTTCTTTAAAAAAATATAAAACACTATTGGATTAAACGATGTATAGCTCATGATATTTCAATAAATAATATTCAATGCGATTATATTGTAACTTGTTATTCGATTAATATAAACTTAACGCTTCAACCAACATTTTCTTCAATACTTGACCGAATTGTGTTTCACAATAATTGTTTTCCAGTAACATATACGAGCCCCTTCCCATTTCAATTGGCCCACTTTAGGATTTTTCAGAAATTCGTCTTGAGGGAGCAAAAATAGAAGTACTACATGAACTTCAAATTGTTTATTTTTTTTACAGCATCTTTAGCACCTCTTGATCACAAAAAATACATATGAAGTGACTAATATCGATAACTAACACAAAATGAGAACAAATAAAGAAAATGTGAACAAATACTTAAAATTAAGAAAACAACAATTTTAAAGTTTACCACTGGGTAACATCGCCTTTATTTTTTATTACAGCCGAAATTCTTTGGGGCATAGTATTAACTAAGCCTTGGCATAATTCCGGTGTAAACGAATCCCATATTTCCTGAATCCTTTGTTTCAGTTCGGGGATTGTTCTAACAGGACGTTTCCGTAGCACCTTTTTCATCTCGTGCCACAAAGTTTCAATCGGTGATAGATCAGGACTACTAGAAACCCATTCCAAAAGTGGTATACCATAGTCGTCCATCCATTTTAAAGTTCTTTTTGAAGTGTGACATGCTGCGCTATCCTGCTGAAACACAAAATCTTGGTTTGATGTCAAACATGCTTCCATGACCGGTAAAAGCGATTCTTCTAAAATGTCCCAATATTTGTTTGTATCCACAGTTCCTTCAATAAAATGAAGTTTTCCTACTCATTTGGATGACATGCTGCCCCAGACCATTACAGATGCAGGAAATTTTAACTTCCTTTTGAGACAGGATGGAACACCTCATTTTTTTTGCGAATAACTTGACTTCGACTGTCTCCAACACACACTTTGAATCGCTCTACTGTATTGCACGCCATTGCTGAGATGACCAATTCTTATGTTGTTTTGCCTATCTTACTCTATTTTTCTTCTGCTGTGGTGTTAAAAGTGGCTTTTCTTTGGCCTAAAGCAAAATTGCCACTTTCAATTTTTCTAGTTCAATTTTTTAGTAAAAAAAACTTACCTTGTAAGTGCCAAATGCTATTTTGTGAGCCTCCCTGTGACATATGGATCTCAAAATTCTCCTTCCAACAGCATCACTCCACAGAGCGCTTAACTCAAGGTACTTGACGCGCCTATTTTTCTGGATAATTCGTCTTAATGTTCTTCTATCGGCATTTGTAATCTTGCTTTTTTTCACATGTCGAGGCTTTGCGGCGACTGAACCGGTAGTTTTATATCTTCTAACTATATTTCTTACACTATACCGAGATAACTCTAATAAATTTGCAATTTCCGAGTTTGATTTCCCAGAATTAAAAAATTTAACAATAAGTGAGCGAATGTTGTCATCAGTAATCGAAAGTGGGCTATTTTTTGCACTTGCGACTATAGCAGTTTAAGAAAATCTATGGCACAATGTTCATATATTGTATTATTGATTTAATTATGTTTTGGCTTGACGTTTTATTGGATAGAATCCCCGAGGGTCGGCGCTTGGACAAAAATCAAATAAAACATAATTTTTTGATGTTATTTATGTGATATCTATATGTGGAAATTCTCAATTAACATTTTATTTTTAATCAAAATAAAAAAAACACTTCAAAATATTACGTACTAAACAATATTCATTAAAATACTTCCATAGACCACCTACTTTTGTATATTTCACATCATCTAACCTCCCACATCTCAAATGGAATCCATGTTTTCCTTAACAACGCAACTTCCCACTTATTATCTCTGACGCCACCGACGCTACATGTCGTCGAGGTCAACGAACAACAGATTAATAAAAAACTTCATATTTCAGAGAGCATATTATTGAGGAAAATGCGAGATAACGTCGTCATTTACGAGAATTTATTGTATAATCTCCCGTACAATGGCATGGTTTAAAGAAATCCATAAAATGTTAATATTTGTTTATACATAGCTGATAATATTGCCTTTTTATTGTTTAGAGATTATGATGGTGTATAATTTTCATTTTTTACACATGTTTTCACCAATCATGTATCTATGGATAAACCCCCTCTGTTTCTAACTATCGACATTGCAAACTAGGTCAAATTTCCGTAATAGGAACTCATATAATAAAACTTAACGGAGCCTCCAAAACTTATAAAAGCTAATAACTAGTTAACTGCCGTCTCTAGGATAACGCCCTAGTGTGATTGCGTTAATATTGCATACTCTGGGTTTAACACTACTCATAATTTATAGTATGTGTCAAATATCATGCATTAAATTTCTATACAGGGCTCCTAAGGATAATACAAAATCTTTACAGGGCCATAAATAGACATCTTTTTTTGTTGAAAAATGAATGATTACACAGGCCTGCAAAATAAAACTTATGATGGGGGGTTTATATATTTTAATGTAATTCTGTATGACTTGCATTTTGCTCTATCACGCAAGGTTTTTTCACAAAGTAAAAATACATGAACGGTTTTCTAATAAAATGTATTAAATAATGCATTACAGTAAAATACTTCTAATTTTTAATTACAAAATTTAAATCAAAATTTACAAGTACCTACAAGAAAATAATATTACAAAAAAAGTTGTTAACATTTTTACACGTCTCTTTGCGAATGAAAACGCGTTCTTTTACTTTCAAATGAACGCTTAGTTGAAGTCCGTTTATGTGAAGTTTCACCTTTAGAAGATTCTCTCTTTAAACATCAACAATAGTCAGCCATCATGGCGACGTTCCATCTTCCTTCATATCTCATCTCCATCTGTTTAATATCCTGGTGAAACCTTTCACCTTGTTCTTCACTCACCGCCCCGAGATTTTCTGGAAAATAGTCAAGATGGGAATGAAGAACATGAAGTTTCAAACTCATATTGCACCTCAATGTTTTATAATTTTCTAACATATCGTTGACTATATTCTTGAAATCAGGATCTCTGTTATTACCTAAGAACTTTTGAACTACATTTTTGAAGCCAACCCATGCAGCCTTTTCTTTATCATTCATTGTTGAGTCAAACACTCTATCTTTCATTAATTCTCTAATTTGTGGCCCAACAAAAATATCTTCCTTAAGCCTGGCTTCTGTTAAACTAGGAAACTCTGAACATAAATACTTGAAGCAGTTACATTTTTTGTCGAGAGCTTTAACAAATTGCTTCATTAGCCCCAACTTAATGTGTAACGGACGCAGAAGAACTTTTTTCGGATCGACCAAACTTTCTTGTACAATATTTTTTGAACCAGGTACTAAATTAATTCTACGTGGCCATTCTTTCTTTTGCCAATGTTCACCTCGTACTCTACTGTCCCATTAGCATAAGAAACAGGGCATTTTAGTATAGCCAGACTGTTGGCCTAAGAGCATACCTAAGATTTTAAAATCTCCACATAACATCCAGTTGTGGTCTGCATATTTCACCTTTTCACGTAGGAGTTTCAAATCTTCATATCTTTCTTTTAAATGAACAGAGTGTGCAATCGGGACTGATGCGTGTATATTACCATTATGCAACAATGCACCCTTTCAACTCCTTTTAGATGAGTCTATGAACAACCTCCACTCATGTGGTTGATATATGGATGCTCCTAACTTACTAACCAATCCTGGAACATCATGGCAGTAAACAAGGGATCCCTTTTGATTAAAGTATTCTAAAAATTTAGTTTCACGTTTTATATACCATTGTCGTTCCTGGAAGAAGTAAATTCTTTTCACTCAGTCTAGATCCCAAAAGTGCAGACTCTTTTGAAAGTCCTAAATCACGAATTAAATCGTTTAATTCATTCTGAGTAAATCATCCGAATCTTCAATTTCTAATTGCTAATCAGAATCAGATGACAAAAAAATGTAATTATCTGGTACAGCAGGTACAGGTACATATGGCCCATGCGCTACTGGCCTTATTGCTGATGGAAGGTTCGGATAAAATATTTTTTTCTTATTTTTAGTATTAAAGCCACTTACGTCACACAAGCAAAAGTAACAATCTTCTGCATGTTTGCTGGGTTCCCGCCACACCATTGGTATGCCGAAAGGTAAGGATTTCTTTTTATTTTGAGTCCACTTCCGTAACGATTCAACACATGTATGACAAGCTCTGTGTGGCGCCCATGTTTTGTCTTGGTCTCCAAGCTTTACACCAAAGTACGCATGATAACTTCTCTTCACGAATCTAGTAATATTTCTTTGTCTTTTTTTAACTCTATATGAACCACAAATGTAACAAAACACATCGGCGCTGTTTTACAATGTCTTGAGGACATGACGAATTTTTAATAACTTTATCACGCTATTATATACTGTAAGCACACGTTCAACCACAGTTAACTTACTACTGACTGTTGCATGTGCTTTTCGAATACTATGTGTATATTCTGGTTTTAACTAGAAACGTCTAGATTAAAAGGCAGTGGTCCTTAACAATTTTATTTTAAAAATATATGTATTAATTACTAATAATATCGTTATGTATGTTTAGAGTAAACAGTGCGTGATACACGAAAACTAATAATACTGTAGAGTTCAGAACGACTTACTCTAAAAATGTAAAAAAATTGTAGACCCCTAAAACCATGCAGGCCTGTGTTATTATTTGAAATATCTAACATACACGGAGAGTAATATTTTGAAATTTCTCAGTTTTTGGGGTGCACACATATTTTTATTTAAGCCGTTTTTGCAATTTTATTTTTAGATAGGTAACGAAATTGTTTTTAACACGCTTTATATTAGCTTCATCTGTATGTATCTATGTATGTATCTATCTATGTAACGGAATCTTTCAACGTAATTTTCACCAACTTCAAGACTTCTGATTAAATTGAAAATTTGCACACGTATTAAGGACCGATGACAATACAATAATTTGAATGCGTATCGACGCATTTCTCCTGAAAATTTTTTTCTAAGTGGATGTCAAAGTTGTGTGATCGGCGCGTTCGCCAAAATATCGCATCCATGATAAGTTGGCAGAAAGTTAACCACTAATTGAATACCGTAACTCATACTATACTTGAAATGCAAGATGAACTAGTTACCAATTTACGTTAAGAATGTTTTTGTTGAAAGGATTTAATTCTTTCGTTTTGTCAAAATATATAGCAATTCAACAATAGCAATACAATAATTTGAAAAAGAAAATAAAGAAAAAATCCGAAATAAATTGAAATCAATAAATTTTGAAGGAAATTTTAATTAAAAAAATTTCGACAAAAGTTCTTGAAGATTATTACATTTGTTTTCGTTTCATGACTAAAAAATAAAAAAATAAATTATAGTTTAAAAAACTAAAAAAACACGCTTTAATAGCAAACCGAACTAAAAAGTAAAAAATAAGAATGATTGACAAAAAAATTCATTTTTTTGAAAAAAGCGTTGGGTGCTTTTTACTATATTTTTATAACTCTACTTTTATTAGTAGCTACCAATAAAATATTTACAACAATTGATATCAAGCACCCCACGCTTTTTACAATAAAATGAATTTTTTTGTCAATCACTTCATTCTTATTTTTTACTTTTTAGTTCGGTTTGCTATTAAAGCGTGTTTTTTAGATTTTAAAACTATAATTTATTTATACATTTGTTTTGAAAAGTCAAAGAATCAAAACCTAAGATTGGTTTGGAAAATGCACCTGTAACACTCAGTGCGACATGTATCAGTCGCACTCGTCTTATTACTTTCCACAGTCTCAGTTAAAAGACTGTTTTGTATACATATTAGAATAACCTAATAATTATAATAATACATGACCCAATTATTTATTTATAAGGAAGAAGCGTTGACTAACGGGTCGCTGATATTCAACGAAAACAATGGCCAGTGTAACTTTCAGATTTCAGCAGTCTTAAATATCTGCGTTCTTTTTTTGTAATCTGCCCAAAATTGTTTATGCCTACCACCTGGACTGTATATTTGCCTTTTTTAAGTTGAATGAAGAGTCGCTTGTGATTTACGTTTGATAGTCGAAGTTAAGCCTACAAACTATAAAATTGCAACCAGTTATCTCCTTTCGTAACTGAAAACATCCTAGATTTGTATTTTGAATCGAGACTAGTTTGAGTAAAAGATCTTCACTATCCTCAATATCTTCTACAGCAATATTTATCAGCTTCTCTCTTCGACACGCACCGGTCACCCCTATTATTAAAACCACTAACAATAGCAATTTACTATTATTAAACATATTATTTAAAAGAAACAAATTTTTATATTCAAAAGTAAGAAATCCTTATCCAGAACATTTCGTAAAGAAAAAATTTAATCTGTTCTGTCGTAAGTATTTCAGATTTCTGATTCTCTTTTCTCCGAAATAGACAAGTAGAATAGTCTCCATATAAACTTTCGCTTTCTTGTCACGACACCTATTAACAAACAGGAGTTTCTCTTTTTTGTAGAGCTGCTTATATTTACGTGGGAGAAAGTCAGAAGTGATTTTCTGCTGCCGCTACAATCTCGGAGGGAAATTAATTTCCTCGCTGTGATAAATAATTAATAATTTTCTCGACTCGTCGTTTTTTTAGCTTTAGTTTTTATAATAAACAAGTTTTTTTTGTTTTATTAAATAAGGACCTTTTGGACAGTAGGCACAGGAAAACCTTTTAAAAATCAATTTTAATAAATATAAGTTCACAACCGTAGAAAAAATAGTATGCATTACACGTGTGGAAAAGGCCATTACAAAACTTGTACGATTGGAAAACTCGCTCATGTTCTAACTTTCATACTCGTTTTGCAATGAAGCCATACTTGAATTTAATGTACTATATTTATCTTGGTGTTTGAAGACAAATAAATCTATACAGAAGAGACAGTATTGAAGCCGAGAATTTGTTTTGGTATATTCTGAGCCCCTCTAGGACGTTTCATATGGATTTAACAAAAGTCTGTAGACCGGAAGACATTTTGATTAAGAGGAATATAAATCAGTGATAGTGACTTTCAGGTAATTTCAACTGTCAGTCTCTGGGGATGGTATTAATATCTCTGTTCTCTATTTAACTTATCGGATATAAGGAATATCGAAGAGGGAGTCTTACAAAATCGACAAAGCAGTTTTCAGATTGGCCAAACTGATTTTAGAGTAAATTAAATATCTTAGATTAAATCGTACAAGTTTGCTAATTGAGATAATTAAATGTATTTTCAGTTTATTATATTTCAGTTAATTGCTGAACTTTTTTAAAGTCTGAAAAAATAATCATAGAATATTTCCAATTCCATCGATTTTATATCACCAGCCATTTACCAGTGGAAGAAAATACAAATATTCGAAACATCAGTAATAAGCTATTTTTATCTATCATCCTATTTCCGCTAATTGCAGTTATGGAATTGTATTTCGAGTTAATTTTTTGTGTCAATCTTGCTCGTTCAGTATTAAATCTACATAGTAAATAATTTAGTCTCAGTTTTTGTTTTATTTAATTAATTTCTGTCAGAAGGTTCCCAAATTAGCCAACCTGGAGAATCTGTAAAATTCAGGACATTTTAGATAGTCTGAAAAGTCAGAAAATTTATATATATTTTAAAGAAAATCATTAAATTCGCTTATTTTTCAATAAAAGTCATGGAATTCCCGTACATATGCAGTATGACCTTTTTATTTTATATATCTCCATAAATTCATAGTTTTAAACATATAGCACCAATAATGATGATATTTTTTTATATGAAACCCTTTGCAGAACAATTAAACCCAAGTAGGCTTTATTATTGTTGAATTTGCTTGGATAGGTAGAAATGGACCAATAAGATGGCCACCAAGAACTGCAGATATGACACCGCTTGATTTTTTAATTATTGTTTTAAATAAAATAGGCTGGATATGACTTTTCGTATTATTATTTACGCAAAAAGGGTTATTAGTAAATGTTAAGAATCGTTGGTTTAGGTTAAATAAAAGTTCAATTTTTACACAGTCGACGTTTCGATTTATTTTTAAATATTTTCAGAGTTAGAAAAGAACAAATTTAATTATGTATTTAAACTGAAAAATAATGAGCCTCATTTTTTAGTATAACAAAAATATATGCAGTAGGTACTTAATAAACAGATTTTGTGAACAATGTACACTTTAAAGGCAATCTAATATAAAAATCTAACTAGGTCAGCTTGTTTGCTTTCATTGTGATCAATCTTTCCATTGTTGAAATCTGTTATAAGGACTATAAGGATTACAAGGATCTATTCAGATTCAGACTTATTTAAATTTATGTCTATTTTTTATACATTTTTCGATTTGTCTCTCGGCAACAGGCCGTACTTCTACATGCCCTTTGACCCTTAAATATTTGTTACTAAATAATGTTTTATGTTGTTGCAGAAATGAAACAAGAACTGGAAGACCTTATGGCTGACGTAAAGAAAACTGCCAATAAAGTGCGTGCCAAGCTAAAGGGTAAGGTTAAATTTTATTTTATTGTTGGGCTTTCCGTTTATATAGAGCGCTCAATTTGTTTTATTGGCTTAATGCAAATTCTACAAATTTAAGTTTTTTATGTAGCATACAGTCACAAAGAGCAAATTTTTCGTGTCATTGAAAATAATTAAAGCAAGGAGGCAAAGATATGTACGATCACAATTAATTTTTTAATGGACCACCCAGATACCAAATAGTATATTTAGAGCTAAAATGGAGCAAAAAATCCCTCCATAAAGGCGAAAATGGCTTTTTTCTCATATTTTTACTATATTTACCATAAACGTATGGATTAGCTCTATTCTATTTAAAAATAAACAAAAAAATGTTGATAACCCCTCAGTTCAAACACCAAAATTGATACTCTGAATTTAAACCAGTCAATAATGGAGTAACTCAAGGCTCTGTCCTTGGGCCTCTCCTGTTCATATCATTAAATCATTTGTTTCACCTTATGCTGCCTAAAAAGTGTATTGTATGTGCTGATGCACCCTTGTTAAATTCTGATCAAACCTTGACGTTTTACAAACTACACAAATTACATATCATGTAGGTTCACGACTAGCAAATTAAATGAATGAGATAATTCAGAAACGTATATTTTCTACAAGTAACCGTGTGACAAAAGGCGAAAATGTAAAACTCTTAGTGGTCTACAAATTTGAAAAAAAGTTGCTCAATTCGAACACTTCCATGCGATTTCTGTAATTGTATTTTTATAAGGAGATCAATAGAGCTTTTAATTACAATCAAAATTTGTTTAAATCATCATATTTGGCAGATTCGTCATTTTGAGTACTCGGTTATTCGACGTTGACAAAAAATGATTGGCTCAGACAGAAGAACTTTATTTGTGCAAACAAGAATCATTTTGAAATAACACATGAAAGTAAATGTTCAAAATGGTTGCCTCTAGTTTCTCCAGAGGTCCTTGGACGCCTGATCATTTGTAAGGTGATCCTCTATGATCCTTGGCCATACATTGATACACCACTGTTCTTGATGTTTTCTCTGGACGATCACATGAGGATTCTCTAATGCAGCCAGCTTTTATCAGTAAATAAAACTCTGGGCAGAAAGACTTGATTTTGAATTTCATAGAGTAACTACTGACAATATGCCTCGCGACGCGACGGAGAAAATCTACGGGTCATAGGCCCTGAACTCTCTAAATATAATAGTGATACACAAGTTACTCGTGAAGACCTTCCCATACAGTATTGTTGGAAACATGTTCTATATTAGCAATTTTTGTATTGCTACCAGGTTTATTACCAATGAAGTTCAGGACTGTTTCCTCAAATTGTGGTGTTCTTACGTGATTTTCAATCTTGAAATATGATTCCAAGCAATTCTTGAAAAGTTCCAATAATTGATTAATGAATCAATTAATTGGTATTCTTGTGGCCATATTGAATTGTAAGTTGTCAATAACCTTGGTTCGAAATTGATTGTGTTGAAAAGTGGGTCTAATTTCTTTAAATTTTTTTGTTAAAAATTTGATTTTAATTACTTAAATTGTGTTATTTTACATAGTGCTTTGCTTTATTTAGCCATTTGATATTTTTGGAGGAAAAGTTAAGAATCAACAGGTTTTCAAGCAATATTTAGAAATATTGACAAAGACATGGCCTTCTCAAATAAATAAAGGATCTATAAATATACTCCAAGAAATTTTGCAAATTCCGAATTTTGTGCGTCTTCTAAATTATGATATGCCTGTAAACCAATTTTCAAAGTTTAATGTTTTATTAGTCATATGTCGTCTAGTAGACAATTTAAAATATCTTTTTAATAATTATTCTAAAATCAGTATCTTATAAAATCAAACAACTTGATTTGGCGTAAATTAAGTCATTAATATAAATAATAAATAACACCGGACCAAGTACCGATCCTTGTGGTACCCCGTGTTTAATTAATAGGCGGCCAAAGTTTACTGCATTAAATAACGTGGTTTGTTTTCTTTCTGGTAAATAGTATTTTATTAGTTTCTAGGAAAAAAAAGAAATAATTATTGGGTATTACATAAGCATTCTTTCAGACCTAATATGATCACAATGATAAATACCTATAGTTTTTTATATTTTACACTGTCATTCTTATCTGAATGCGCTAGTATAAAAGTTTTAGGTAGATAATAAATCAAACACAATATTTCCAATACATTTTATCATAGAAACAATTAAAACAACTACTCAATCTAGGAGCAAGTATTGTATTGAATTAAATAACAGTGTTCTTAGTATTAGAAACAAAAAATACTGACTCACCAACAAGAAAAATTTGTACACTGGTTTCCTCCAGTTACAATACAGAAATGAAAACCCCTAGTCCGATATATATCTTTCATTTTTCTTGAACTCCTCAGGGGCTGGTTCACGAACACATTTATAAAAATATTTAAGTTACATAATTCAACATATAAACATTTGTCACATTTATTTTTATTTTATCGAATATTTTGGAAATTACTGGTAATTATGGGATTTGTCGATAATTTACTGGATCGTCTGCTGATCCCTATTTGTAAATCGGTATTATTTTAGCAATTTTAAAGCATTCTGGCGGTGTACCTTTTCTAATACATAATATTAAACATTTTTGTTAAATGTATAATTAAAATATCTTTTACGTACCTACTTAATTATATTGTAGTTCATATAAATATTTATACTGCAGTTATTTTTTTAATTCTTTTAAACTTTCCCTGATCTTTATAAATCATCCTTCTCTAAGTTTAAATTTATTTGACTGGAAATTTTGTATTCTTAAATATTCTTTTGCTGTGTGATTTATTTCTGGTAGCTGCTCGGTGGTATTATTTGCCTCCTACTTGCGATTTGAAATATGATCTATGAATTCGACCACGTACTATTTAATTTTATTCTTTCGAAAACCGACAACTTTGCAAACGACAAGCCAGAATTAAGTACGTAAAGCGCACTATATTTTTTTTGTATTGAATTAAATTTCATGAGAAGTTTGTTGGTGAAGCAGAAAGAAAAGAATTGATTTACAATTTCATATTGAACAAGTTGTACATAAATTCGGGACATTCTCTTTTGATACATCCAATATTCTGATAATTATGTGTATCATGACAACCAATTTGGTAACTTCAAAAGTACCTATGTAGAATATAGAGGGTTTGCTGGTTGCATAACTAGTTTAGTCCTCTTGGTTATGTAATTCCTGCAAATATGTAAAGACCGAAGTGGCAATTTGACACTAACCTAGCTAAGGCGTACGACATTTTTAAAAGCAAATGTATCGCCCGCCGTAATGTTTATATGTTAAGAACAACTTAGATGTCTAGATGTCGAAATAACATTGATATTTCCACTAATGGAACTTACTAAATCTACTTAAAAATATTATGTATGTATTATCACAAAGTATTGTATTTATAAAATAATGGTTGCAAAAATTCTTCTAAATTCTAATCCAAGCAATAAACATTATATTTATCGTCAAGTCCTTTATGAGAAGGAATTAGTGGAAGCACTTGACTGACATATTAACGTAATAATTCATCCCTCTATCTATAATGATTTTAGCATTTGAATCTAAAAGCGACTTTCACAAAACATGTTTTAAAGTGATTTGTCGTAATTTGTAAAGTTTTGGCAGAAAGTTCCGCAAAACATTCGATCAAAAATAATAAGCAATACATTGCGCAACCCGTAATTGTCGCGTATATACGTGTATTTTCTTATACAGTGTTCCCCGAAGAGAAAAATGTTCCCTTGACAAAAAAATAAGATTGCTATTGGCAAAAATAAGATTTTATGTACAGGGTGTCCATAAAATTCAAAACAGTATTTAGTAAATAAATGAAAATAACGATACACAAAACATAATATTTCTAAAAAAGTGTAGCAGTCAGAATCTTAAAGGTTTTAAAAGTTGTCCTGAAAGATTTTCGTGGTTTAAGATCTTCAAGAACATGCAACGCGTATTTTAGTATACGCTCTGTTTAAGCTTCAGTAAATAATGCCATACTGAAGGTATGAAGAAAAACTAGCATAATAGAAAGATAAGAAGATTACGTTACTGACTGCACTACCTTCATATATACTTAATTCCGTAGCATGCTGTTGTTAGCTTGTGATATAGATTTTCCTCTTGAAGACTTTAATCAAGTTTATTGTCAACATGTATTTCTAGGAGTTTAACGATCTGAAAGAACTGTCAAATTATTGCCGATAGCAATTCCGTTGTCAAGAATTATATTACAATGATGATCTAAATGTCATGATTTTTATTTTTTATTAAGTGGTAATTTATCTTTTTTCAACTGTTTTACCAGTTTGCCAAAAATTAAATCGGCAGTTTCCTCAAAATTGAATGGAGCCTCGGGTTTAAATAAAACATTTGTTTCGTCAGCATAAATGATTAATACATCTAAATATCCCATAAGCGCGTTAATTAAATCATTGACAAATAATAAGAATAGTTGGGGATAAGAAATGAATCCCTGAGAAACCCAATAGGTAGTGGAGATACCTCTGTACTATTGACGGATATGGAGACCTACTGGCACCATCAGGATTGGATTTGAACAAATTATATGCCTAGCCACGTATACCGTACCTATAACATTTTTTCTAATAGTTTATATAATTGTGCAGATAAAGGCTTTACTTAAGCCTATGTATAATTCGAAAGCGAAGAATTTTTTTGTTGGTGCACGGAAAAAAATCTAAACTATTTTTAAGACTACTATTCTTTAATTAAGACATTATTGTACTCGTATATCCGCAAGAATAGATATTTTTCCATCAAGGAAAACGCTATTCTTAAAAGTCATTCTCTTAGTCTCCTTCTTTTAATGATAACTAATTATTAACTTTAGAATAATGGTTCTACTTTAGCTAAAAGGAAGTTTCGAATAATATTCAATACTAACGTATACTTAATCTAAGATTTTATTTATTCAATTCAAAAGTAGAGTTTATTGCGATCTGTTACATTTAAGACTTAATGTAAGAAATGTGTCATTTCTTTCAACAACTGTATTATTTAAACAAAACTGATGAATTACTTGAATCAATAAATATTTGATGTTGACTGCAATCTTTTCTTTCTTGATTTAATATTGCGATCTATTAAATTTACCACTTAATGTAAGGATAAATTTCATTTCGTTCAACAATTAATTGTAATATTTAAATAAAAACTTCTTTCATTTTCTTTTTTGGAACTTACTACCCCATGAATAATTCTCCTTTATCTAAAAAATTTAGTTAGTTACTGGAAAAATAAACCTCTGCGCTTGTGACTTTACATTAAAAGATTAGTCAGAGGGTGTTTTTTGAAACGTTAAAGAATTATATTATTATTTTTTTGTCTCATATTATTTTTCAGAAAACACCCTCTGACTAATATTTTGACGTAAAGTCACAAGCGTAGAGGTTTATTTTTCCAGTAACATACTGGGTAACTAACTATATTTTTTAGATAACGAAGAATTATTCATGTGGTAGTAAGTCCCAAAAAAGAAAAGGAAAAATTTAGAGAATGCCACAAATAACGTTCAGACAATATTTAAATAAAACTGATAAATTATTCGAGTCAAATCTGAATTTCTGGGATTGGCTAAGCACTTTTCAGAATTAGAAGAAGTTTTTATGAAGAATGACGTTTTATTTAGAAACCAAAAAACAAAAAATTTTTCAAGTCCATTCGTGAACGCACATTATTTCTTTATGTGCTTTTAAGTGTTTTATGAATTTTATTCTCTTTCCGATTTGAGGAATATGTTGTATAATCTGTTCTTCTGAAATTTCCAGTAAATTGTCCAACGTTAGTTAATTTTCTTGACCTAGAAAATAATTATTTATGTTATTAAAGTATAAATAATTTAAACAAATTATTGTAGCTAACTATATAATAGAAAAGTATGCTCGAACTTTCAAACAGGTATGGCATAACAAGTTTTGTACATATGAAATCGAAATTTTTAAGCCCATTTGAATATTCACAAAATTTTCATGCATATATACAAACTGTAAATAGGCAGCTAAAATACATAATAATTAATATGTTAGCTTAGCATTTTTGCAAGAACAAAGAACTTTAATCCTATACACTGATAATAAATATCAATGACTTCAGAAAGTCATTGATTAATAATATATAGGTACACATCAGGGTGAATGAATGGTAAGTCGCCGTATTCCTTTCAAGAGATGTTAGTAGAGCTTATTTGCAACTGATTTAACTGTAATATGCATAGTGCAAAACAACAGTTTCTGAGATATTTTATTATTTTTTTTTTTAGAAACTTCCCTTGCCCTTATGTGTTTCAAAAAACGTGTTTTATTGCTTAAGCGGAGATTTCTCACTCAAAAATAAGACATATAGTTACTATCAACATGGGTCCATTGCTGTTTCGTACTTGAAATGCAGAATGTTGAAATTTTATTATTTAGGTTAATTTTGCAAAGAAAATATATACACCTCTGACTTATTTAGTTTTAGATGGCACAGTTATGTAAACAGTTAATTGCTGAAAAGAAGTCATCTCTTGATTTTTGTTAGATTTAGGTTTCGTGTTGGAGGTAAATGCAATTTTTTTATGTAGGGTACTTTATAGCATTATTTTATTATTTTTTTATTTTTTTTTTAATAGACTTAAAAAGACTTTAAAAATTGCATTTATCTTCTACACGATGCCGATATCTAAAAAACGTCAAGAGGTGAAATTTTTTCGGCAATTAACTTTCTACATAATTGGGCCATCAAAAACTAAAAAAATCAGTGGCGTATATATTTTTTTTGCAGTTAACGTAAAGAAAAATAAAAATTTAATATCTCAGAAACGAAGCAAAAATGGACCTATGTTGATAGAAATTAGGTATATTTGTCTTATTTTTGAGTGTAGAATCTCCGTTTAAGCGATAGCACATGTTTTTCGAAACCCTGTATCTCTTTAATCTGTAAACAATTGATGCTCTACCTATACCTAGTATTTTTGTATTATTGATGGAAGTAAAATATAATTTTTAAAACTTCATATAAACCTCATTCGAAAAGTAATATATAAAGTATACAAGTTTTTAAATAATTTGCACGTTTAATGCATTATTATCAAATTTTAAAAATAAATTCCTATGAATGTACGATTGGGCTGAATTTTTTTCACAAATATAGTTTTTTAGCTTATCTTTTTATCTTACTAAAGTATTTAACCTAATTTTTGTTACATAACTATGTAAACTAATGCAGGAAACTGAAATATTAAAGAAAGTTTTATTATTTCTTTATTTTAAAAATAAAATATCTCAAAAACTATTAGATCTCTAAATCAATTGCAAATGAGTTTTACTAAACCACCCTCAAAGGAATAAGCCGACTTACCAGTCACCCTGTATGTGTATTGTATAATAAAACGCCACTACAATAAAAATGCAGATATTGACTATAAATTGTATGTAATACACAAGCAAAAAATATCAAAAAGGAAAATAACTTGGGAAATCTATACACAACCATTAAACTTCAGAAGAATACTTTTTCACCTACAATATAGTGGCGTTTTGTATTTATTTCTTGTAAAGTATAACGTAATTAAAATAGCTTGCATGCAGTAAAACCAGAATTATTAAACTTACCTTCTGATATTGAAATTAAGGACTCCAATTCCCAACTTGCTATCCTAGACTCATTAACTTCTATTTCACAGTTCATAATGTTCATAAACTTCTTTTCAAGTGTAACTTTACAAATATAAATTATTTCATAATAATCAACATCTATGAACAAAGTACAGCACACATAATTCGACGCGTAGTTGGTAATGTATGTCGTCTTTATTTGGCAAAGACATAGCTTTCTACCTCCCACCACTGCGCGATTCACTTTTTCCAATATTAGAACACTTCACATTGAGATTAGCATGTATTCAATCAAGGGTAACAGTTATTGGATTAATAGTATGTATAATTCTTCCAGCAAAGTTGTTTGTAGTTTTATTCCTAGAGTAGTATTCTCATGTCAAGAAAAACATTTAAATAAGAATTTAGTTTAAAATGTCCTTATACTTACTCTCACAGTTAACAGTACTTGAAAGAAGTGTACTATTAAGAGTATATTTAATGCATACTTATCCTTCGAAGGAATCAAACTTATATTGACTTAAAGACTTGCGCTAATGAAACTCAAAAATATATCTGTTCTTGGTTTACAATTGGTATATTATTGAAACAATAATAATTTATTATGCCAAGTAATATTTTTCTAGTGACAAGTATAAAAATTCAAGAATAATCGATGATTTTGATATAGAATAGTTTTCTTTCCGTATGGTCACGCTTATTTCATTGATAATAGAAAATGAAGCGGTATCCACCCCTTTGCCTTTGACAAAGTATTATGATTCATTAATTATGCTTTCTTTCAGTAAATATTTATACGATTCGTATTTATATTTTCCAGAAAGTTGGTAGGAGACTAATTGGTCGGAAATTAGTAACATCAAGGTCATCTCTCTTTTTTAAATAGAGCTTTGATAATGGCGAATTTTAATTTGAATTTTATTTCAAAATTACTCGAGAGTGGGTATACCTCGCTGTGGTTGGGGCATTCTTAGTATTGTAAGATGCATATAAACACAAAAAAAGTCCATTTGCGACAATGCGGGCGCCCTATTTTGAGTAAAGTATTATGTTTTTTTTTTTGAAAAATAAAAATACCACAACAAAGAAAAATAATAAAATATTTTTTTTTTTGACAAAATGATATGGTAAAAATTCGCTAATTATAGCAAAATTCGCCAGTGTCTAATTAGTTACTATTTTTTTCTTTTCTTTTCATATTATTATGTTTCATAAGATAATTTGTTAACGAGTTATGGGAAACCAGTATTCTTTTTAAAAACACATAACCCATGTGGACCACTGTAATACGTTTTAATAACAAAAAATAAGAACAAGGAAGTAAATGTGTTGGTGCTGAATCCAATCAACAAATATTTTTGTTACAGCAGCAAATTTTGTTTGTGGGTTCGAAGAGAAGTTTGATATGACTACGAAATGATCGACAATCGTCCAACATTTTCTTATTACAGTATTTTAACGACCTGTTTACTTACCTAAGATTTGTTGCGATTTGCCTGTAAAACTGTTTCTTTTTATTTTCATAACAAAATTATTTATTGTTTCAAATAAAATAAACAATGTGTTAGGTATTCAAATCATTTTTTGCTTTAATATTTACGATGTGCCCATATATGTTTTTTTTCAACAAATTAGAATTTAAAATTTGCTTATCTCATGTATCATTCATTTATGACAACCACTGTAAGATTAATCAATTTTATTCGCCGGTTTTTTTGTTTCGACCAAAAGCTAAACTTCATTAGAATAATTTAAAACATTAGTATTCTAGCGTATACATGGGTTTATCATTATTTTTTATTAACATTTTCCATATATACAAATTATAAACGTATAAAATTTTGAATTTTGTATATGGCCATTAAAACAGATATTTTTTATTTTCATGTTCATCAGTTTTTTTGAATGAATTATTAATGTAACATTTCCTTTTTCAGTTATAGAACAAAGTATAGAAACGGAAGAACAAAATAATAAATCTTCGGCTGATTTGAGGATACGAAAAACACAGCATTCAGCGTTATCCAGGAAATTTGTAGAAGTTATGACTGAATATAATCGGACGCAGACGGACTACAGAGAGCGATGTTTAGCAAGGATAAAACGGCAGTTAGAAATTAGTAAGTTCCTTTTTAGATCGTCAATAGAAATCTGCACCTAAAGATAATTAAAAGGGTTTTATATCAAACTAATAAACCTTACATAGTTTAATCTACGCCATATATTCTGTGCGGGCAATTCGGCAAGAAAATTTCACATCTAAGTAAGATTAAAATCTAATGGCATCAATTAAATTTAGTTACATGAGCAATAAAATATGGATTAAGAGTAGTGTGAATTTTTATTATTATTATTATATGTAGGTATTTTACTCTCCATTTTTCAGTAGCGATAGCAAATAGTACCTTAAACAGGCGCAGACGGCCATGGAATAACATCACTCGTAATTGGGCTGTGAAAAGAGGCGGCCATTGTGTATTTTTTCATTGAGTTTGATTTTTGACAGTCTACAAAACGTCTAGTAGCTTAAAATACGATTTACCGTTGTTGGTTACATGAAACAATTAAAAATAGAATGAGAATAGTTGATTTTATTGTTTTTAATTAAATATTATCCACTAACGATGGTGGAACGTTCTATTTAGCCAAATATTCTAAAGCAAATTAGTTTCAAGAAATTAAACGTCAATTTGTAAATTTCGCGATATTATTTGACAAGAAAATTTACCGTGTAATTTCACCAGGTGAAAAATTTGCGGAAATTGTTATGGTTGCCATGCGGTAACGACACAAAATTTAAACCTCATTGGTTGTAAACAAGGTGTGAAATTTCTATGTTCCACTTAAATTGTCCTGTAGTTTAGTAGTGTTAGTGCATTTTAACGATTTTTTCATGACTCAAACAATTATAAAAACCTGGTTTCTCATTACATAATATATGTAATATTGAAAACCTATAATTTTAATAGAAAATTTGCTAGGTACACTTGATTTAAAAAAAAACTGGTACAAGTCTTGTAATCGAAAATCTTAATAGTTTAGTTGTGTGCATATATCTGTAAATAGGGCTGGCCAGGCATGTCGAGAGGGGGGTGGAGAAGAGATGATTTACCCCGGACCTGGGTTTTTTGGAGGAGATCGGTTTTCTTTGTGTTTTTAAACTTATTAAACCTTTCTCTTTTATTTTATTCAAATGGAATTTTAAAAAAATAATTAGAAAATGACTTTTTCAAAACATTTTCAAGCCTGCCATATTATTGTTTAAAAAAAATAATATTTGTTATGGATAATTCTACTAATGGTTGTAATTAAAATATTAACTGAATAATGATAATTCTATTTTTAAAATAAGAACACAAAAATACCACTTGAGATTAAAAAAAATGTAAACAATGCAAACTGAACATAAAAATACAATAGTAAAATAAAATAAATGTACTTCAATTACGTAATACAGAATTAACTAATATTTTGTCATTGCTCCATTAACGTCTAAAACTGCCTGAAGTCTTGCAGGCATGGACAAAATCAGATTTCTTGCAAGGTCAACTTCTTGCGACAAGTTCTCCCAAGTGTCTTCAATTATCCCTTCCAATTCTTGGGCATTATTTGGATGGTTATTTAATTTTCTTATATGTTTCACCATTAGTCCCGATACATTTTCAATTGGATTTAAATCCGGACTTTTAGATGGCCACGGTAACAATTCTATGTTTTTATTAAGAAACCATTGCCTGACACGATGGGCCGTATGTATGGAGCAGTTGTCTTGTTGGAAAATAAAACTATTTTCCGGAAACACCTCTATTACTGACGACAACATAATATTGTCTAATATTTCAATATATTTAATGGAATTGAGATGACCACCACTGTTCCAACACACACCTAACCCATTTAGGCTCATCCAAGCCCAGACATTGACTGAAAACCTTCCTGATATTTGTGGACCGAAAGTATATTTTTCGTCGCATCTATTGGAAGGAGGCCTATATACGCGAAAATGTCCATCGTTAAAGGGTTTAAAAACCTTTTCGTCAGAAAAGACAACTTGTCCCCAGAAGTTTTCATCATTGATTATATAGTTGAGTGCAAAAATAATCCTACCCTGCTTCTTTTCTTCTGAAAGTTTGTATTTTTTAGCCGCTGAACAACTCCTCAAGTCGCTTTGTAGTTTTATTCTTCTGCAAGCAGTAGATACCGAAGCAGGGAAATTTGTCTCTGAAATTGCATTTACTGCAGTCTGAAAAGGGTTTTCTATTAGGTAATTTATAAGATTTTCATCTTCTTGATTATTGCTCTTTCTGGGCCTACCGGAATCAACTTTACGGGATACCGTTTGGTTGGTTTCCCATTGTTTTTTAATACTCATTATCGTAGTTTTACTCACATTGTATTCAGCAGCAAGTCTTCTTATGGACCAACCATTTTCAATTTTAGAAACAATTCGAAATTTTTGAATATCTGTTAGATGTCGAACCATTTTTAATAATGACGTCACTGATTAACGTCAAAGTGACATTTGTAAGATTATTAATATCAATCAAAGAACGAATGATTTACATAGCTAAAAGAAAGTGTACCAGTTTTTATTGAAATCAACTGTACCTACAGAAGAAATAATAATTTTCAAATACTTAATTAAGTTTTTGGAAGTATTCATTGCTGTATTTAGCTGCAGTCATAAAGCTAACACAAAAGTATTGCAGTGTAGCACGTTTTAATAATGAATTTCATTATTTTTCAATTAGGTTTGCTTCTTGATCTAACGTTGAAGTTTTTTTAAAATTCTCAAACATCATCTTTAACTAACGTTTCTTATTAAAGGACATTGTTAAATATTTTTAATTTCTTAGCAGGTATATTAATATATTGTAATAACATTTTTTTTTATTGAAATATTTAAATGTGTTATATATTTTTGGAAATGGAAAATGAAAATATTTTCGACCCTGTGGTAAGATAGAAAATGGTCCCTAAATACTGAAACATTTGATATAAATGAGAACAATGATCAGAATAATAGCTCTTCCTATGTTTTTATATTCACAAATCTGGCAAATTTGTTGTATTTTTTCAATACTAGGATAGTTTCTAATAAAAATAAATAGAATAATTCTTGTTGAAACATTTACACCATCCATTTAATAAATATTGTGTGTTTAGAAGTTATGAGCAAACTCTAGTTTCCAGGTGCTCATTTTCCAAGATGGCGGACAAAGCCTACATCAGATAACAGACGTTATTTAAATCATCTTTCCGTTGGATTGTGAAATTTACTACAAGATTTTTCCGCTTCAAATCTTGAAATGACCTACAATCCTTAAATATCCAAAACTAAAAATCCTTAAATTTTGAAATCGGAATTTTCTATTTTTTTCTCGCATCTTCTTTGGGTATTAAGTCACTTATAATACAATTTACTTAAATTAAAATTAATTCAGATTATACTTTCAATATGTTTTATATTTTAATACATTACTATTCAAAAAATAAAATTAGTCACTCTTTTTAACTTCGATATTTTTGTTATATTTGGAAAATTTAATCAAAGTAATTTAAGAGTTAATGTTTAAGCAGGCTGTGATCGATTTTGGTGATAAACAATATTAGACAAGTCTGACAGCTTGCGGATATTTAAAAGAAGCAATGGCTCAACAAAACAATAACAGTGCCCAACAATTAACGATTTACTAACTGTAAAGCTGTAACTTACTTCTGGAAGTGTATTCACAACGTTATGTTGCCCAGCAGCTTAGGGTTATACAGGGAACCATGTAGAAGCTTTGGAAACAATACAAAAAAACAGGTACCGAACTATTTACAAGTCGTAGGAGAAAAAGTACATAAAACGATGATCGTTTTCTGCGATCGCAAGCCCATCGAAATCGCACACGTACCGCACGTGTCCTTGAAGAGGATCTCGTGAGAGCAAGCGGAACAAGAATTAGTGACCAAACCGCAGTAGGCTAAGAGAGTCTAATTTGAAATCAAGACGTCCTGCAAAACTGCCCAAATTAACCAGAGGTTTCAATTTGGGTGAAAGCACTTGAACCCTTATCTTCGTCACAGGACTTCTGTCATGTTTAATAAGGTTAATGTTCTTCTGTTAGGTAATGGTGGACGTGTAAGAGTCTAGTGAACGTTATATGATAAATACAGTGCACGAAACCGCCCCTTTCTGTGGTAGATCCATAACGGTGTATTGTGAAATAAAAATAAACACTCGCACGGACCTTGTTATCATTTGCAGTGGCGGTCTAACAGCTCGAAGGTACATTGACGAGATTCTGCAGACTCAAGTGATCCCACGAGCAAATGCTGTTGGTCAAAACTCATGCACACCACTCAAATCGTCACTGATTATCTTAATAATCAAAATAGTCTTAAATGGATTAGCCCGCCTGCAGCCCAGACATAAATCCAATCGAACATGTTTGGGATCAATTAGGGAGACGTATTGGACGAACGTCCAAATCCTCTAATTACAGCTAAAGGCACAGGCTCTAATTGAAGCATGGGATAATTTTCCACAAAACACCTTTCGAATGCTTATTTGTAGCATGCCATTAAGCTGCGCAGCACTTGTACAAGCAAGAGGAGGCAACACTAGGTATTATGTTCAAAATTGTTAAAGAGTTGATAGACCTTTGTTTATCCTGATTTAATTTCAACTACTTTATTTTTGGATATATTAGCAATACAAACTAGTAGTAGGTTGTTAAATTGTTCTTTTTTTTTTTTTTAATTTGTTAAACTTAATTAAATAAATGATGGTTCCTTATACATACCGAGTTTGATTTAAATCTCTCAAGACATGATAGAAATATTGAAGTTCAAAACAGTGACTACTTTTATTTTTTGAGTACTGTAGTTTTACCGATTTAATTCGTTTCTTTATTTTTTCCATTAACTAACATTAATTTTGTTATCTTAACTCTATAGCCGGTAGAACAACCACCAATGAGGAGTTAGAGGAGATGTTAGAACAAGGAAATCCAGCAGTGTTCACACAAGGTGTAAGTTGTCGCAATAACCACGTTCTGACATTTATTAATATAATGTGTCTCTTGCAGATAATAATGGAAACGCAACAAGCTAGACAAACTTTAGCGGATATCGAAGCTCGGCATGCTGATATCATTAAGTTAGAAAATTCAATTAGAGAATTACATGACATGTTTATGGACATGGCGATGTTGGTAGAGAATCAGGTAATTTATTGTCTATAACTAGGTCGGAGCCTAGCGCATACGAGCTAGAATTTATGCAACTAAAATTGATGTCTGCTGGTTATGATGTTTTAATAAACATGGACTGCTTGTATTTGATATCGCACTACCAAATGAAAATGGGAACTTTTTACTGTTATCATGACTTTTATTCTTTGTTTCTATTTATGTGTAACTTGTTCAGAACTATGGTAATGTAGATATATTTTTATTTCTATCGAGGTGCA
The DNA here is from genome assembly GCA_029963845.1 of Rhamnusium bicolor. Lineage (NCBI taxonomy): Eukaryota > Metazoa > Arthropoda > Insecta > Coleoptera > Cerambycidae > Rhamnusium > Rhamnusium bicolor. Next base: position 166,357 of record JANEYF010000845.1, read on the forward strand.
TTCATTCTCATATTTTACGTATATTTTCAGACATAAATTAGATATTGTGTGAAGAGGTTAAGTTACTCTTTAATATTACATCTTTAAGGTTCCTCAAATATTAGATATCGATGTCAGTAAAATAAGAGTAAATAGAAATAAAAAAGTTTAATATGAACCTAAATATCGTTGAAAATATATGTCTTAGCTCAAATGGTAAATGTACGGTTGGTTTCCAGAACTATTTAAAAAATAAAATATAAAAATAAATTAGGTTTCCTCTTCTTGGTAAAAGTTTAAAATATAGAGTGGAATGAAAAAATAATAACGCTGAAAAATTTTTTTGCTAATTATTATTTACTACTTTTACAAAACTTATCATAGATAAGTAAAATATATATTTTTTTAAACAATTATTTTCCCGGCTATTTGCCAAAACGCTGAAACTTGGATTACAAAAAAGATAATATGCACATTATGTTCAGTGTGACTGACTCAATAATGTTATTTTTAATTCCAACTACTCTGTTCAGTAAAACCAAAAATAATAAATCACAAGGTACTCACCAGTTAAACAATCACTTTAAAAACTTTAAGACATCTGCTGACACGTGTTTGTGCTTTTAGCTTCCTCTGGACGACTCACCCAAAGCACAAGAATAAGTAACCTTATTCTTGTGCCCAAAGGATGTAAAGAAACTGAATACTAGTAAACCCCAATGTAATAAACATTGATGGCTTCAGAGAATAGGGTAATTGAAACTATATAGTGGAAATTCCCCGTAGGGTAGAAAGAATAATTTAAAGATAAAAATAAATTAGGTTTCCTCTTCTTGTAATCCAGGTTTCAGCGTTTTGGCAAATAGCCGGGAAAATAATTGTTTAAAAAGATATATGATAAATCAAAAAGAAAAATTCTCATAAAATTCCTTTATTACTGTGACCGGTTTCGTGAACAAATTAATTACTTCACATCATCAGACACAGGAATTTTTATAAATAAAAAACCAGGGTCGTCAAATTAAAATTAAAAAAAGTTTTGCAACATAGTCAAATAATCAGTAAATGTAAGATATAAAATTTTTGGTATCTAATTAACTTTTTGATACAAATTTTTTTTTTCTTTTTTTTTTTCTAAATTTTTTTTTTAACGTGCTTGTCCTTTTAAACACATACATACACTGTTCACGAAACCGGTCACAGTAATAAAGGAATTTTATGAGAATTTTTCTTTTTGATTTATCATGAATAATTACTCATATGGGATCAACCTACCTACGTTAAAAAGATATATGTTGTACTTATCCATGATAAGTTTTGTAAAAGTAGTAAATAATAATTTAAATTTTTCAGCGTTATTTTTTCATTCCACTCTAAATAAAATATGTTCGATTAAATTATTAAACAAAAAAATCTCGAGAAAGTCATTTGACAAACCCTACCATAAATTTTTTAAACACTGTCATTTACTAGAAGGGGCCTATTAAACCATAGCCCGGAACAGACAAATTGTCCTGATTCATCTATGCGTATTTTTATATGTTCCTTTTTGCAATCTAATGCTTTGTTAGTTCCAAAATCGGTTATTTTTTATTATTAAAAGTCACGTATTTGAATTCTAAAAGATTAGAACCCGATATAACCCGTTATGATGTTAAAAGCTGCAATTTTGAGAAAACTTATATTAGTATATTTCTCAGTAAAGGGTGTAGACTGGTAGAACTCAGAAATAGAATACGATGGAAACAGAACTTCTAGGGAAAGTTGGACAGTCGCCAAGAGAGTGATCATTCAGGGAAAAATCGAATGGGTTGTATAAGCTCATTCCAACCGTAAAAATGCCCGGGAGCAGGGGGGTTATACCATTAATGTTGCAACAGGGAACGGATCTGCAAGAGAACGTGGTACAATACTCAGAGCCAGTCTGGCTCTGGGAAACCTATTAGGGTGGTATTTATACCCAAGGCCCGGAGAGCATCCCACTCTAAGCTAAATCCCTAAAAGGGCCGGTATATCCACCTCCCGGTAAAGTTACCGAACAGATAAATTTGAGAATCAAATAGTTAAACCAGTAAAATAATAGTTACTATTTATCTGTTTTTACAGAACAGTTATTCCATATGAGAATATACTTCGCTGTTATCAGTTTTTTACAAAAGTAGAGATGTAATAATAAATATAAATCTGTTTGGTAACTAACAACCATTCTACCAGAAGATGGATATACTAGGCCTAAGGCCAATCAGTCTTGTCTTTTATACTTAAGTCTTGCTGGACAGGCACATTATGGACGGTGCACTGGTTACGAAACCAAACCAATGCACTCAGGCCAATCTGCATACCAAGCAGGAAAGTCAACAGCAACGGTACTCCACCATCTAATCAGGAGAATGGAGTAGACGCTGAGGGAAAAGACGGTTGGGCTGGGAGCCTTTCTCGACGTCGACAAAACTTTTTTTTCTTCAATTACCAGGGCTATCAGAGAACGTGGGATTGAGCCCACCTATTGCCTTTTATAGTTTAGCCGTAAGCCGCGCTTAAAGTTGTATAATCAAAACCCGTGACGCGTGGGAGCGGCCATATTGACACTTAATTGTTTAATTTATTATGTACATTTTATAGCTATTGAAACGAGTCAAAAAAAATTATGGATGTTCTCGCATTGTAGAGAAATTTTCCGCAATGAAAAAAATTTTTTCTACCAAAAAATTCTAATTTTGACGGCTCCGCGAAAAAAAATTCTCAATTTTATCAGGATTTCAACAAATTTAAAGTTAAGATATCTTGGAGATTATTTATCGTAAACCAACAAAATGTATGTGCAAAATGAAGGTCCTTTAATAACTGATAAATCTGATCCCTTGATATTTTATTGTAAACTCTATAAATAAATAACACAACAACAAACAAAAATACAATTTTTTATCAATCCCTTGCATTTTTTTTCATTATAATTTACAACTTCTTTTAAATAAATAATTGTTATACACAATTTGAGAGAAATCGTAATGTTTGCAAAAAATCCTTATATTTTCCTGAAACCGAAACTCATGAAAAGATTAAATGTATATATTTTTTTAATTCTTTCATGTGTCGCTTACAGAAAAATATAAGGATTTCTTTTTTGCAAATATAACGATTTTTCCCAAATTGTTTATAACAATTGTTTATTTAAAAGAAGCTGTAAATTATAATGCAAAAAATCCGAAAATATGCTCTTTGTTATCAAGTCTTCAAACAATTGGACAGTTTTTGTTAAATCAACATTGTTAAATATTTTTCATGCAAGGGATTGATAAAAATGATACTTTTGTTTCGTTATCACTTTTTTACAGCGAAACTACAGGTTTTACAACAAAATATCAAGGTATCAGATTTATCAGGTATTAAAAGACAGATAAGACAGATATCTAAACTTTAAATATCAATAAATTGAAAACAAAATTTGAATTTTTGGTCGAAAAATTTTTTTATTGCTGAAAGTTATTGAAAGTGGAGCTGCCCTCTTGTTGTAGCAGGTCTTTAATTATACTTTAACTATGTATGGTATTTATAATATGTGTTTATTCTTCTTGCTAGGACCTTAAAAAGTTTCAGTTAAAAGATTGTTTATTGCTAAGTTTGTAATAAATTGTTTAGCTGATTCTCATTACATAGCTTATATTACCATCAATCAACACGATTAATTATATTTTTTTCGACAACAAAAAAAATTTTTTTGTACGTTCAATGATAATAATTTTTTTTTTAGTCAAATTTTACAGAGTTATTCAAAATACAGAAAAAGTGTTTAATGATGTTTAGTACCGAGTTATAAATTAAAAGTTTTCAAAAGTAAGATGTATTTTAATTTAAAAATTAAAATATAATTCTGTTTTATCGGATTTCTCTTTCAAATATCTTGAAAAAGTTCAGCTAGACAGGTTGTATAAGTATCAATTTGGAATTGATTTTATGAAATGACAAAAATATCAAACTGTTTTTATACTAAAAGCAAAGACAGACGATGATGACGGTTATATGAAAAAGTCCGATCTAAATTATTTGTCATTGTGTTGTAACGTTGCATTCGCTCAACCTTTGTATTAAAATCGATGCATTTAATATTATTATTACCATTATAAAGCAGAAAGGTCTTAAGTATTTTCCTGCAGGAAATTATATGTAAATGTCACAAAGAATAAATACCATCTAACAGAAGAGCGATGTCAATTACAAGCAGTTTTTTTATTAATCGATTTGGAATAATCGATTTATTTTTACTGGAATGCAACGTAAATTTTAATATTTTCACTGACTTTAATTTATTGATGAAAATAGTTACATAATGTATAAATTTTACGTTGAAATTGCTAAAACAATTAAACTTGTCTTTTAATTTTTTGATGCCCAGTTTATTGTGCAACCATAAAAATTCAATAGTAATACGCAGAATAACAATTCTTACGGAACGTTAATTATAATTGGTATAATGGATTAGTACCGTTATATACCTGTTTTCGTGAAGCACCAGCTTTTTCATTCATTGCTCATGAATGTGAAGTCTATAAATAGGAAACTAAATCTTGGAACGCTCATAGCCATTGGCGTATTATGTACTATAGTAATAATATGCAAGTCAGTTAATTAATATATAGTAAGCGTTAAAAAGCATTGGTCATTTTCAGTAGATAAGTAATAAAAATGTATAACCTTCACATACAGAATCGGTGATAATTTCTTTTTAATAGTAAACTTTGCAGTTATATTTCAATGTTTGATAGTTTCCAAAACGGATCGTTGGGGTTTGCAACGATATTTTCGTGTTGAACATTTTGTAAAATTTAATTCATGTGTTGAAATAACGTACTACTTGATAAATATTTCGAGGCAACAAAATTTATTGCACCATAATTCACAAAACACGGAACTGCAGAATACAACAATTTTCTGAAAGTTGCTTTTTTGCAGTATTGTAACGATGTAAACACGAATACAAACGTTATGCGAATGACGGTCCCCATTCTAAACAACCCTGTCCCTTTTCGCATCTTTATCTCACTGCCACGATATGTTTGTCAAGTAGTAGATTTTGTCGTCACCTTAATATTCGGAATTCTCCTTCAAGCACTATTGCGTATTGGATTAGGAAATGACGAAATAATGGGTTAATTCTAAACAAAAAATCAACCAGTAAGCCAAGATCGATATCAGATATTGAACCAAAATTATTCATGAGCGACGAAAAACACTTCACTTTAAATGGGACTGATAAAATTGTCGTTACTGGGTCACAGAAAGTTCATGTGAAATTCACGAAAAGCCTTTACATTCCTCGAAAGTGACAGTTTTGTATATTTTGTTTCATCGTGATTGATGGTAACGATTACATTTCGAAAATGTATGCTTCAAAGTTTTTTCACCACAAATAGAGAGAGATAAATTAGTATTGTTTCAACAAGATTGTGCTACTAGTCACATTGCAAGAATTAGTAGCATGTCTTACAACAATCGTTCCCAAATAAACTGATTTCTCGTTCTGGCCTTAATTGTCCCTCGATTTCTCCGAACATCGGCGTTCCTGACTTTTCTTTGGGGCTACTTAAAGAGTAATGTACTTATAAGAAGTCCAAGAATTATAGACGAGCTCAAAACATAAGAAATTGAGGCTATATCCCAGAATGTGGTGCAACGTGTGATGGGGGATTGCGTCCGTCGCGCTGTTTATTGAGAGGAGTGAGTTCAGCTCGTGGCACAGTGGGACTAAATTCCGAAAATCTTGCCAAAATTCTGAAACTGTCAAAGTGAATGAATAATGCACATAAGTGTTTGGGAAAATAAAAAAAAAATTAATTGTTAGTGGAGGATGAAACGGGATGAAATAAGAAAATAATTGAAATTTGTAAAACTCATCATTTTAATTTCAGTTACATAGAAAGAACATTACAAAAACATATTGTTACCCCGGGACTTACCCGTTAATTATGAGGAAGATCTGCTCCCCAAATGGCAACAAAATTTAGTATTTTTGGTGCAGCTCCTCGGTATGGTAGGAGGCCACTACACCGCCGGCAAGTCAGGAACTGGGCGAGGTTTTTTAATCGTCTCAAAATATGATACGTAATAGTATCAAATTAGTATAAAGTACCAAAATAGCGTATTGAGTGAGCAAGGTGGGTTGTGTGATATACTAATTTGAAGAAGAATAGAATTAATAATAGTTTATTTGACCGTGAAACGGAGCAAAAACAAAAAAAATAAATGATAAAGGAAACAGAAAAATTCTCATAAAATTCCTTTATTAATGTGACCGGTTTCGTGAACAAATTAATTACTTCACATCATCAGACACAGGACTACAATAGAAAATGTGTGGTGGTTACATACATACATAAATAAATGTTAATAAGTTAGTAAAACTTAAAAAACAGGAATACAGAAGACAATTATTTCAATATTTTTTAAAATTAGTAAAAACTTGTAAATAAAAAATGTTTGATAAAATTTGTACCAGAAAGATTGAAATTATTTAAATTAATCAGGATTACGTTAGTTTAAAAATTATAATATAGAAAATGTAAAATTTAAATAATTGAAATGTGTAAAAAAAGGAAATTATTTTTATATAATACTTACATTTTTATAAATATAAAACCAGGGTAGTCAAATTAGAATTAAAATAGTTTTGCAACATGTCAAATTATAAGTAAATGTAAGATATAAATTTTGTTAGTATCTAATTAACCTTTTTTAATAAAATTTCTAAAATTTAACGTGTTTCTTTTAAACACATACATATACTACAATAGTTAAAATCTAATAAGGGATAAATATTTTTTTTAAAAAGAAATAGATTAAAAATAGTGCCCTCTAACGGACTCTATAAGAACTAACGTACAATAAAATTAAAATTAAGTTAGAAAACTATGTGTGCACCAGGTTTCTTTTTTCACAATAGTGGAGTTAATTATATTTCGACTGCAGATGGTGAAAGCGGTGAAATTATATTTGAACGTGGTGGAAAAATTAACTTCTAAGAAATTGAGGTTATAATGTCGAGCACGTGGGACAGATTTCAGTAGAAAAATTACAATAATATAAATTAAATTAGATAACCACAGAGAAAGTCAATGAAGATTGAAATTGGACCTGTGAGTTCAGAGATAATGTGTTGGGATCTCTTGAATCTTTCAGGATTTCTAAACTTTCAAGGTTATTAATCAAATTTCCTCTTTTTCCTAAATGTAATATTTTAAGAGTATTATCAAATGTATGGTTGCTATCTGCAAGATTGTCTTGCAGATAGCAACCATACATTTGATAATACTCTTAAAATATTACATTTAGGAAAAAGAGGAAATTTGATTAATAACCTTGAAAGTTTAGAAATCCTGAAAGATTCAAGAGATCCCAACACATTATCTCTGAACTCACAGGTCCAATTTCAATCTTCATTGACTTTTCTGTGGTTATCTAATTTAATTTATATTATTGTAATTTTTCTACTGAAATCTGTCCCACGTGCTCGACATTATAACCTCAATTTCTTAGAAGTTAATTTTTCCACCACGTTCAAATATAATTTCACCGCTTTCACCATCTGCAGTCGAAATATAATTAACTCCACTATTGTGAAAAAAGAAACCTGGTGCACACATAGTTTTCTAACTTAATTTTAATTTTATTGTACGTTAGTTCTTATAGAGTCCGTTAGAGGGCACTATTTTTAATCTATTTCTTTTTAAAAAAATATTTATCCCTTATTAGATTTTAACTATTGTAGTATATGTATGTGTTTAAAAGAAACACGTTAAATTTTAGAAATTTTATTAAAAAGGTTAATTAGATACTAACAAAATTTATATCTTACATTTACTTATAATTTGACATGTTGCAAAACTATTTTAATTCTAATTTGACTACCCTGGTTTTATATTTATAAAAATGTAAGTATTATATAAAAAATAATTTCCTTTTTTACACATTTCAATTATTTAAATTTTACATTTTCTATATTATAATTTTTAAACTAACGTAATCCTGATTAATTTAAATAATTTCAATCTTTCTGGTACAAATTTTATCAAACATTTTTTATTTACAAGTTTTTACTAATTTTAAAAAATATTGAAATAATTGTCTTCTGTATTCCTGTTTTTTAAGTTTTACTAACTTATTAACATTTATTTATGTATGTATGTAACCACCACACATTTTCTATTGTAGTCCTGTGTCTGATGATGTGAAGTAATTAATTTGTTCACGAAACCGGTCACATTAATAAAGGAATTTTATGAGAATTTTTCTGTTTCCTTTATCATGAATAATTACTCATATGGGATCAACCTATCTACGTTAAAAAAAATAAAGCTTGGCAAAATAGTCAAATACGGATTGTCAATATGTTTAGTGACAGGAATATATATTACCCAAGTACATAGCTATATCCTTGTGCGTTATAATATGTTATTATGTGTTAATGTTATTATGATAAGGATTATTTTGCCTTACAAATAAGAATTTCGTAACTAAAACTAGAGGTATACAAACCCAAAAGAAAATTGTAAATCTTAGTTATAGTGAAACGTCTAACTAATTTGTATTATATAACTTCTCTCTACATATAACATATAAACACAGTACCGTAAAGTTTCAAAATTATCCAAGGATTGCACAATGACAGGGCTGCTTGTCGTTCGTATAAATCTATTTAGATTTATACGAACGACAAGCAGCCGGAGGAACGTCTCCTCACTCCTCAGTTCTCACTCCTCGTAATACCGAGTAACATCCCTGCATGTAACCTGGAACTGGCTGAACCCCTAGCCTCTACAATTCTTGCCTGCAACTAGCGAGTTTTGCACCCCAGACTTGTTCTTATGACTACAAGAGGACACTATACTTGAAATGATAGATTTTGCAATAGATTTAAGAAAGAAAAAAAACTAGGTACTTGCACATGGAGATAGGTGACAACGCGTAAATCCCTTGAAAGGTACAATTTTCTTCAATACAAACAGCAGCAAACTGTCACAACCAAAACGATGAAAATCGTAAGCTGTAGGAAAATTAAGATATCCCCGAAGGATGATTTCACAATCAATTTTAATTTTCTTCCCACAGAAAGCGTTGATCACTATCAAACGTAAGTTAGCACCCTTTTTTCTTTCTCAACCAACTAAAAAAACTATCCAAAAAAAAAAAACTATTTGAAACTTGACGATCCCAGAGATAAAATCAAATATTTAAAAAAAATTCACTAATAAAGACAGAACCAGACAAATGGTGAAATAGGCTAACACCTGGGCTGGTACACGGGAGCATCAATATTGAAACAAAGAAACACCGCAATTTAACCGATCAGTCTTATAAACATAAAATGTAGCTATTTGGGACAGTTTGTTCTAACTCGTTATCTTAACGACGAGTTTGGTTATGCATTTTAGAAGGATAACTGTGGCGTTATATCCGCGCGTGCGCCTATGTCTCAACCGATTTGTTGCCTTGTACAAATAAACCCTAATTTACTAAATATACGTTAAATGACAACCCGCGTCTGAAAGAAGTAAACAACTTATAAACCTCTTAAGTGATTTACTGAAATAAATAGCAATAAACTATTTTACAATATATATAAGAGGTGTCGTATATTACTATTTCATGACAACGAACCAGGACTAAAATAAACCGTAACAATATTCAAAAGATTAAATCACCGAAAGGGTAAATTTCAAGAGGATGAAAGAAATTATATTTTCAAAAGATTTATCAGAAATTTATCACTATCTAGTCACTATCTTCTTCGGAATTATTTTCAGAAGTGGACATTTCTGAACTTGATAGAATGGGTCTCTACAGTCAGGTCAGGTGCAGAAAGGAGTTGCAGAATTTCCTGAGTTAGAGGTTTGCTACACTTTGGGGATAGAATTTTTTCATCCAGTTATGTCTGAAGAAACTAGAAGGCGGCGTATTAAATCTTCATTCGTTGTTTCCCGCGAAATCTTCCTGGTGTGGCTTCTCCTGCACATTTTTTTATATCTTTATTTCTACATTTCTGAGCATCTTCTAAAAGTTTGTTGCATCGTGAATTAATATTTTGTGCATGCTAGCTGGTATATCATGCCATGGGAAACTTTTCTATAAACAGTTTGGCTTTTGCATAAATCATCAAATTTATTAGTATTGATTTTAAGCCCCGGGCACATTGATTTCAACATGATGCCACAATGTTTCAGTAAACTGACAATCAATTTATTTGAGCTGTAGTCTCCAGATGCCTGAAAAATTATCTGGTCGTGTTTCCATCGCCACGTTCCACTACCATCTGGTTAGACTTCATCTTCTAAAAGTCGCAGTTCTCGTTTGAGCTTTACTTAAATTTTCTAGTGGTTAGTTACCAGCTGCATGTTGTCTCTACGAGCTTGACGTTTTTTGAGGTCCAGCCGATAGAAAATATACAGAAGACATTCAAAAACCTTATCGAGGCATGCATTTATTATCTGCAACAATAATTGCAATTGTCTCTATATTGAGTTATTAAAGTTCATAAAGCAATTATTAACCAACAAAAAAAAAAATATTAATACATTTTCTCTCAAAACGACCGCGTTGCGTCCTGTATGCGATCAATAAATCTATTTTTTGTTATTTATGACGAAGTGCAAAAAATTTGATCAACATAATTTCTCATAAGTAAATCTCCTATTCTTTGTCTTTAAGAAATACTTTTTCATTAATTGTGTAATGTAAACAAATTTTTATTACAAGTTAGAAATGACCAATGCTTTTTAACGCTAGCTATATTAAACTTATGATATACTTTTAATTTAATTTAACCGTGATTACTAATATCCCCTCTTATGTCATAAGTTCACTTTGTTGCGTTAATAAAATAATATGTAATGTTTAATTTGAATATCTCAATTTAAAACACCTATAAATCAGTCTCATGTTAAATAGTAATTTCTGTTCAAATGGCACGCACCTCAAGAATAATAATTTAAATAAAATTGCACTATAATTATGAAATTTGCAATGGTGCCGATAAAACTGCCGTGTAGAAGTAAATCTACACGACGTAAATTTCCCAGCGGGGCTAACATTGCATGATGGCTGTTTTAATCTTGAAAATTTGTATTCTTATAAAATTTTAGACTTGATGGTTCTAGCTGTAACTAATAATTTATTAACTTTAATTAATTAATATGGATATTATTTGTAGCTCCTGTTTTAAGTAAAATGCTTATTGTTATAGGGAAAAAAGTCCCTCTAGGGTCTTACCTTACCTTAAATTGTGCAAAGCTATATCTCGTATATTTTTCATTGGAGAGACAAAGGAAGCAGGAGAAAGGCCGTTTGATTTGAATTTTCTCAGAATTATACCATTATAGATTCCATTACAGTTACAACTGATAGACCAGTCAAATTAAGGGTTTTTCAAAACGATAATTTCCAACCATTCCCGACGAATACCATTCGATTCAGTATGTTTTTTGAATTCTCATGGTCAATTTTGCCGTACGTTATATGAGCAAGAATTTAATTTATAAACAATTAAAGTTGTGAAAATGATGAAAATCGATGTTTCTGAATATTCAACTTCAAACGCTGCGAAAACGGCAACAGATAGAGAAAAATTGCTCATAACATTTTTTATAGAGCGTTAAATCCTCTTCAAAAAAGTCCATGACGGCATATCTCTACGATGAATAGTTAAGGCGTTACAATGAGTTAAATATTTATTATTTTTCTGCTGTATATCAGTCAGCTGTACAAGTAACGCGCATGCGCGATCAACAGACTCGTACGCCGCTTAATGGCCGCCTGCGCAGAACATTTTAAAGTAGACTTGCTGTAAATCTTTCATAATTTTCTTATTTTTACAACGTTAGCAAATGTATTTATCACTTCTTTGGTCTAGATATAATTGGACGATGTTAAACAGAATGGAATCACCCAACTTGGTGTACAAATCAAGAAATATCCCCTCAAATATTTTGCTTCACTAAAATTACAATATTTAAACTACAGTATTAACTTTTTGTAAGGAAAACATTCACTAGGTGTAGATTCTACTACAAATCAATTAAAAAATAAAATTTTATTTACGGTATCCATTTACATTCATTAAAATCAATTTGTTTTTATTTTTGTGGCTTGATTCCTTTCTATTTAATGCCGTCCAATTATTATATACTGTTATGCATACTCAAAGACCTGGAAAATTATTATTAAGTTATAATACCAAGTACTATAGTGCCCTGTGCCCGAGGGTATCTACATATACGCTCCTAGCATTCTTGAGAAGCAGGTGTTCCAAACTAGACTACTATACAGCTGACCAGGACGCAGTAGAAAAATAATAAACATTTAACTCATTGTAACGCCTTAACTATCCATCGTAGAGATATGCCGTCGTGGACTTTTTTGAAGGGAATTTAACGCTCTATAAAAAATGTTCTGAACAATTTTTCTCTATCTGTTGTCGTTTTCGCAGCGTTTGAAGTTGAATATTTAGAAACATCGATTTTCATCATTTTCACAACTTTAATTGTTTATAAATTAAATTCTTGCTCATATAACTTACGGCAAAATTGACCATGAGAATTCAAAAAAAAATAACTGAATCGAATGGTATTGGTCGAGAATGGTTGGAAATTATCGTGAAAATGGGCCTGATTTTTGATTAATTTGATTGGTCTATGAACTGAAATTCGAAAAGTACTTAAAAAAGTTGAGCGAATTAAAATTTAGAATGTGAATATTATGTAAAGTATCCCACCGAGTTCGGTAAAAGTCGAAACTGTATACAATAAAAGTGTCCTTTTTTGAAAAAGTAATTAGGAATTGCGATAATTTGTAGAAAACTATTTTCAATTGATAAATATTTTCTCCACTACAGTATCTACTGAACTATCTACAGTTTATTTCAAACTTATTTGAAACATAAAAAACGTCGGCTTTTTTGATTCCTTTATTGTAATCCAAGAAGCTGACATTTTTCATGTTGGAAATAAGTTTAAAATAAACTATACTTATGTAAATAAAATTATCCTTATCATATCATTTACGGTTTTTGCAATAATATAACAAATCGATATTAAATCATTATAGTCCGGTTGTTAAGGTTGTATTTTAAATGCAAGCAAACCGTTTGGTACATGCTTTGCTGGGACTATTCTCTTCCCAGTGAGCCTAGTAGCCAACCTCAAATACCATCCAGTTGTATTTTAAATGCAAGCAAACCGTTTGGTGCATGCTTTGCTGGGACTATTCTCTTCCCAGTGGGCCTAGTAGCCAACCCCAAATACCATCCAGTGTCCTTGAATTACGGGTTAGCCGCCCGCAACTCGCCGTTTTATGTAAATCGCTGTATAGCACGAACTGATGTACAATACAGATTTGATTCTTTTTCTGTTTTGTTCCTAAAGACGAAGCCTTTGATTAGGGATGCCGCTGATATTCGGTCTAGCCTGCCGGATTCGTATATCCGGTCCAATAGGCCGGATATTCTGTTTGGCCCGATACTGAGATGAGTAAGTTGCCAAACGATGTCGAAGGCCTTTTTAATATCCAACAGGAGCATACAGGTTGATTGATTTGTATTAGAACCTTCATAGTTGTTCTGCACGACCTTGCATAGTGCGAGAGTCTTGCTGTGTTCACCCCCTGAAACCAAATTCGACGTCCGGTATTATGCGTTTTTTGTTAACAATTTTATTCAAACGATTTAATGTTATCTTTTCTGCGATTTTACTCATAGAATTTAGCAGTGAAATAGGACGATAGTTATTAGGGTCTTGAGCGATTTTATTTGGTTTTAGAAATAGGACCCCCACGGCAGTCTTACACTGTGGCGGGAAATACTGCAGCTTTATGATTGGGTTAATGATATAGGTAAGGGAAAGTAGGGCTTTTGGGGTAGATTTTTGAGAATGTCTGGTCCAGGGGCTTTATTGTTAGGTAGTCTTTAACTTCTTGCGGGATGCAAGTTTTACAAGTTTACATTGTGGTATTGGATATTTGGTTGTATTTTAGTTAGTCATCGGCATTTTGCTGTTTTTTTAGAAAAGTCGACATATCACCCCATTTTTGCTTTAACATCCCTCAACTGGAAGTTGTAGAGCGTTAAGTTTACCATCGAAGACGTGTGCTGCTAAAGGAGCGCACACATAGACCGTGATGCTGTGCGCTCAGATTTTACTCGTGAACAGGTTGCGTTTTCATCCTCTACAAAATTACGAATGGAACAATAATATTAAGCTATTTATTTCTACTTTGCACGATCACCCTCACACAAACACAGGTCGGTGCACTTCGTGTCTTTTTTAATACAGTTGCATATTGGTCAGCATCTTTTCTTGCACTTCCAATAGACTCCAAGCATGGCTAGGAAGCTGTGGCATGGGTCATACTGGTGCTTATCCTTCTTCAGTCTTGTGCTGGAGGGACAGGACAGATCCTCCTCAAATCCGAGGGATTCTCCCCAACCCTGACCTCCCTGGTATATGGAGTGTGTGTGTGCTGCTTTAGGGTATATATAATTGGAGGAATGTTTTCGATTTACCGGTCCTTCTTTGTGAATAATATTTTACGCACTTGTTCACAGATAAGGTCGTGCTCGACCCAAGGAATAAAGAATTGGTGTTTGGAAAAATGCTTTTATACCCAGAAAGATCGGGTTTTGCAGTTCATTGCTTTCAGCAATATATTTCGCCTCAGTACTCTTCAATTTTGAGTTATTTCAATTGAGGTAGCACGATTTGTGTCATGACGCCTTGTTCGCATCGTAATCTTTTTCTTCCCCGTTCCATCAACAAGTTGAGAAATGCACAATGGAAAGGAAATGGAGCCAATGTCGCGACATTGGCTCCAAAAGATTTTGATCCGAACAAAGCGTCATGGCACATTTCTCCAAATTGCACCCAAACATTTCTAACCCATCGTTACTACCTCTCGAGTTCTGCAATGGATTAATGAGTTTCTCATGGGTGACCAACTGGGAACGAACACATTTCTCCCAGTCTATGGAAGTAGATCTTCGCTTACGAGGTCGCATCTACCACAGCAAATCTTGAAACACTACTAATATAACTTGTAAACACATATGTTTTGTCGAACAATGACAAAAGTGATTGCAGCGCCTCGATCGTCACAGAAGTAAACTAAACTTTAACTTTTTTCTTTCTTGAATGTAATAATAGAAAAAGTCACTCCTAAGGTACTCAATACCCCATGGTATAAGGCTCTCCCCTACGTTAATCGTACAAAAACGTTGAATAGCATAGCCCAGCGTCACGACCGGTTTGTGCGCTGTTAATATGGCCGTACTGTCTGGCCTCTAATTTTCTCAGAAACGTCGCAATATACGTAACCATTAGTAAATTTGACGCTCTACAACATTTGAAACTTTTTCCTCTATCGCGGGCTGTTAAACCAAAGAGTAAAAAGTCGAACATTGTTCTAAAAAACAGCAAAATGCTGTATTCAAGGACCAATGGTCACATGAAAGTGCCTTAGTCATAGATTAGAATCAAAAGCTTCGTCTTTAAAAACAAAACAAGAAAACAATTAGCCTTGTAGGTCCATTAGTTGTCGTCGTATGGCGATTTGCATTGCATTGTGGGCAGTCAACCCGCAATACGTAGACCGTGCACCGTATTTGGGAGTGGCTACAAGTCGCAATAGAAAGGGACTGGTCCCAGCATCGCCTGTACCAAACGGTTTGCTTGCATCTGTAAATGCAATATGTATATGAATTTAGTACCATAATGTCTGGACTATTAAATCCTGATGATGTGCTCTTCGTTAAAAAAATGTACATGACGGTTATATCGGACATACATATTTTACACTAGGAGCCGGCATATTGATGTGTTCGTCACCAGTATTTTGAGCTATTCTTAATATTGGAGCTACAAATAAATTTTTAACTAACATATCTATTATCGTTCTGGCATGCAATGCTTTAGTCTATCCTTGTGGTATCTAACATCTTCCTCCCGCTGGGTATTTTAGGGCGAAATGATAGACCGTATCGAGTACCATGTAGAACATGCCGTGGATTACGTTCAGACGGCAACCCAAGATACCAAGAAAGCATTACGATACCAAAGCCGTGCCCGACGGGTGAGTCTATTCCTAGTTTTTAAGTCATCAAGTGTAAATTCGCTTTTAATTTTGTTTGTTTTTTTTTTCTCTCAACCACAACCTCTTCCTGGTCTTACCATTACACATATGTGGTATTTATGTTTTGGTTTTGCTTTTGCACCCATCTAATCGTAACTTATAACTAACTACTATGTGTGCCTTTGTCACTATATGTTTTAATTTTAAAACTGGTATTAAATGTTTGTATATATAATCGTTGGTTGCTCTGTTTTTCTTGGTGTATTTCTTATGGTGATCCCCCCTACTTTTTCCTTATCCTTTTCCTCTCCATCTAAATCCACCGTAGGGAGAACTCGTTGACCGAGTAGAATACCACGTAGGAACTGCGCAGAATCATGTGCAGGAAGGGCAGTCACAACTAAAATCTGCAAGGGAGTATCAAACCAAGGCTAGAAAGGTAGGTGGTGTTCCCGCTAGATGTCTCCTTGTCTCATAAACCTTTCGTAGATCTTTTACTTAGTACGCTTAGAAGCTATCATTTCACACGTGTTGGTTTTTAAAGTGGCAAATGCTATGGTAACCTGTACATAGCTTCACGATTGTGTTGAATTGATGATATGAAAAATAAATTATAAAATTATGTGAATACGATAATTTATCGAATAAGAAAACAATATTATTGGTTTGTATTCACAAAAAACGCGAGGTTGATTTATTATTTCAATTTTAAAATTGCAATTTTTTAGTCTGTGACGACATGTCACAAAACACAACCCGCCATGATGGTTTTAAATGTGACGTCATCCTTGTAGTAAGCAAAACCTACGGATTTCTTATTGTGACTATTTCTGATTTCGTGTTGTTTTTCAAGTTTATAATAATTGATCATGGAGGGCGGTTTTTTAAAAGCGGACAGTATGAATTTTCCAAGAATTGAGACAATAATGATGGCTTAATTCTTTGCGACTAATCCCGATTTCTGTTCTGCCGAATTTGGGAACATTAAAACATCTGTGTAAGTATATAGTATTTATTTACTACTAATTTTAAAGATAACTTGGTACTTATGTTTATAAAAGCGTGACAGGTTTTGAGATTATGTAGCATATGTGAAAGACTTTACTTGTTTACATTAATTATAAAGTTCAAAGCAACTGAAAATATAAGACAAAATACTCCTTACATCAAAGTGATCCTCACAAAAATACTGTATATTTTTACTCGATAATAATTTTGGGTCTCCTGGCAAGTTGTAACCAAGTCTTTCCCATTTTAATATCATCTGGCAGTTTTATAAACAACTTTTGTGGTGTCTTTACTCTTGTACTGTTACATTTCGGCACCAAACATCATGTATAACGATGGAAATTCATTATTTTATACGAAAAAAAAAAACGATACCGAGTGTTACTTGCGCGTGTTTGTTTACTACAAGAATGACGTCACAGTAGATAGTGACATGGTCGCTTGTGTCTTCGCAATAATTTATATATTTAAAATTTTGAATACTATTTTATTCTATAAAGCGATTTCATTTAATCAAAATAAAAATTCCTGTGGACTAATACTAGGATATGAACATTTTAAGACAATTTAAAAATAAGAGTCAAATAGCCTATTGTTTTCAAAACATTCTGATAACCATAAGCGCTTCTAAAGAATCCATTTTATTAACATAAGTTCCAAATTAAAGGGGAAATTGATTCAGAATGAAAGAAAACTGTTTTATATGAAGACAGAAATTGTTTCGACAATGCCAATAAATCATTGAATCACTGTATATAGTAATCACGTCAAGTTTAGAGAAAAAAAAGTACATAATACATATTATTTGTAAATTAGTTAGCCAGTCATAATTTATTCATACAATCGAACACATTGCCGTAGCTCTTGAGAGATTTCTTATCATATTCATTTACAGAGCAACTTTTATATTGAAATTACTTATTAGCGTTTGCCGCTTTTTAACAATTTGTTTGTTTTTGATGTTTTAAACAGGGTTTGTATGTTGGTTTTGTTTTTTAAATTTTTTTGTATCCGTATGCAGGGCATATTTCATAATAAATAAATAAACATCTATTAGTAGGTCATCCCCGAATACATATATTATATAAAATATTATTTAAAAATGCGATGTCTTCAAAATGGTGGGAATTAAGGTAAGTAAGTAATATTTGGTAAGTTTAAAAAAGACATTTTGCTGCCATTGGAGCTTTCAGTGTTTCTCTCAGATTCATTGGGAAGCATTTGTAAAGTCAACTCGAGTTGCCTTCAACTGAAAAAAAAGTGGAGTCGTAACTGGCAAATATTTTTTATTGTTCATTTTAGTTTTAAGAAAAAAGGAAACTTCACAATCGCAATATTGGGAAAATGTTCATAGTGTAAATCTCAGAAGGTAACACTGAGACAATATTATTCGTCATAAAACAATCTACTACCCAAAATGTCTAGTTTGTGTATAATTTAACTGCTATATTGTAAATAATAGCATAAAATGACAATTTGTTAATACAAGATATTCAGATACAATCAACCTAATGAAGAAATTTATTCCAAAAATAGGTTTACTCCAGTTCTACTTTTTAAGTTATGTTGATTGACAAATATAAGATGACTTACTCGTAGTAATGATCAGAAAGTCGCAAGGGAATTACATCTTTAAATTTATTTTGGTCTAAAAATATACCGTGTGACCAGTAGCGGCTGGTGAAATTTAGGTTAGTATGTTAGTATTGGAGCATGGGACCCAAAAAAGTTTTGCAGAGAAAAAATTTCGATTGAAATTTGCGAAAAAGAGACTAGATTATTTGTGAAATATTTGCAAAACTTTTTTTTGCAGAATCAGGTGAAAAACACAAAAAAAATTGTATCAAAAAATATAATTTTTTTATAAAATTACGTCTTTTTTTAAGTTTGTCCAGTGAAAAACGAATCTAAAATAAAATTTCAAAACTAACTTTATAAAAAGGCAAAATTTTTTTATGGAATTTGAAATCTGGTGACATGCTTTCCACCTGATTCTGAAAAAAAGATTGTTCAGCAAATATTTTACAAATTTTCTAAAAAAATAACCAATTTTTGTAACTTTTTTTCAGTCACAATTTTTTCTCTGCAAAACTTCCTCATTTAGTCTTGATAGATAACCTTAAAGTGTCGCTTGGGTCCCATGCTCCAATACTGACATATTACAACCTAGGTTTCACCAGCCACAACTCCCTGTGACAGTGAAATTGCAACACCTAGTAAGTGAAAACGTTTTGGTTGTGATCGATTCAAAAATATACTATTTTTGAGCACTTAAACATCCTCATCACTTGAAAAATTCTGAAGCCATTCTAACTTTTGTTCTACAACTAGCGACCTCTATATCTTTAAATTGAGTTTAAATCTAAGGAAAGATAGTTGGAAACAATATATTATATTTAAAAAATTAGTCAGTAACGTAAGGATTCGCATGCATTGACACGGCACACTTATAGTCAAGTCTATAATATAAGTTATACGGTCTGATACTAAAAGAATACAGGCGGGGAAGCAGTGCAGTTAAAGCGAGTCCCGTGTTCTTATAGTAGCAGACCTATACAGGGTGTCTCACCAGGAACTGCATCGATCGATATAGGGAAAAGTACGCACCAGCAAATTTTGATAATTCAGGGAGCTACTAACGGCAGTGTGGCCAATCAAACTAAAATAATTACAAGAATCTGGCACTTCCGGTTATACCGAAAGTCGATACCAACTTGCTTATTTTAAATGGGACACCCTATATATTTTAGGGTTTTTCGAAAAAGCATAAAATTGTGAGTCAAAAACATGTACCCTATGCCTAAACTCAGCCGTTTCAGAGATATTTGACATTTTAAAAAAATTTTGACAGGTGTAATGGTTTACAATAACCAACTTTCTTCGTAGATACTCATTTGTTTTTTTGGCATGCAGAAAGACCATAAGTTGAGCTACGCTCTACAGTTTAAAGAAATTCAATAATAGTATACGAAGTGTTCCATTTTTGCCGTTACATTTTGTAAACTTCAAACCGCGAAAACGTGCTTAAGTCAAATGGAACACCCTGTATTTTTTTACAGCAAATTATGTAAAATTTAATGCTTTTTTTATTATAGGAGCATTGTGGGGGTTTAAGTGACAATTTTGAAATATTTGTAATTTTCTTTATTGTCTTATGTCAAAAAATGCCACCGAGTTTAAATTACACCCACGAAGACATTTTGAATTTGTTTGTTATAAAACTATGGCTCTGTCAAGGCAAGAATTCAAAAGCAGAAGCCTATTGTTGATGACGAAAACGTAGAAATAGCATTTCTGGGATATTTTCATGCATTTCCAATGATATCATTAAGACAAGCTGCTCTGATATCGGGACTATGCAAGGATTCTGTTCACAGAATCTTAATTAAACATAAATTTCACCCGTTTTAGTTCCAAATGGTTCAACGATTAAGAAACAGATTTCCCAAGAAGAGAAAATTTTTGTGAATTTATTCTAATAAGGTCTGTAGGCAACGATTCTTATTTGGGAAATATATGGTCAGATGAAGCTAAATTTACTAAAAATGGACTTTTTAAACGACATAATTCGCATTATTGGAGTAACACGAATCCTCATGTGTTCAGGGAGCGAAATTTTCAAGAAAGTTGGCAGTTTAATGTTTACTGTGCCATAAGAACCGATAGAGTGGTGGCATTAGAATTTTATCAGGAAAATTCAAACAGTAAGTTATAAAGATTTCTTCTGCTAATATGTATAGTTAATTTTTTTTGTTTTTGGTTTTTTTTTTAGGTGAAAGATCTAAATATTTTACAAAATTTGAATAATAACTATTTAGAAAATTTTCCTCTCGCCGAACATAGAAACATTTTTTATCAGCACGACTGTGCTCCCCCAGATAACGCGTATTTGATAAATAATTTTTTTACAAGAAACTTTTTACAATCAATGGATCGCCAATAATGGACCTTTTCCATGGCCTCCTCGTTCGCCCGATTTATCAATTTTAGATTTTATTTGGGGAACTATTAAAAATAAAGTTTATGAGAACCCATTCACAACTATTGAAGATTGTATGCAGTGAGTAAGAAATGCATTTCAAAACTTATCACAGGATTCAATTAGAAGAACTAATCCGAGGATGCGAAAAATGTGTGAAGGTTCGAGCGCGGAATTTTGAACAGTTATTAAATTAAAATGGAATCGTGGTTTTAGTTGATTTTATGTTAGTTATTTAAATTTATGCAAAGTGTCTTCAATCCAATTAATAGGCATATTACAGTGTTTAGTGTTCTTTTCCGTTTTTGTGGATATCTAGTAACAAATGTACTATAAGTTCATGATATTACTTTATCACATTCTCCATAAATAATAAACAAATTCAAAGGCTTCGTGGGTGTAATTTAAGCGCGGTGGTATTTTTTGACATAATAGAATAACTGACATTACTGATTGTTTCTAATCATGGCTAATTTGATAAAATTTTTACTAAAAATTCATGAATTTGTAAGAAAATCGCAAATATTTCAAAGAGTTGGAACTTAAACCCCCACAATGCTTATATCAGAAATAAAGGAATTTAATTATAGACAAACTTGATGTAAAGAAATATACGGTGTTCCATTTGACTTAAGCAAGTTTTTGCGGTTTGAAGTTTACAAAATGTAACGTCAAAAATAGAACACTTGGTATACTATTATTGAATTTCTTTAAACTGTAGAGTGTAGCTCACCTTATGGGTATAAAGGTTATTGTAAAACATTATACCTTTTAAAATGTCAAATATCTCTGAAACGGCGGGGTTTAGGCATAGGGTATCCTACATGTTTTTGACTCACAATTTTATGCCGTTTTCGTAAACTCCAAAATATATATGATGTTCCATTTATAATAAGCAAGTTGGTATCGACTTCCGGTATAACCGGAAGTGCCAGATGCTTGTAATTATTTTAGTTGGATTGGCCACACTGCTGTTAGTAGCTCCCTAAATTTTCAAAATTTTCTGGTGCGTGCTTTTCCCTATATCGATCGATGCAGTTCCGGGTGAGACACCCTGTATAGGTCTGCTACTATAAAAATACGGGATTCGTTTTAACTGCACTGCTTCCATTCTAATCCTTCCAAGGCCATTTTTTATATTGTGTGGGGAAAATAAATTACTCATTTTCCTTTACATAATTCGGAAAAATCAATTTACTGGTTTTTTATTATGTTTTTATGTTGCAGATATGCTACCAAACAAACTGCAATATTTTTTATTCTTTGGCGTTATTAGTATGCTGCAGATCTTTGATGAGGTATGGATTTGATTTTTTATTTTTGAATTTTGTTGCTTTTTCTTTTAGTGGATATGCCAGCTTCAGAGGGAGTACAGATATAAAATGATTTACACATTTTATTTGAAAAAGTTTAAAAATAGAACGCAAGTTAATGTAATTTGCGAACTAATTTTTTTTTTTTTTTTTCGCAGTTGACATATGCAATCTGTTTTATCTGATCTACACTGTCTGGAGGGAGCAATACGTTGGTGGCTTTTTCGTTTATTGAAAATGTTTACTTCAGAATCTTCAGATTCACGCTTACATTGGTGCCTTTCATGAAGAGAGTCTTTTTACTTCAACTCTCTCAGATGCTGCGTATTTATAAAAAACAATAGATTTACAATAGTCACGTCAAGAGATAGTAAAAGAATTGTAAATTTTTTTCGATATTATCAGTTATGCTTTTGAAACTATCTAATATCCTTGCCTATGTGTGGATTATTCTGCATGATTTGATTGGAGAATTAGATTCATTGGTTGCATTGATTTCATATTTGAGCTATATGACCGTGATCATATACGATTTGACCATGATCATATACGGTTTGTAATGAACTAATTATACTATTTGCAGATTCTTTAAGATCTTGTTCTGGTCTCTCTTTTGTTCGTTTTAAACTACCGCATTCTTAACTGTTGTGTATCTCAGAATTGCACAGAAAAACCTGTTATAATTAAGATGGAATTTTATTGTACGTTAATGTAATAGATAGTGGGATTTTTTTTATATCGAATCGAAAAGATTTTCCCAACATCCGACCACTAGAACATTTTTTGATCATTAAATAAATTAACATCGTATTTTATATTGTTAGAAATAAGTACAAAAATTAATATGAAAATGAATATCTATTCCAGGATAAGTTTTAATAGTAGATGATTGAAAAGTGCTTTAATTTCTTATCTCAGCTTAATTTTCTGTTTTACTATTTACTCTTAAATTGTTCTAAACTTCATCTTATTTCTCAATTATCTGTTGCAATAGGGTACTTTTTTATTATTATTTTCAGCAGTATTGTTTATGGATGATTTGATATCCAAAAGACTTGAAAAATGATTTTAGACATTATCAGGCCCCAAAGCAGCATTTTTTATGTTGTTTGAGAAAGTGAAAGTACGTAGTTCCATATTCGAGCTCGCCATTGATATCTCGCTTATCTGAAGATATAGATGTTATGTTTAAATTTGTAGAGGTGAAAAAAATTGTTTTATTTAAATATATCTGAATTTTGTATATTTACCACTTTATTTAAGATATTTTTTACATAAAAAAATGTTTCATAAAAATACTCAGGCTTGTTTAATGGGATAATTTGCAGTTTTACTTGTAGCTCACCTATTTTAACGGCTGAAGCTTTGGCGGAAAATATTCAAGGGCATCAAATATAATTCTACTATTACAACCTGAAACACCGGGTATACATGTGTCATTTTGTAACAGACAGATAAAACCATAAAAGGGCGAGCACGGTCATTAGTATGCGCAGTTTACTTTTATCTGTGGAATATTGACTGATGGTGTATTATACACCCCAGAATTACCGAATCACTTGGCTACAATTACGCGCAAAGCCAGCTAGACAGCGGTGTTGCATCAGCTGTGCTGAACCGCGCATACTGATTGCGACTGTGCATCCCCCCCCCCCACTGCTAACGGTCAAACGTAAATTGTGCATACAAGTGGCCGTATTGCCCCTTCGTGGTGTTATCTGTATCTTTTCTGCAGATGTATTCAGTGATATAGAAAATAGAACGCCCAGTTGTATTTACTGAATGATATAAATTTCAAATGAAAATAATGAACAACAAGAGATTTTACTTAATGTTTTGGACCACCCCGATACCGCTCTACATTCAGTGACTCGTCTAGGTATAGATCTGATGAGGTGATTGATGTCGTCTTGTGGTATTTCACCCTTTGCTACCTGTAGTTCACGCTGAAGGGCTTCCGAAGTTTGTGAGGTGGGTATAAATTTGTCAGTCTTTCAACCCATGATATTCCATACATATTCAGTAGGCGAAAAGTGCGAAAATCTCGATGGCCACTCGTCTTCTTACACCTACCTGACCACTATGTATAGCCAAACAATAGGGAAACTCGTCGCCTCATTCCATTGCAGTCGTTGCCGTCGCGTCGGTGATCATCCGTGAGAGGTAGCACCAAATAGGTACTGTAGGAAAAGAGTCCAAACACCTTATATGACGGTACACAGTTCTTATTGTTATTGGTCTTTCTTTCACTGTAAAGCATTGATCGTGAGGTCCCAAATGATCTCTTATAAGATTCTAAGACCGCGATCCTGACGTTGCGTTGGGTTGTTCTTTGCTGGCGTCCTGTACCTTGGGTTCGTTCTCGAACTTCTTCAACGCACTGGACAACAGTTTAACACATTGCATTGGCTGCTACCTATTTATTATATTAGCAATTTCACGGAGCGACATTCCTGCCCCGCGTAACCCGACTAACCGTCCCCTATCAAATTCACTAATTTCACTAAAATTTACACGTACTCTAAGTATGGTAATTTATTAATGGAATACAAAGAAACACACTACAGTAGATTTACCAACTGTATCAATAATATTCTGATATTACATACTCGGAAACGAAACAAAAAATTATAGCATAAAAAATACTGGTCCAATAATGTTTAAATTATAATTAATTCTTATTTTAGTAAAGTTAAACCTGTATACAAGTGTTGGTCAAAAACTAGCGATTCCTTGCTAGTGTTCTATTTTCTATATCACTGATTATATTTATTATTCATTATAATTAGCTGTGAAGATTAATAAACTTCTATCTTCTTTTTATCTGTCTATCTTGGCCAAATGCTGGGTTACTTCTAAGGTGATATATTAAAATATACCATTAGGAATATGGCATAATTAGCAGGTTAATTTTTTCTGCTATTGGCTTACCTGTTTCTCTCTTTACCTTCAAACTGTTGGTTTTTCTTATGGGCGAATTTGGAATTATTTATCTATTTTTTATTTGTTTACATAGGAGATAATTACATGGATATGAGGTGGAATGTGGTAAAAGATTTATCTCATATATGCAATATAGGTCTTATCATCTGATAGTTTAGAATATTATGGTGTTTCTGGTGCAAAAACTTTATCTTCATCTGTTTTTCATAATTTTATAATCCTGGGAGTATCAGGAGAGGTTATACACTATATAAAGTAGTATGACTGCAGCAATGTTTGAACAAATGTGCCACGTTAGCAGACTTGCTTCAAGGAAATTACATAAAAAGTAGGTATATTTTATTATATTCTATAATTCTAGCTAAGGAACTGATTTTAAGAGCTGTGTTCATTATTTCAATATAGTTTTTAAATTATTAAAATGTCTTGATTTTTGATTTTGTAATAAAAGTCTATAAAACTGGATTTCGATAAACGCCATTACAAGAAATGATCTTTATTAGCACTTAAAAAGAATAATTTATTCTAACTAGAGAGGTGTAAGGAAGGAAATCATATTAAATTCAAACATAAACAATTTACTTTTATTCGCCATATTGTAATCAGGGAATTAAAAATTCTAAAAATGTTCGAAAGAAACCATTGACGTACCTTTTTGTTGAGAAAAGAATCCACTTCTTATGGTGTTTTATAAGGTTTTCTTAAAGTGCGTTCAAATTTTAAACAAATACCTCTTCGTATTTCGTAATATAAAGTAGATACCAATAAGTCCGTGTCACAGGGAAACTTTTTTATTACTACTTAGGCGATTGTCTTTGTTTGTTTTACGACAAAAAAATTATTAAACACGAGTTGTTACTTGGCTTCCCGTATAGCTGAAACTGAATATTGCATTATTTCGTAAAAGTCAATAAATTCGTCTGTAAGAGACCGATGCAATAGAATTATTACATTAACCTCGATTTATTTCTCAAATATTATTGTTTGGAAAATTTTATCATCATTTAAAATAATATAAATGTATAGTGATAAAAAAAACAAATTATTTATTGGCCAAATTTTATGTTGTAAATTTATATGTTGATCTAAAATTTTAAAACAAACAAGTTTTATATTAGCATCCCCAAATGTTAAGAAATAATGTCATTTTCGGGGTATTTTCGAAAATAATGTTTAAATTTAAACAATCTGACGTTTTATTTATAATAATATTTAATTTTAGCTATACTGCACGTCACAAATTTATTGTGTCAAATAATAAAAAAAAACTTATAATGCAGACTTTTTTGGTACACACTGTATAAAAACTTTAAAAAATATCCAAAACTATTAGCTTTTCTGATAATAAAACTAACATTTTTTTAATTTGTGTAGAATCATTAACAAAACTATTGCCTGTATATTTTTATGTTCGAAATGCGATGTTGGTGTTTTTTTATCTAGTAGGTACTTTTTTGCGAAAATTAGTTTTCTTACTTTTAAAAAAATATAGACATAAGTTTTGTCTATAATTTCACCTACTAAATATTATTATTTTTTAATAATACAGTCATTTTTGTTTTTGGTTATCATTAGAAAATATTTAAGACCCATGTACAGCTACGCTTACTTTAAATGGCCAGAGGACGCTGATATCCAAATTTATTGTTAAATAGGTTGTACAAAGAGTATTATTCGCGAAAGTCAAACAAATGATTAACTTAATAGTTTACCGTGGATACCAACAAAATTTATGTGTGACGAAAACCTCGATTGGTCAAAATTGATACTTTTATCCATATATTTCCTGTCAACAATTTTACATATTTGTGAATTTTGTAGCCTCGCCGAGTTATTCATTTGTTTAATTTTCGCGATTTGTGATATATGTCATTTTAATGTCATTGAGGTATCCTATTTCAACAATAAACTTAGTTCGCCATCGCCACAGTGGATACCAACGACTTCCGGTCATTTAAAATAAATGAGGCTGTACAGGTTTGTCAGTCGTCTTATGAAAACGGCGCTTTAAGTTCAATTTATAAATTATACCGTAGCAGCAGCTGCAGCGGTCGCCGCACCTGTTGACATTTGAAGAATAGGAAATCACTGTTCCCATTTATAAAACCCGCAACCGCAGCAGTTGCAGTTCCTGTTCCGCTTGGAGATGATGATCTTTTATCTCCGGTAGCAACTGCTACGGATTTTAGCTGCGGACAGCCAATGAAATTTTACAATTTTAATACCGATAAAATAGATTTCATGTGCAATATCCAAACAAATCTTCCGTTAGTTCATAATTCCGTTTCAGTGTCATTTGTCGAACGCTATTTTCCTTTCTTTGCATTTATTGTTTCCTAATATTCCTAAATTATGTTTTGATCACAAAACTAAATTAAATTTTGGTAGCCAGGCACAGGTACGAATCATCGATGGCAACAGCACGAATTTATAAATTGCAAATTTTTTTGAACTGATGCGGCTACAGGTGCGGCATCCTAAACTACAACTGCTGCGACAGATTTTAAATTGACTTTAATGTTTACTGCGCATGAAAACTCGCGATCGAGGTTAGAAATGTTTGAAGTACAACGCACATTCAACTCACCGTTTCCTTTATAAATGCTACCTTTTCTTCATGATTATAACCCAAGATTGCCCTTTTCCCATGTAGAAAACGAGACCAAAATACATTTTATTAGCATGCAGTGCAATGCATTTCCCATAGAATCAACTTGAAATTGACAACATTAATAGATGTACGAGTATAGTACATTGACCTTCATAGTAATCGAATATGATTAATTTTTTTTAAGTAAATGGACATCTTGTACTATTTAAACATATACAAACCTAATTGTTATGAAATATGCCAATGATGCATGCATGAACCCTGTTGTTTTAATTTTTTTTATTTACTATTATTTTTATTTGTTTCTTTTTCCAGAAAAAGATCCTGATCATAATCTGCCTCGTAGTAGCTCTCATCATATTAATTATAATATTAGCAGTTACGTTGTAAGTTTTTTGGGCACGCTGTGGCCGTCGCCATCTTGTGCGCATGCTAAAAACGGGTGTAATTGGAGTTTAAACATATATTTACGAAAAGAACATTCTTCAAATGTTGCAATATACTAGTTGAGTGTATATTAGTGTTGGTCCCTTTCTCCTTTTATGAACTTATGTTTTCATATCACTGCACAGAAATGTGCCTATGGTATTTTGTTACATTTTTGCCCAGTTATTGCACACCGTTTGCAAGTTTAAAAGAAACTTGTAAAGTGACTTACATATTCTTATTTACTACTGTTAGAGATTTATCCTCTGTTGAACTGCTCTGTGTAATTAAAATAGCATTTAATGTTGGAAAATGTAAAAAAAAGTTGTGCCAGATTTAACTAGAACATTTTAAAGTATCTACAAACTAAGCTTAGGTATAGTTATTGACGTGTACTACTATGAATCTAAGCAATACATAAAAATTGAAAATATCTGTTATTCTAACGGTATTCTAGGTTAACTAGTCAAAAAATATAATTTTTGTGTTATTTGTATTTTTGGATTTTTGGAAATTGATTGAAGTTCAGTTATTGTAACGTAATGTAAATAATTATTTAAAATTACGTTTCATTTGGCAAAAATATAAGTAAATACTAGACAAAATTACAAATTTTTTCATTAGAAGAATCTAGATATAGTCGAGTTTTAATCTATAATAATCTGTGATTTTGACTACAAGGCCAAATGTGAATAACAAATATTGACGTTTTTTATTGCTGTTTAGACATACTTATACACAAAGTGTTTAGAAGTTTTTTTCTAAAAATTTAAATATAAACGCTATTTTAAAGAAAATGTATTACTAGAATTTATTGAAGCAAAATATAAATATGGTGTATTTACCCTAATTTCCCATTTGAACGTGTTCTAATTTAAATGCTCATCTGTATTTCCGTTTATTTTTGCGTTAAGATATTTTCGAAAAATGGGTTTTCCCCCGTAGAATTCCTCTTGGTATTAGAAAAAACAATTAAGCATCATAGAAAATGTTATAGACAATTTATGTTTTATATTTGCATGCATTTATAAAAATAGAAATTCCAAGGTACGTATTTCCTTTTAAATTGATTTCATTGTCGTATTATCAATAAAATCATAAAAAACATTTAAAGTGGGACACCCTGTACATACAAGGCAACTATTACCCAAACTAACCAGTATAATTTAATTGGAACTGTTTCTTTTAAAATATTTTAAATGTGCCGCTATATGAAACTTAAATCCCTTTTAAAGTGCTTCCAAGCATATTTAGTAGGGCTGAATCGCTTTTAAAAAGCTTGCAAGTACTTTTAAAGAGTGCTTTGCCCAAAGATACAGACATTGGTTCTAAAATAGATTATAAATAAATACGGTGTTGCAAATTTTAGGTATGTAAAATTAAATTGTTCTAAATAAAAAAAAAAAAATGAAAAAAGTTCATATAAACATGGATCGGGATATCCCTAATAACGGAGATATACTCCTTGCTGAGATAGGAAGTCGTAACTGCAAAAAAAATCGTTTTTGAGGTTTTAACCCCATTTGTATTCCAGGGATGTAGACAATGTTGAATTACAGTTGCGAACTTCTGTCATAACAGGGCAATAAAAGTTGTGTAAAACAAATATTTTTTACATTTTTTTTTACCATTCAACCGGTTTTACCCAAGTTTTGAGCAGGCATTTCTGAATTAAACAACTACAGAATGAAAATAACCATTTTGGTTCAAGGTACCCAGTGGCGTAGATATTGAGGGAGTCGTCCACTTTTGTTTTAAATTTTCTAGGCCACTGATTATTTTTTAAAAATTTTTGTATTAAAGTTCAATTTAGAAGAGAACACTGTTGCAAAATTTTGATTTTTGGCATTTTTGAGATGGTCAAGATTTCAGATTCATTGCATTTGTGGATAAAAAATAATTTTTAACGTGATTATTATTTGAAAAGAAAAAGTGAGCGACCCCCAATATCTACGCCACTGGGCACTTTGAACCAGACTGATTATCATAATTTTATAATCGCTTAATTCAATAATGTCTCCAAAATTTGGGTGCAACCGGTTGAATGGTAAAAAAAATGTAAAAATTATCTTTTTACACAACTTTTATTGCCCTGTTATGACAGAAGGTCGCAACTGTATACAACATTGTCATTCAATCGGTTGAATGGTAAAAAAAATCTTAAAAAATTTTTTTTACACAACTGAGATATGTCCCGTTATTATGGATTTCCAACTCATGTTTATGGGAACTTTTTTCGTTTTTTTTTTTTTATTTAGAATCACCATTTAAATTTACGTACCCAAAATTTGTAACATCCTATATATTCAAAATTTCCATATGAAATAGAAATTAATTACTATATTCGCCCGCCCAACATATAGTTGTATAAGGCGCAAGGTACGTTTTCATAGATATGAATAAAATTCCTAGGCAAACAATATTTAAAGTAAAAACAGAAATAATCCTTACACAATTAATGAAATTGGAAAATTACGCATTATGACTAAAGAATTTAAAACCGTTAGTTATTAACTTACATAATGCAAATCAATGCCTCTCACAAGTTTACGACCAAGAATATAGTTGTTTCAATTTATTTGCTAAAATATGTACTATTTTTTAGCCTTGTTACTAGTTTATGTCGAGATAGTGATCTGAAACAAGTAAAATACAAGTTTATCTACTAATAGCCGATTCATACCTGTGGGTGCTCACCGTACATTTTTGGGGCATCCAGTTTTGAACAAGACAAATTATCGCATAAGTATTTAATATTGGTCATAATGACATAGAAACTTTGGATGTCATCTCAGAAATGGATTTTTGAACCTAATACTATATTCCGATAAACGCGTGAGGAGGTAATAATTGTAATAAATTAAATTGTAATTTTTGAGAGCTTATATTTTTAAAATAATTTACAGGACAGTGGCTTAATACCCAGAAGGTGAGTGGCAACATTATAGGATGCCACAAATAAATAACTATAGACAATATTTCGACAGTATAACTGGCACCGTTGAACGGTCGTTAACCGCCGAGAATTATATTCCTTAAACAAAGCATATTGTTGTCCGATGATCTGCTAGATTGATTTGACCTTCTATTTAGTAGGAGAGGGTTATTTTATTTACATCACTTAGTAATTTTGCTCGGTCGAGATTTTCAAGCTAGAGATCTGTTGTGTAAACGGCGAGTATAAAGATATTTTTTATTTATTCGATATTTTCTGTTTGTATGTGTAAGGTAGTGCGTTAGTAGACGTAGAAAATGTCGACCGCGTTGTTAGGTAAAGTGTGGTATGCGAATTAGACTGTCATAGGAAGCCATACGCGTAAAGCCACTGTCCGTTGTGACGAAACACGTCGTCGAAAAAACACCAAACATTGATTGGCGGTCACAAACAAAGGCGGTAAAACAGGGAGGAACTGTTATGTGAAGGAGTTTACAAAGTAAATACTGTTTACTGTACTGCCTGTCCTCATTTTGCAGTCAGCCCCTGTTATTTACGTTATGTTATCCAAATTCCCCATGTCTACGACAAATTATAGTTGGTACTGTTACTAGGGTTTATTAGTTCGTTAACCTGCCATTGAAAAAAGTATCCTCAAAGATTGCCATGGAAATGAATCGTTCTTGTATTGATTCACCGAGGCATCAGTTGATTGAACTGTCACTAATTTAAATAAATTTTTGAACTGTCAATCATTTAAATTTTACATTTATGTTAGATTATTACAATTGTCGGTTTTATTTTTTTGAATTTTACTGGGATTTTTGTTACTGGCAACAACGCGCGTTAGCACTATTAGAAGCTATTGAATTTGTATAGCTAACTAGACAAAGCATTTTTTCGATGATCCTATCTTGGTGTAAACATAACTTAAATATTTGAAATGTTTTCTTAACCGCCTCTCAAGTAATCGAATTAACCCGCTGAATATCCTAGAATTTTATGTTAGGCAAAGGAAGACGAGTCTACAGTTTATTGTGGAGTCCGGAACAGATTACAAATGAAATTTTTAGATATTTTGTCCAGTATGGAATCAAACTTCAATATCGAGTAAATAGCTATAATACTTTACCCACTCAACCACCGTGCCTCTAAATAGCAAATATGATTGTTTTTAGTTTAAGCGTGAGCATCCTGTCTGTTTACACTCATAGACACCCCTGAGTGTGGGAGGGTGAGCAGCTACAGGTGTGAACTTAAAGTAACTACCATTGATGATCAGATTATTATATTTGTTTTCATCTCAAAAACAAATATGGTTTGAAAAATTTTTTTTGTGAACTGTCGTTCGATAAAAAAATTACTGCATTATTTTCCAATTTTCTCAACTATTTAAAAATATATGTTCTTATTTTGTATGTTTTTTTAAACAGAAAAAATCTTATAGGATAGGAATGATTGAATAACGATACAAATCGATTTTGTGTTTGGTAATAGTTGTCATGTGTGTACCAAAATAAATATTTGTTTCGTTGAAAAATACACACTTTCTATAACGTAAAAAACAGCTTTTATATTTTGAGGAAACTTTTAAACTAAACCAACTAAAATATCAATATAAAATTTTTAGCAATAAACATTGTAATTTGTTATTCAATTTTGCTTTAATGGTGGTCTTTCATAGCTTGTAAATTTTTCATAATTTGCAATACGTAGGCTTTTTAAAAATGTAGTGTAGTGTATTCTCTTTGATGAGTTCACTAGTTTTTAGAAATAAATATATAACCAATGTAAGGCTTAAATCAATCGTTTGTAATTGATTTCAAAACAAATAAACAAAAAACTAGTAACCTGGTGTTTTTTAAGTATCTACTGAAGATTTTACCGTTTGCATAGACGAATTGAACAATTTTAGACATTTGAAAAAAAAATAAAATAAATAAAATGGCATATGTGGTGATTTACGCCTTATATTGAGTCGCATTAGACACAGTTGTACTATTTGGAACTGTGATTTTCCTCAAGTAAGTATAGTGTGATAATTCATATTTGCATCACTACATCTGTTGCAGTTTTTTGTAATTTTGCAATACTCATAATAATATCATAAATAAAAAAGTCTCTTCGTAGTTATAATTTCACTTTTTTTTTTATAAAATTTTTTGACTTTTTTTTTGGAATTTTGGTGCGTATTTTTGCTGTATTGGGTGCTTTTAATTTGTTTTAATAATATCATGTTTTAAAAACTCTTTTTTATTAATTTATTGTAAAACTGTTTTATAATCATTTCAATGGATAATAATAATTTTCTGATTTTCATTTATCTACTAAAACGAGTCGTATTCGCACATTCATAATATTTATTTTTCAAAAAAATCTACGGTAATTCACGTTTTAACTCATTTTTTATTCACTTATTTATTGCATATTGAATAAATTTTTTTTTATCGTTTATTTTGGTACATTCCTTCAGTATTATATTTTATTAATTTTTAAAAATAGATGACTCTTGTAAACATCTTTTGCCCCGCAAATTTTTAAATTTGTTTTTTTATATATTTGATAAAAAATATGTTATAAAATGGTTTTCTGTATTGAATCACATTTATATGTAAATTTTTGGCATTTTAGTATTTTATTTAAAGTAAAAAAAAAGAAGCATTTATTATGTATATATAATATATTTATGAAAAAACTACTAATAATGCCAAAGACAGTTATTTTTAAATTATTATGTAAAATTATGTTGTGTATATATTTGCATATTATTTATACATATGTATTTTATTTATATCTTATTTTATTACTTACTAATTATTATTTGCACATATTGTTTATGTAAATGAAATGAATTTATAAGTTATTAAAATTTTCTTTTATATTTTTTTTAGTTTAATTTTATTTTCCTTTTTCAGTTTACTTTTTATTTTTCATCTTAGTTCTACACAATTTTATTTTAACACTGTCTAACACTGTTAATTTTTTTTTCTAATTTAGAAGAAAATTATGATACTAATCTGCGTGTCAGTTCTAATTGTGTTGGTAGGAGGAGGAACTGTTATGCAGTTTACGTAAGGTAGACGTAAGTATATATAGTTTTCTTATAAAATGTAAATTTTGCCTAATAAAATAAAACATTACACAGAATCATTTAGAGCTAACGTAAATCAAGACTACTTGTTAATAATAATTTTTGAATCCCTCATCTCGGCAATGAAATAATTTTTTTAATTAATTACTGTCGAACTTCTCTAACTTAAACATCCTAAATCCCTCAGTCCGTTCGATTTGGAGAAAATTTGAGTTAATGAAAATACTTCTGAAACTAAGTATACAGGGTCGTGCAGGAGTGCGTTCGACTTCGATATGTCGAGTTCTATGATTGCTAGAAACTTGATTTAAAAACATGAGTAAACTAGATAATAAGATCTATATCCGGAAATTATTCTCGAATATGCAGGGTGAGCAAAGATGATTCTACAGGGTCACGTAACATTTTTTTAAATGGAATAACATGTATATCAGAACATTTTTTGAAAACTCTTTGTGGCCTCCTTCCACTCCTGTATTATTATTGACTCTCACCCAACACCCTGTATATTTTTGGATGATGTGGTGTAGAATTAAAAAAATGAAAATTTTTTTGTACATACATACCTATGGCTATTTGTAACCATTTTCGATTTATTGACAATAACTGCAAAATACAGCAATAAAAATCAAAAATAATTTATTTTGTAATTTTTTGAGGAGATTATAAAAAGTGCTCCATATGTTGCCAATTTTGATTGACACATTTCTATGCGTCTTTGGAATGAGGTTTCTACTGTTCATAAAATTGCCGGAGCGATACTTCTAAATGCATTCTTTTCCTTCAAATTTTGGATTATTGTTGATAATGATAATTTTATGGGCATCATGTAACACGCTTATTATAATACCTTCTCTTAAATTATTTGAAAAAAACTCATTTTTAATTTTTATTGCTGAATTTTGCAGTTATTGTTCAATAAAATGAAAATGGTCACAAATAGCCATAGGAATGTACGTACAAAAAATGTTCGTTTTTCAATCCTACATCACATTGCCCAAAAATACCGTTTGTATACCATTTGAAAAAATTGAGAAAGTTCAGTTCAAAAAGTTGTAAATTTAAAAATTTTTTTAGCCACCCTGTATACTTTCAGGAAGTGAAAATGGTTGAGCGTCATCACACAGATGTCTCATAACTGGTACTAACATATTCTTTCTTAAAATCGATAGTTGTGATTGTAGTGATATTTTTAATATACACGTAAAATGGTATAATTTCAACAAAAAAAAATCATTACATCCAAGAGGTTGGGAGAAAGTCAATAATAATACAGGAATGAAAGGAGACCACAAAGAGGTTTCAAAAAATGTTCTGATATGCGTGGCATTTAATTAAAAAAAAATTTTACATGACTGTAGAATCGTTTTAGCTCATCTTGTATATTCGAAAACAATTTCCGGTTTTAGACTATTTTTTGTCAAGTTTACTTATGTTTTAAAATCAAGTTTCTAGCCATCATTGAACTCGAGATATCAAAGTCGGACGCACTATTGCCCCACCCTGTATATCAAGGGCATAGAAACATATTGGCGGCTGGCTAAATTTAGGTTATCCATATCTTAAATACTGAAGAATGAAACAGTATGAGTGTCAATACAAACGAAGAAATTTGTAAAATATTTTTTTTCTATAATGAGGTAATTTTATCGGCACATTACTAATTTCGTTAAAGGTATTGATTTTTCAACTGCATTTTTTTTTCTTACGTAATGACAGTCATTTCTGAAATATCGTGTGGGTCCCCAGGCTCCAATCTTAAGATGTGGCATGCGCAAATTTCGCCAGCCACCACTGCCACTGAATTTCAACAGTAAAAGCGTATAAATGGACGAAGGCAATTATTTCAATAAAAACAAATTTTTTCGTCATTATTTTTAACCATTAACTTTGGCCAAGTGAGTCCCACGTACAAGTATATTCACTGGACGTAACATGTATAGAAAGATGGGAACTCGGTTAAATAACGAAAATTTCTATCGTATAATTGTTATCGAGACACTAAATTATTTGACGTTTGTAAGTTAATCATAATTAAAAATAGGAGTACATTAACGGTGTCCGTTGTACAATCAGAATATATTCGTATTTGTGTCAGAAACAAACAAAATGAATATACACACACTTGAAGTACATTGTGTACATCCCTGTCGCGTAAGAAAGACGACGTCAGTTGTATCAATCAACATTAAAAAATTATTTCACAAACCCATAAGCCGAAAATAAAATGTATTTAATGGTAGCAAGAAAGTATATAAACTTTTTATTGTAAAAAATATACTACAATGAAAACTGTTTGTAATGTTCAAATACTGGAAATTTGTAGAGAACCAGTGGACGTACCAGAATGTAGTAAGAAATCTCTTAACCCAGTACACGTCAAAGTATAGGCCGTTATATGGCCAGCATTTCCAGTAAATGCGAAAATGGATACAGTGTAAGTACATTGCTGCACATCCTTGTTGCTTAAAATTTACGATGTTCTTTAGACATAACATGGAAGTTTTGGTGATTGTGCTATAATGGGTTAGTTGACATATATTTGGGAAAATCGACGACCCAATATAATTTTTTTAAATTTGATTTGTGAATAATGATGGATCGACATCGATTTTTTCCCCCCTTATTGCAATATTAGTGGCCTAACTCTTTTGGATCTTATATAGTAGATGGAGCGATGGAAAATAACTTCTAGGGTGACAAAGTAATACTTTCTTAAAGTTTGCAGAATATAGAATCAATGTCTAAACTAAATTTATGTTCATGAAGTTGCTGATGCATTAGTCCCTCTTTGATACATGTAAATAGATCGGAATAACTTATGAATTTATGATGTATCCGAAGTTTTTAGTTAGTGTAGTGTGAAAACTTCGTAATAATAAGAATGCTCTTCTGATTTCATTATTAACCAACTTTTCAAGAAAAAATAGATCAATCTTAACAGCGAGCTACCTATACCACTCAAATATTTTAACCCATTGACATCTTAATGCTGATAGAATTTTAAATTTGTATACCAAAATGATTGATGAATGGTGATTAAGACTTTCCATGCTTCGTAAACTCACTGAGAAATAACAAATAAAAATTTTAAAATAAGGTTCCTATAGCTGATAGTAAAATATGTAATTATGTATTGTGTTTTTGATTCATTTTTTTTATAAAAATCTGGTATATAATTGTCAAAGCAATGAAAACTCATGAAATGTCATATCATACAAAAGCATAAAACAAGCACTATTTTAAAGCTGTAGAAGTCAATTGAAGCCAAACGCAAGTGTCTTGTAGAGAAATATCAAGGAAGTTTTCTCTCTAAAATCCTTTTCTACATTGAATATTTTTCCAAAAAAAGTTAACGCAATAAAAAACCTCTACTATTAAGGCAAAAACTCTTGATTACGAGCAATTTGGGATATATATATATATATATATATATATATATATATATATATATATATATATATATATATATATATATATATATATATATATATATATAGATATATATATAGATATATGTATATACATCGAGGGCTTATTATACGACTAAAATGCCATCTTTTCAATAAAAAATCAAGTTTGGT
Organism: Rhamnusium bicolor; assembly: GCA_029963845.1. Classification (NCBI taxonomy): domain Eukaryota; kingdom Metazoa; phylum Arthropoda; class Insecta; order Coleoptera; family Cerambycidae; genus Rhamnusium; species Rhamnusium bicolor. Next base: position 204,333 of record JANEYF010000845.1, read on the forward strand.
GCACATCCGGTTTGACCGGAAATGCCCACAACTTTCGATTTTTAAATGAAACACCCTATATATTTTTACATTTTTGGAATCTAGAGGAAATTTTGAATACAATACATCCATTTTGGTCACTTTTTGATCAACATTAAAAATTTTATCAAAAAAATCTATTTCTGAATCCAGAGTGCTGTGGTGGCCAAAATATATTTTAGTTTGTGTGCTACGTTACTATAAAAATAAAAAGAGCAATATGATTGCATTACTTAATTGTCTAGAGGCGTTTAAAATTTTTAAATGTGTTTTTACACACTAACTCGGTTTTTTTAAATGGGAAGTTAATCGTTCACCAACATTTTTAAATACCCCATTTTCATACGAATCTAATGATACCAAAATTTTGAAAATACGCTCAGAAGTATTTGAGATTTCAGCCAAAATACAATGCAACCAAGCTTTTAGAAACATGCGGCTAATAGATTAGTGGGCTTTGGAAACTAAAATGACACATTTCTGTTTAAAATCTGGTAACCTAATAACATTGGAAAAATCATAGTAGCCATTGAATGTAATAAAACAATAGCACAGCACTCTGGATTCAGAAATAGATTTTTTAATAAAATTTTTAATGTTTATCAAAAAGTGACTAAAATGGATATATTGTATTCAAAATTTCCTCTACATTCCAAAAATGTAAAAATATATAGGGTGTTTCATTTAAAAATCGAAAGTTGTGGGCATTTCCGGTCAAACCGGATGTGCACCAAACTTGATTTTTTATTGAAAAGATGGCATTTTAGTCGTATAATAAGCCCTCGAAATTTAAATTTTCTATTCCAAATATTTTAGGAGATATCGGGGCGAGCGCAATTCGTGACACCCGGTATATATATATATATATATATATATATATATATATATATATATATATATATATATATATATATATATATATATATATATATATATATATATATATATATATATATATATATATATATATATATATATATATATATATATATATATATATATATATATATATATATATATATATATATATATATATATATATATATATATATATATATATATATATATATATATATATATATATATATATATATATATATATATATATATATATTTTAACTACTTTAAAACCTAACTGCAATTATTCCAGAATGTATCTAGACACACTCGCACATTGTAAGTGCGATTCGCCTATATAAAATTAATATTCACCTCTGAGAACTCGTCCTTGTAACATTCTATTTTCTGCAAAATCTGTTCTTTGTCCTTAGTGTAAACTTTATGCCGTGCGCGAACTAAATATTGCAAACTATATCCACATTCCACACATTCCGATTTCCTCAATTTTCGTTTTTTCTTTTCAATAATTGTTTGATGTTGCTTCTAGTGCTTTTTATTGTCATAATCGCTCGAGGAAAATAAACAATTTAGCAATCGTTGGCAAGTTTTCTTTTTTCACTGAAATGGGAACAGTTTTGTCAAATGTGTGACATAATTTGCAAAAACATAAAAATTCCAGTAGTTAAAATCCCATTATTATTCAGGAACAAGTGCCCTATTTTTAATGAATGGAAATGATTAGATACTTCGCTTTCGCCGCCGGTCGCTCAAGAACTGGATTCAGCTGTACGCGATAAATTTGCCGCTTGCGAATATAGTCGTCTAGGCAGTGTAATCTATTTTAGCTACTTATTTACTGCAAAATAGGGCATTGTATCAATAAATATAGTTACTTTTGGATAACAAAATGCAATAAATCAATGTAACAAATTTACAAAATAAGTTTCAAAAGTACAGATGGCATTTGAATTTTTTTGCAAACATGATGTGTAACTAACCATATAAGTATATTTTAAATAGAAAATCATAAACTCAAACAGATTTTAAAAACAGCAAATTGTAAACAAAAACATTTTTAAAAAACAAATTAATCAAAATCAAGCAAATAGTCAAGTTTAAAAAAAATTTCTTGTATGATATACTTATCTGAAAACACAGAACTATGCACAAGAACTATCATGCCACATTTATCGTTGTCGCAGCCTCCACTACAATTGCCTCCTATGAATAAGCATATGTATATCCATGTTAATTAACGCTAGCGGTTGGATGGAGTAGTCTGATCCAATTTCACTCACTGGGCGAGTATTCTCGTTTCGAGCAATGAAAGGGTTAAAACGACAAACAAAAATTGACACAGGAGTATTATAATCTCACGTTGTCGCAATAATTAAAATTTACAAGCTGAAATACTTGACATAGGTAGAAGCAAATATATACCTATTTAACTTTCAGTGCAATCATATTTCAAAATTATTTCTTACCCTGTGTAAAAAATCTGTTTTTAAATGTCAGTCATAAATCATTTAATACTGTGATATACTAGACACCAATGTAAATGAATAAAGCTATAATTAGTAATCCAGTCTATCATTTTTTTTGTCTTTAGTCCGAACATTTTCAAATACCTAAAAGTGATATGTGAATATTATCCAACATGTTAATAAAATCAATCAGTCGATTAACATCTTGTAACCGAAACTGCTTTTAGGGGAAAACTGCTATTAATCGGGATAATTATTCACAAATTAATCATAAATTGAAAAGTTCGCGATTAATTTCTGAATAATTAGCCCTCTGTAATATGGGTCTCTAATGAGGGGTTAGCTAATGGTCTCATAAAATTTTCATGCGGCATAAGTTAAATATTTTTATACATTTTTGAGTACCTTAGTAAGCAATTTCTGTGGCACTGCGGTTATAAATACCAAAATTTTAATAGTTAATTGAATTAAACGAAGAGCTGTAATAAAATTAAAAAAATTTTTTTTTTCTGGATTACGATACGTTACTAAAAATTAAATTTCTACAATCGCTTGATTAATTTGTAGCTAACTGTATAGTAAGGGGAAAATTCATATAAATATTATGAGAATTATTTAATATCTCTCATAAGAAAATTAGGAAAAAAAAGGTTCAGCTTTAATTTAAAGAATACAAAATTCTTCGTCGATATACTCGACTTCCCCATTCCTATGCTCAGGATTACAACACTGTTGACGAATGTAATTTTGGTTTTGTCTCGAAAAGAAGACACATAGTAATTAACGGAAAAAAATATGTTTAATGAAGAAAAAAAAATGTGAAAATAACTAATGAAATTAAGCTTACAAACACACACATTTGCTCAGTGGTACTAGTAAATTTATTTTTGTTACAACTGCAAGCCTTTAAGCAACTGGTTTTGCAGCTACATTTTTTGACAAGTTACATGCATAGGAATATTTGATATAGTGTATCTTTGCGTCCTACTATACAGGGTGGCCCTCAAACGAACGATAAAGGAACATACTACGATTTTTTGCAAAAGGGTATGGTCTTGACTTAAAAGTGGTGTTTAAAATATTAAGATAATTGTTGTCATATTTAGCTTTAAGTCATTCTGTGTAATACTGATACTGTAAATTAGTTTTAAGAGAAACTACGTATTTTCAAATATATTTATTCAAATTCAGATCTTGTCCATCCAGGCATAACACACATTTATCGAAATGATTCTTTCTGTTTTTAGGTTAAACGGTCTTTTGTTGAAGAAAATATAAAACTAATCTTTAAGCTTAAATAGATATTGTTTATACATAAATATATCCCCTGCAGCAATAATAGGTAATTAAAAAAATATTTAATCTTGTGATCTACTGAAATTCCATAATATGGAAATATTGGGTGTCTCATATGAACTTAACATAGCGTACCTACAGTTTATTACAAACTTATTTGCAACATAAAAAACGTCGGCTTCTTTGATCACTTTACCGCCGGTAAAGACGCCGCCGCTTTTTATGTTGCAAATAAGTTTAAAAAAAACTATCCATTAATAAATAGACCGCATATTAAGTAGGTATCGTTAAAATATCTTGACACGTAAAATACTTGAATAACGCAGTTAACTATACCAGACTTTTCCAACAGATGAAATTATAATAAAAGTATTGTCTGGTCGGGGAAAGGACACCCGCGGAAAAAAATATGATTTCTGCATTCGCTTCACAATTTAGCGTAAATGTAACAAATGACTTGCACGGCAAATTTCTGTGATCGTTTGCATCCTCACCTACTCATTGGACGAGAAATTATATTCCTAGTATATGGTTTCGCATAAAGCTGGCGACTTATTGGCAATACTTTCCCTTGCCTTGCGGTCCTTCTTTTGCCGGCTGGACAATATGTGATATTCACATATATTTGAATAATTTTTTTCTGTGTGTCTGTATTGGAGGGAATTGGTATTGGTGATAAGTATCCTTTATATACAGACATATTTATATAGACTATAGACTCGTAAGAAAAATTCCAATGAAAATTAATGACCAAATAGGAAAACAGTTGTTATCAGAGGTATCACTTAATGTTTACCAAGTTCTTAAGTATTATCAATTATTATTAACTTTAGTCAAATACACATATAGGGTTGAATTTGCCCACATTTTAATAACGAGAAGAAAAATAATCAGAACCATATGTTGTATGCAGTATATATTATATAAAATCACAAATATCAAAATTACAAAAAGACAATAAATTAGAATAAAGTTTATTCATATTTAGAAAAATTAAATTCTGATGACGAGCTGGTATTCTCATTATTGAAAAAAAAAAAGTTATTAGACGTATGGTGTTTTCGCAATTTCGTCGATGTTTTTATAAATAGAAATCCTGCCGGTTGGCAACTTCAATACAGCCTCTTCCTTGTGTTCCCTGATTATATACAGTTTATTTCAATTTTATTTGCAACATAGAAACCGTCGGCTTCTTTAACGAAGGTATATAGATCGAAGGAGCCGACATTTTTTATGTTGCAAATAAGTTTGAAATAAACTGTACACACTTGTAGGGGAAACACCTATGAGTATAATAATTATGGGTATTATGTATTATTATGTGATGTGTTATTATAATACATGTCAATCAAATGTCCAACGTCACTATTTGCAGTGATAAACAGCATAATAAATATATTGCATACAATTTTTTTACAATAAATTACCTGTTGCTACTGACTGAGTTCTACTAAGCGAATCGTATCTGGCTGATTTATTTTAAAATATTTCGTCACATTCAGGTTGCATTGCGTCTCTTGTGCCGAAAAGGGAATTGTTTTATACGTTTTTTTCTCGGTGACTGCACTAAATAGCGATCACTTTTGGCCTGTTCGTGCTCCATTAGTTGTAAAATAACAGACAACTAACAATTATCCATATTCAAAAGTATTATCGAGAGAAAAGGTAAAGAGAACTCAAACCGAGAAACGTCATTGAACTGTCACGCGACATTGATTTGATAAGCCTTTGTAAGTCTTACTTTGAATTACATCCTCTTTAAATTCAAAGTCCAATAGCTTTCGTTGCATACGCTAATCACGTGTATAATATATTACTATCCTCCTTTTACGGATTTAGTATGAAAGACGTTAGTAGGTACCTATATTAGATGTCGATCTCAAAAATAACGTAAATGTGACACCCAGATGAAGAACATAAGTTACGTCCGAAAGATGTCGGCGCATTACGATGGTAAAACATTAAATAATGCCATTAGATAGCATAAATTACGTAATGTGAAGTTATGTTTATGCGACATCAAATAAAGGTCATAAAATTACCTAATATTGTCAATACTTTTTTATTTGTGATATTTAATCATCTAATATGTATTACTGAATTATGATGGGACACTGAATTTAGACATATTATTATGTGGAAAAATTTAGCACAATTACAATACCCCTCTATATTCTCTATGAAAGCCACGTGACAGAAAATACAAAGTCTAAAAAATAAGTTTTGTGAGGTTATTATTAATCGATTTAAGCACAGACCTTAAATATAAAGACACCAATACCCCATATCAATCCAACCTAGACTATGTCCGGACAATCCACAAAATACCGTTTTTGGTTCCTCTCCTTTCTTGTCATTTGTAGCTCATTTACCTCTCTCTCTGTCTCGTTTCAATGCAGGTGCATTTGCGCAATAAAGTTTTAGCGTATGCCGGCTCTTGTGGTTAAAAATCATAATTCTCATTTATTTGTATTTGTATTTTATTAAAATGTAAACGGTCAGTCAGTGGAATACAAAAACCGTTTAACCGACGTTCTTACGTATATAAAATTCCGTGTTTCCAGATGGCTGTACCTTTAATTAAATTAATTGACGACGACGACGAAAATTTACCAAATATAGACGTAAACATCACGATACTGTGTATGCGGGGCAACGATACTATTTAAGTGCATACTGGTCTGCAACCATAATAGTTGCATATAACTAAAGACGTTTATATCTGAAATTTTCAATTGTTTTTGATGGTCTACGAAATCGATTGGCAAACTAGAGTTTAAAATTGAAAGTGATTTATGTTTACTATATCCATATTATTGGTTATTTTTAACAGGCTTTTATTAGCTTCACCTGTATGTTTGTTTGTAACCGACTCTTTGGACTCGATTTTGACCCACTTTAAACGGACAGATTTAATTGAAACTTTGTACACTTACGAAGAACCGGTATAACAATACAATAATTTGATAAGTTTATATCATTATCCTGATCAGGATCGCCAGAATTAAATAATTTCCTTTCCTCACGTATCCTCTGCGTGAGAGCAAGAGGCTTAATACTGTAAGTACATTCCGTGACTCTCAGTTCGGTCGTTGGCCGAGCGGGCTAAGGCACAAGTCTTAGTCGACGCGAAACGACGGACTCCTCGGGCGTGAGTTCAAATCCCATGGCTGAAAAAAAATATATGTTTTTTTTCAGAAGTATCTGTTGGATCGTAATATGTTATAATATCAGCATCAATAAGCAATATAAATATAGTTTAAAAAAACTAAAAAAACACGCTTTCATAGCACATCAAACTAAAAAGTGAAAAATAAATATAGTTTAAAAAAACTAAAAAAACACGCTTTTAAAGCACATCAAACTAAAAAGTGAAAAATAATTATTAATATAAACTGAAAACAATAATGAACGAAAAATACTAGTATTATTTGTGAAAAAAAAGCGTGGAATTTTATGAGAATTTTTCTGTTTGCTTTATCATGAGTTTATTATTTATTACCAAAAAAACAGTTCAATTTAGTCATAAACCGAAGTGGGCCATGGCCACTTTGTTCAAGTAACAATTATATCTCCTTTGGCTTTCTTTCAAAATTGATTAGCAAATACGGTATATTATTATATTATCATACTTTTCGGTTAAGTTTTTGGAAATAAATTCGTTAGTCACGTTTGTCTTGTCTGTTCAACCAAATATTGCACGATTAATATCATAATCGAAATCCGTGATTCACGCATTGAATGCCTTTATTATAATCAGTAGACTTACGGAATAGCTCCTCCCTGTTTCGCCGCCTTTGTTTTTCTTACCTTTTACGGTGATTTTGTCTTTTATTTTATTATTATGCACCCGTATTTTTTAAGTGAGTGTTTCAGTACCCCTTCTACCAACGGTGAGGTGAAATTTGAGTCATTTTGATTAGATGATTCCATTTTCAGGATAGGATACTCCATCAGACTATCGAATACTACTCCACATTTCGTTGTAGTTACCAAAGATTTCAGAGGGCCACGATACAACCGATTTTCCAAATTCAATCTCAATCCACTAGACCAAATCGACCGCTCTACGCGCCCGAGACGTTACTTACGCAAGTGGGTCGGTCTCCGATTTCATTGCACTTTTTAATTTTTCAAATCTCGCTGCCACACATCTCTAGCCACTCTAACGATCTGCCATCCATTCTGCCATTCACACCAAAAGTCCTGCATGACATCAGTTAGCCAGCATCACAGCCCCAATTAAATTATTTTATTATACTTTCCAAATGTCCTCGTTTTAAACGAGTAGCGCCCGACATTATTCAACCACATTCATTCATTTCTTCTCTCACTTATCATGTAACCATCATCAGTGCTCAGTATCCCCAGCATCATCTCCAGCTGGTGGAAACCTATTAACGGATTTACCAATGACTAGACTGGATTTACGTACAGCAGTCTAACACACCACACCATACATAGCAACACACAAAACATTACTCTTTCTGCAGACGCAGACTTCCTCGCCATTGTTACATCCCTAATGCACTATGCTAAATAGAATATGTCGAATAAACAAAAAAATGTCTATATTAGCCGTACACACAACAGATTGCTAGATAGAGTGTTTTCAAACTGAACAAATTACAAACTGCACAGAGCAAGGATGTAAACTAAATCGAAGGTCAATAAGCAGGTCATCGCCTAGGGACGCAAACGATATTCTCCCTTCGACATTACATATACATAATATAATTCTCAGCCGTTCATCGGTGCCAGTATAATCTCAGCGGTTGAAGATCTCTCATCGGTGCCGGTTTTACAGACAAAAGGTTTACATAATATAGTATTAGGTTTTAAAATCTATCTCTGGGATGGCATACAAACTGCTTAGGTCTAGAAATCAGATGAAATAAATCTATCTGAACATACCGTATAAACAGGGTGTATCATTCAAAATATTTTGTCATGTGATATCTTTAAGAAATAGATACCCAATTGTTTCTTCGATTTCTGAGAGAATTTTTTTTATAATCCTACACAATGCGGCTTATTACATTCTCCTATCTGTAAAAACAAAGCTGTGACATTCGTTAGAAATGCACTCTTTAGTTATGTATTTTTTAATCTTGCAGTTAAAGTTTACATTTGAGACACCCAATCCGTAATAATAAATTTGGTATAGTCAATTCACTTAATCCTTAAAAATAAAAAATAAATTATTTAATCACACATGTAAAAGATGTGTTCCAAATGTGAATTTCTTTTATAATTTTTAGAAAACTTTCTAGACAATATTTTGTTTACTTATCAGTACCTACCTATTCTTCTCTAGATGTATGTAACTTTAATAATATATTCACTAGGTGATGCCACAGAATAAAAATGTTAGACAATAATAGTATTCTATTTGTAATTAGCTATTCTAATAGTTTTAATTATAATTTAATTAAGCAACGCATCATTTGGTGAATTATAATAGAAAACTATATTGTATATTGTAAAATCTATATTTATTTTGAATTTACAAGTCAAATAATTATATCTTCCACAAATTTGTAAGTGTTTTATTTAATAAAATGTAAGATTTTAACTGAATTAGTTGAGAAATGTTTCAACATTAAGTTTCTCTGAATATTTTACTGAACAATGAACGTACAACTCAATTTTGAAACATTCTCTAATAAATTATTTTAATGCTTCTCTGGAGATTGGAGGTAAAGTATTAAATAGACGTTTCTTCTTCTTTCAGTTTGTAAGAGACGTATATTTTTCAGGTGTACACATATGACAACACAAGTATAGTTTGTCTCATCTCTATTTGATTTATGTACAAACATCAAACGTGCTTCCGTTTATAGTTACCGAAGTTCGTCGGCACTTTTGATATGGCTTGTGTAAACAAATGTAATAGTGATGAGACGAACTATGCAAGCATGTACGCACACACAAAACATAAAGTACACACACAGTACACTACATTCCACAATGCACTTCACACTTTTACCTATTTTTCTCTCTTATATACTAAATATAATTTTTTAAAAATTATATTCTAGTGACAAATGGCACATTGTGTAGTGTAGTTAATCTGACAAAAAATGTTAACTGTTTTGTTGTGTGTTTCATCAATTTTGCAGAAGAAAATCATGATTTTAATCTGTCTTACAATTCTGGCAATTATTATAACGTGTACCATCGGAGGATATCTTGGTTTGGTGTAAATTTTGGTAAGTAATTATTTTTCTTTCACATAAATTCAATCGATATACTAAGATTGTTGTAATATTACGTTTTTGTTGATCCTGTGAACAATACAATTATTGTTTGTTTGAGCAGACTGCTCGTAAATATATTAGGTACCTTTAGACTAACATTATTTTGTTCGTTACTGGATCGAGCCAATCTCGCATTCTCAACCCGCGCGCCAAAAGTTTGACGTGTCGCACTAAATAAAGACGCTCTAATCGCACACGTTTTCACGCATTTTTAAACGGAACAGGATAAAAATGGGTGTAAATCATACGTGTGCTGGATATATGTGTATGTGCGTGCGTGTGTTTCGTCCATGTTTGAAATTGCTCATGACGTGTTGTGTGTGTAATGGGGAAAAGAAAACGTGAAATTTAAGTCACACTATTAATTTAGTTTGTGTACTCTTTAGATTTTATTTTCCATAAACACGGGTAAGATTTATACATTTCTATAAATTCAGTAGTAAGGTTTTGACCAATAACGAGAATCAGTCACTTTTTCTTTCCGTAAATAAATACAAATTAAAATTACGAAAATCAGAAGTCGAGACCAAAACCCAGTCAACCAAATTTTGTATCTATTACATAATCATTACATTCCCCAGTAAGTAACAATTATGTCAAATATAGAGTCCATGTGTGTTCCACCTCTGACTAATGTCAGCACGAGAAACTCATTGCTACATATATGCTATCTTCGTAACTTTGTTACTTTACTGTTACCAAATATTCTACAGCCTTGAACATTGTAAACATGCACATGCACATTCGCCCGAGGAAGGAGTGAAATTATACTGACAGGCATTCTTACTGTAAACTTACATAAAATACCTATAAAAAAAACATATGGACCCTTCGAAATATTAAAATTTTAATAATAATTTAATAAATAAAATTTGTTTTTTGTCCACAATTTCAAGTGATATCGATGGCAAAAATATTAATTTTTCAAATTAAAAGGCGATTTTAGAGAAGCATTTAAGGAACATTTTAAAGTTCTACTTTTCATTATGAAAGTATACGCCAAGCCGCTCAGATCATGATCATGGCGGCAGCAGACGCCGGAATATAGTTGTAGGCCTAGCACAAATTTAGTTATTTCCTAACCTAAATACTTTTAGCGAGGTAGGGTTAGTCAAAAATAAATCAAGTGAATTCAGAATTAAAAATTATTAATTATTATTGTGACCGAAATCGATATAATTTAGTAATAATTTATAATGTTACGATTTTTATATAAATATAGGCATGTAGAAATAATTGCGAGAAAAAGAGAAAAATTAATTGGTATCATTGCATTAATGTCATGTCATTAAAGGGAGAAGAGTGAATAAGTTTGTTTTTAAATATCTTTGGTGTTCTATGATATATAAGTATACAAAAAGTTTTGTTAAATAAATAAATCTTATTATTAAACGTGGTGTGTTAATAATCCATTTTAGATTTAATCGAATTAAAGGTGCATATAGTTGAATGGAATCTTGAGATACCATACTACATTTTTTTAACACATAGTTCTTGTAAACCTATATGTATATAGGAAACTGATGCGACATAAATAGTCTTAACAACTCTTGGGATATTCAAGAGGGTTTGAGCATCTTTAGGTAATTGTAGTTCAAGCAAGTTGGCCCCTAAAATTTGCAATATCTTTGGTTGTGGAATGACCCAATAATATTTATTTATCATATAAATGTAGATGTTTTATATTAAGATATAATGATTAACGAGAGAATAGATGAAGCACGAAGAGAAAGAATACTTGATGTAAAAGGAATATAGAAGTATAAACATATAAAAGAAGATAAACCTACGAGTACAGTTTTTCAACTGAAAGTTAAAATAGAGAATGTTGAAGATGCAACCTGAAAGCCACCATTGAAAAATTAAAAGGTAGAATATAAATGTTACAATTGTAATAATTACGGTTACATTGCTAGAAATTGTGCTGAAGAAAAAAAAAAAGAAATTCAGTGTAAAAATTGTCTCTCGGAAGAACATACCCACAGATATTGTCCTCAATAAGTTATATCACAAACCTAAAAAAGATGTGATTTTGATATAGTTAAGGAAGTCACGGAGCTAAAATGTTTTGGACCAGAAATCTTTAAAGTTATCTCTCCAAACTATAACGGCAGTACTCAAAATATATTGTGCAGAAATGAAAAATGTTGTAATGAGAATTTATCTGATGATAGACGAGCTGTAGACATTATTATCGGTCGAACCTATACTGAGTTGCCCTATATTGTTTATATCAAGATGGACGATACGTTAACTTTTTATTACCGAGACGAATCGTTTCAAGATATTTTACCATGTACAGTTCAGCCTAAAGAAACCACATTTAAATTAACAGCGGAGAATTTTGAAATACATTATCTATGAACTTTATTCAAACTTTGAATGAAAAATAAAGAATTTATCTTACCAATATTGAATTTTAACAAAGAAGAAACAAAAATTAATCCATGTAAAGAATTAGAAAGACGTATGATTTGCGAAATAAACAAAATAACTTTGTCAGATATTAAGAAGCCAATAAATAACTCGTGAAGATATTGATGTAGGAGATAATCAACCACAAGAAATTATTGAAGATTTATTGAAAATGAGTACCGTGACAGTCGTAATAATAAGCGGATCCTGGATCACTTTTAGAACTGGATGGCATGTATCCATCCGGAGCTACCACGTAGGGGGATTCATTTTAGGTGACGAGAAAGAGTTCTTCTAGGGGCCGAAGTAAAAGAAGTGTGCAGAGACTGCTGAAGACAAGAACCAGATGGTGGTTAGTTCGGAGTTCTGCCGTTCGTTTTTTGTAGATGTCTCTGAAGAGTTCTTGGAATTGAAGTCGATAACATAAACAAATGTATTTCAAGGTTATGGATCACGTGACTATTGCGCAAATTTTGCTTTGAGAAAATGGTAGTTAAGCACGTCCAGACTTGTTTATATTAACAAATTCCAGTAGTTTCTGCTGACTCATATCTCTGAAATGTGATAGTTTTAATATAAACAGAACGTGCTGATAACATAAATAAACTTTCAAATATCGGTGATTTATGATTTCCACTACGTGACTTCTTTGATACCGATGATGTCGTGCATAAACAATGACGTAATTCTTATGACTCATTTAAATTTCATAATATTTTGTTCCAGAAGTGAGTAAAGAGAATTCTTCGGAGTGGGTACAATCGGCAATGTCCAGGAGATGTACAAGAAGTCTTCAGAGGATGCTGAATTGAGTTGTGGTGTGTATGGTGATGGGGGGTTAGAAGGTGTGTTCTTGCGGGACGCGCCGTTGATGATTTCATGACATTGGAATTCAATGAAACTCGAAATGTGAACCCGATGATGTCAACTGAATAGGCTAGGTGAATCAGTTCCATGAAAATGTCAGTATTTTCAATTTATAATATCACAGCTCTATCAAAAGATGCAAGAAAAAAAACAATTTGTATAATACCCGATGAAACTGAAGAATTTACACATATGATTTTTGGACTGATGAATGTACCGTTCTACTTTTTTAAAATGATGCAAATTGTATTAGGACCCTTACGAGATAAAGTAATGTTATTCTGTTTGGATGATATTTTGTTACCAGGATTGGAATTGAATGATTTGAAGAATCGTCTGATTGAAGTATTAGAAGCCTTAAAGAAAGCTGGTTTAAGCATTAAGCTATACAATTGTGAATTTTTAAATGAACGAGTTAGTTACCTGGGTTTTGAGATACAAGTATGGGAATTGAACCAGGATCAAGGAAGATAGAAGCTTTAACATAGTACCCAACACCACAAAACATACACGATGTGAGAAGATTTCTAGAATTGACTAGCTATTTTCGAAGCTTTATATCTAATTTTACCAGAATAGCATTTGCACTATATGAACTACTTAAGAAAAATAGACTTTTTTGAGTAGACCAGTGAAGAAGACATATCATTTAAATTAAAACAAATTTTAATGAGTAAACCAATTTTATAAGTATTTGACCCTAGTAAATATGTGGAATTACATACTGATGCTTGCTCAAAAGAGTTGGCAGCTATGTTACTACAACGACATACAGACAATAAGTAGTAGTAGTAGTAGAGATTGTAAATAAGACTATTATTCCAGTAATCCAAGCACACATAAAGTATCCAGAACAACGCGATTGAGGTAGAAATTTGTGGAAAATTGCTCGTGATCTTAATGAGTCAATAAACAAGACAACTCAGGAAAGCTCTTTCAAATTATTATATGGTTGTTATCCAAGGCATGATGAAGAAGAAATGAGAAAATTGAGTATTGAAGAAAATATTTACCAGAAACCCAAGGAATTACAGAACCATTCAAAGGAGAAAATTGAGCAAGAACATTATAAGTATAAAACTAGATACGACAGAAATAGATATAGAAATGTTCATTATGACGTTGGAGATATAGTATTCTCAAAAACCGTACCCACGAATTCAGGCGACTCCACAAAATTGCAAAATAAATACCGAGGACCATTAGTTATTGACAAGGTTTTACCAAATGATACTTTGGGATAGCGTGTCTTAGAGAAGACAAGACAGGAAGATGAGCGAGTACAGCACATGTATCGCAGTTAAAACTTTAGAGACCTTCCAAAGAAGACGGCGAATTTGAGGAAGTGGATGACGAGGAAGAAGAAGTCTCTATTCTGCAACAAGAGGACATTCTAAATGAAGATGTACCAGAGGAAAATAAGTTGAAACAGGAAAATAATAAGCAAACGAGGCAAAAAAGTAGAAGACGAAGAATTGTACTACCCTCACGGCTAACAGATTATATGATAGGTGAAGAACTCGAGGACGAGCTCAATACGATGGCCGCATGTTAGTAATTTCGAAAATAGACATTTTAATTTGTCAAGATTGGTAAGGTAGGAGGAGAGGAATGAAACTAGCAACGTTAGTATGTGTATTATGTCGTCATGTCTGTGAACTAAAAGTGTGAAAAATTAAGTAATACAACTTGTTTTGCTTTATAAATGTGTTTATTTCAAGTCCTACATCCTGACAAGAGAATATTAGCCAACAGGATCTTTTTTAAATCTCATATAGTTATATAGGGTGGCGCAATAGTGCGTCTGACGTCGAGGACGTCGAGGTCTATGATACCTAGAAACTTGATTTAATATACACGTGTAAATGGTATAATTTCAACAAAAGAAATTATTACATCGAAGTGGTTGGGAGAAAGTCAATAATAATACAGGAGTGAAAGGAGGCCACAAATAGGTTTCAAAAAATTTTTTGATATAAGTGGCATTTCATTTAAAAAAATATTACTTAACCCTGTAGAATCGTCTTCTCTCATCCTGTATATTTGAAAACAATTTTCGGTTCTAGACTTTTTTGTCTAGTTTACTTTTATGTTTTTAAATCAAGTTTCTAGATATCATAGAACTCGAGATATCGAAGTCGGAGGCACTATTGCCTCACCCCGCATAACTGCTACAAGTAGGGTTGACTGGAAATATACTTACATTTAACTACAGTGAGTGAGGAAAACAACGCATAGAAAATGCTTAAATTGCTTAAAACCTTGCAAGTTTCACAACGGGCTTATCACGTGGAAGGTCTGAACCTTTACATATGCGTACTTTTGTGTGCAACTGGTTTGGCTTGGATCAGTAACGCGCGAAGGAATGTTAGTCGAAACCTGATTAATGAGTGTTCCAAAAATCGTATAACCAGCTGAATTCATTTAGGAATCAGAGTCAGCTATAGCGCGGTAGCTACGAGTATAGCCTTCATGAGCTCAGAGACAATCCTGAGGCGCGCAAGTACGTGCTAAAATTTAATCCGTAGTATTAAATTGGTCGATTGTAATGGAAGGTGAAAGTAGATAGCGCAAGAAGCAAACGACCGCGAAAATTCAAAACCCCCTCTTTTGCCACATCGTCCTCCGAAGAACCACACACATAACACAATCTAATTCGTGACTCTGTGGCCATCTCAAACAAAAAATAACCTACAACCAATTTCAAAGTTTATTATGAGGAATGAAATTGGTAAAGGATATAGTTAACACATTTTCTAATACTGTTTATCCTTTCTGATTAATATATAGGTTAGATATAGCGGATAAAATTATTTATAATTTTATAACTTACCAGTTATATGAAATTGGTAGTCTTTAAGAAGAGAAATAGTCTTTAACACACAAATATCACAAAATACAACGAGAAATAATCAAAATCACGACAAAATAACAAACTCTTCTTCGTCAGTTCAAGTTGACAGATAAATACCACAGACAGAAAGGTTGTCTCTGCCACAGAAAAAGCGCGGGATAAAACAGAAATGACAGCAGTGCAAGTGCTACCCTCTACTTTCACCTTCCATTTTATCGGACTAGGACAGCTATATTTGACTATTCTTATATTAAATAGAGATAGCGAATAAATGTTAATACCGGACAAAATTTTCTATCCACTTGCAGTCTCGGGTTGTCTCTGATGAGCTATCTTAAGCAATTAATTGCTTGTATACATTCATCCCAAGTTAAACTTCTCGTTTGTCTTTCCGTTATAAATAAACATTTGAATACTACTAATCATTTTCCACTAGCTCTAACACTATTTGTTATTATCAAGGAATTGAAAGAAAAGAAAAATAATAAGTGTTAAAACAGTGTTTTCTATGTTTGGATGATTACAATTTAAATACCAAAATTCTGGCGATCCAAGAAATCTTGATTACCCATATAGCACACGGATGTTTTAAAGACGTTCTTAAAATGTCCATTAATGGACATTGGGACGTTTAGTAGACATCCCTCTAGGACCTTGGGTATACTATGGATGTTTTTAGGACGTACAGCTTCAACCTAATTCCGTGGGACATCCACGAAAGGACCATAAATCTACAAGTAGATACTATTATGTACATTCTTTATTACTTTATTTACCAAATTTTCATTTATCGTTTCTTTATTCTCATTATAAAATTAAGGATACTAGTTAAAGCAGTTTATTGTAAAAAAAGTTCAAATCGATACAATTTAATTATTGTAACAAGGTATGGCAGAAGATTTATTTGTCTTAGATGTGTCCTTTTAGAACGTCCGTGAAACATTCATGAATATACTGAGGACATACGATATTGAACTTACACATGCGATTCTAAATATCTCCTAGAGGAAAACTCCATTGTATAAATATACAGGGTGGTGCAACAGTGCGTCCGACTTCGATATCTCGAGTTCTGTGATAGCTAGAAGCTTGATTTAAAAACATAAGTAAACTAGACAAAAAAGTCTGTAACCGGAAATTGTTTTCGAATATACAGGTTGAGCCAAGACAATTCTACAGGGTCAAGTAACATTTTTTTTAAATGAAATGCCATGTATATCAGAACATTTTTTGAAACCTCTTTGTGGCCTCCTTTCACTGCTGTATTATTATTGATAGGCTTTTACTAATGAGAAGTTATCTCACAACTGGAGTCACTCTGAGTTATATAACAGCCCTTCATGTAAATTTGTCAAGAAACATATTTGTAATTTTACTTCGTATGTGGCACTTTGCTGACAATGCGGCATGTCCGCCAGGAGATCGCTTACATAAAATTCAAATTCTAATTAGCTGGTATCCAAGTATCAACAATTTTACATTCCATCAGAAACTGTGTGCATTGATGAAACTATGGTACCGTTCAGAGGAAGGCTAAAATTTCGCCAATACATCAAAGGAAAGTTTGGCATAAAAATATTCAAGCTGTGCGTAAATGGCGGTTACACTTACAATATGAAAATTTATTGCGTCAAAGAATCTGTCAGTTGCAGATAAAGTAGTTTTAGGACTCATGAACAATCTACTTGATTCTGGAAGGTCAGTCAGTGTCACTCTTCCGGTTTTTCGGGAAGTGACATCAACTTTGTTATTTTAAATATAACACCCTGTATTTTTGTACGGATTTGTATAGACGATAAAAAAACGTTTCGACAGATGTAGTGAACATGTTTTTATTATGAATACTTTCTGTATTATTTACAAACTTACTATCTAAAAAATGTTTCTAAGTTAATACATGTTCAATTTGTGGCCCGTTTACTTCAATGTATTTTTTGAATTCGAATAATTATTTCTCGTTGGACATTGTGAATCATTTCTGGTGAAATTATTCGGATTTCCTGGCGTATTATTTCTTTTAAATCATTAAGGTTGTTAGGTCGGTTCACATAAACTTTGAATTTTAAATAACCCTATAAGAAAAAATCTAAAGCTGTTAGATCAGGTGACCTCAGCGGCCACTCAATAGGTCCCCTCTTACGAATCCATCTAAGGTTGCATCTAGAAATTGAGGAACAGCGATCGCATAGTGGGGAAGTGCCCCGTCTTGTTTAAACGAAATTATGTCATTTGGTACGTTAGGTTGCTGTGGGTTGGGAAACAGAACAGCCAAAGCAGGAATAACCTCGAATTGAAGAAACTCTAAATAGCGTTCTCCGTTTAGTGTTCGTTCAAAGAATTAAGGCCCAATAATTTGATTGCCGACAATTCCTGCCCATACATTAATTCTCTGAGGATATTGTGTGTGAACCTCTTGCATCCAATGAGGATTTTCTGTCGCCCAGTATCTGTAATTTTATCTATTTACATGACCACTTAAACAGAAAGTGACCTCATCAGAAAAAAGAATGTCTTCTATTAAATTTAAATGTTCATTGTGCATTCCATGTATTTGCTCCCAGAATTGCATTCTTCGATCAAAGATGCCTTCCGACAATTCATGCACCAGGTGTACTTTATAATGATGGTACTTAGCTGCTCGAAGAATTTTTGATGCTGATCTCGTTGCTAAATCATAGTTTCTTGGAGTTCTCTGCGTCGCATGGGGATTATCTTGAACGTGTAACTGGACATTTACCTTAACATCTTCTGGTACCTTTTTTGGTCGGCCTTTAGGTAAACATCTAACGTGGCCAAACTCTCTAAAATTTTTCAATTTGCTCACACTAGATTGGCTAATCAGTGGACGGTCAGGATGATTTTAGTTAAATAAGTTACATACCTGCTGTTGAGTACGAACTCTATCACCAAAACCAATCATCATAAGCACCTTAATTCGATCTTTTTCCGTGAAATTCATTTTTTCGGTAAATAAATGCCACTTGAACTTACAAACACCTGATATTGGACACTTCAATTATTTTTTGACAACTTAAAAATCTATTGACGCTTACTATGTTAGTGCAGTAAATATCTCACGTTTTCATAAATAATACAAAAAGTATTCGTAATAGAAACGTGTTTACTACATCTTTGGAAACGCTTTTATCGTTTATACAAATCCGAACAAAAATACAATGTTACATTTAAAATAACAAAGTTGATGTCACTTCCGAAAAAACCAGAAGTGACACTGACTTGCCGTATGACTCAAAATGTGCAAATTCAAAATTGCAAATCGACATATCCGAACGTTTTTGGCAAAACCACGTTGTTCAGATTATATTGAATTTATTCCCTTCATTGTAAACACACTGTATAATAATAGTAAAAATAAACACCACAGATAATACAACCTCCTATATCTCTAAACTGACGTTGTGCGAGAGGGGGCTACACATTTAGAGACAACGGACCCACATCCAGTATTCGAGTATACTACGATTAATATATATATATATATATATATATATATATATATATATATATATATATATATATATATATATATATATATATATATATATATATATATATATATATATATATATATATCATTCTGAAAAAATAAATAGCGTTAAGTTGTTTTACATGGATGAATACAAAGAACGATTTATAAAAATAATCAATTTCTTGGTTCCAGGCGACTTCATCAGCTTATCGAGTAATCATCGTATCTTGGCTTGCAGAAAGGCGTATTTTACTTTCACGTAATTCCAGTTTTTGTAAACTTGGTTTATCTTCTCTAGATTTTAAGTTGTTAACATTTTTAGCTTAGAACTGTAAAATAGTTAATATATTATTTAGAAGTTTAAAAAGAAGAAGCATTTGCTATAGCAATAAGATTAAATAAATTTCGTTCTTAAACATGTGTGATATTTAAGATTTTTGAAAATTACTTTAACATTTATCTTTAGAAATGTTATTGTGTATTAGTGTACAGAATATTTAAAAAGTAAGTTTTCTGTAAAACAGAAAACAATAGTTTGTTTCGGCATTTTAAAAGTTAAAGTGCCATTTTTTCGTAAACAAATTGTTTATATTTATATTACCCGATTTAGGGGTCTGTAATTAATTCTGTAAAATATTTTGAAAAATAATCGGTTATCAAAAACTTCTACTGATATTTAGATTGTCTAGTGAAATAGCCATAGAAGTTTAGAAGACAGAATATTGTTCTTATATAGAGAAGACCACAATCAGTAGCGTTTGAGTGGCCTAACTAAATACATACTTCACTTTTGAAGACAGTACCTTCTTTATGTACCTGCTGCACAAAAAAAAACAACCTAGAACCACACACCTGTAAGGCCGTTAGAGACCATACAAATAGGTACTGTTTTGCATATACACTCATGAAATTATTAGGCCCTAATAGTGGACACTGCTTTCTCAATTTGGTGTATATGCGTTAATTTTTATACAGATCCTTCATAAATTAATAAAAACCACGTGATCAGTTCGTATATTCTAACTCGTGATTTTGTGTCGTTCGTATTACAGCAGTACCAGATGAAAATTTTTGCAAATACGATATGTCAGAAATCATTTTCAACTATCTTTTACTATGGCACGACTCAACGAGGCTGTTAAAGGGAACTAATTAGTCACATGGTTTTCGATCATTATGAAGATCCGTTACAAAGTTTTAACCACTTTTTAATCTTTTTGAGGCAGAAAGTAGTCTTTTTCCGAACAGTTTATGTTTTAATTCTCGTTACCATGACAAGTATATTTACAGCAAAGTACTTTGCCACAAACTTTTTTCATAAGATTGTGCGAAAAGTAATCTAGAGCCACTATTGACAGACAAGAACATTTTTTAAATAGCTTTACTAAGTTTTAAAAATCTGACATATTATTGCTTCGTATTTATGTATTTTTAGAAAAAAATAATAAAATAATTATTGGTTTGAAAGAATGCTTTTGTAAAACATTCTTTCAAACCTAACATGATAATAATAATAAATGCCCATAGCCTTTTATACTTTATACTGTCATTCTTATCTGAATGTGCTAGTTAAAAGCTTTAGGTATATAATAAATTAGAAACAATACTTCCAATACATTTTATCATAGAAACTATTAAAACAACTACTCTATTTGGGAGCAAGAATTCGTGTTTTCGTTTTTGTATGGTAACTGAAGGAAATCATTTCTTAAGTGCAAACATTTTCTTTTTTGGTGAGTTATATTTATTTAATGTCAATATATTTTTGCTTCTAATACTAAGAACACTGTTATTTAATCCAATACAAATCTTGCTCCTAGATTGAGTAGTTGTTTTAATAATTTCTATGATGTATTGAAAGTATTGTTTTTGATTTATTATATACCTAAAACTTTTATACTAGCATATTCAGATAAGAATGACATTATAAAGTATAAAATGCTATTTATTATTATTATCATGTTAGGTTTGAAAGAATGTTTTCGTAATATCCAATATTTATTTTATTATTTTTTTACGTAGGTTTGTTATGAAAATTTAATGAAAATTTGTATTAATATTGCAATTATTGCAATAATTACTGATTTCAATAACAGACGGTATAAAGCAATTAGACATCTGCTTCTTGATTTTTGTGGTAACAAATTTAATGTTGCTTCAATTTTTTGGCGGAGTATATGAAATTTCAGTTTTCATCATCCATTTTAATAGAAACTTGTGTGAACTATTCAATTATAAGAATGTAAAAACCAACTTTGTATTAAAAATGTATACCAACAACTATAAATTTATTAAATTCTACAGTGACGTGGGTATTGCATTTTAATCAATTTTTAAATACCAAAGGGGGCTAGTTCCTTTATGTGTTCACAAAGTTTCTCTATTTAAAATAATCCTTTGGTCGAACAAGAGCTTGGTATTAGATACAAATCAACTCGTGACTTCTTCACAATCGATATTTGTAAAAATGTTCTTCTTGGCTGCTATACTTTTTGCCTTACATTCAGTGTTCTTTGAGATCGCTATCAGCATTAACAGCTATGACTCAAGAACTGCTGATAATTTTAAAATACCTATCATAATTGAAAATGAAAATGTAATCATTCGTTATTTTTTGGTCACTATGAATTAGAAACTTACAAAAAAATGGAATAACCAATATAACTTTAAAATAATCTTGTTACAATCACAAATTAGAAAAAACTTGAGTTTTTAAATATAAAACTATAATTAGTAGATAAATATTATTTACTTTTAATTTTTGCACTTTTGTCTTCAGACTTTAAACTACTTTTAAGTCAAATTATATAATTTAAGTATGCAAAGTATATTTTTCAAAGATTACTTTCTTAATTTTAATAAAAGGCGTGTCTTAATAATGCTTAGCGGAATTGTATAAACCTAATGCATCTGCACCAAAGAAGTAAACACATTCCTTGTCTTCCGCCACCAATGTACCCCTAAATAAACCCCATTGTTTTCTTTTGTAATATTTTTTTAACCATTCAAGTAGGCTTTCAAAGATCTCTATAATAATGAACATAACAAGTCTTTCGTCATTTGAAAAATATTTGTGTATGTAGATAATTTTATACTGGATTTAAATACTGATGTAGTTCCAGTGGGCTACATATTTTGGAATAGCTGAAAAACTATCCTTTGGCCGAACAGGGAAGTCATTTTAAAGCAACTGTCAACAACATTTTTATGTAGGTAATATTTTCTCTGCCAATCCCAGAAAAATTATAATTCTGTGAATAAGAATATATTATACAACGTTGAAAATACTACAGTTTAATATTTTCTCATTCTCATTATATTATTATTAAATGAAAATGAAACGTAATTGCATTGGAAGTTATTCGCGATTGCAGTGCATCTAGAACAGATTTTTAAAAACAGCTCTTAACATAACAGTTTATTAATAATGTCACATATTTTTCAAATGGACTTTTTCCAACAAGGAGCATATTAAAAGTTAATAAAAATAGAAATAAACCCTTAACCGTATTGGCACTAATTGCTAGAAACGAGTTTAAAAAAAAAGATTTCATCCTTCTTGTATATACTCAGTGGCTATCTAGATATGGCCATTAAGGTGAGGGGGTATCAAAAAATATATAAAATCCAAAAAATTTTACTTAAATAAAAATTGTGCGATTGTGAATTGCAAAACTTACGTTTTGATTAATTGATTTTTATATTTAAATATACGTAAATAGGTCGAGGGCAAAGCTAGTTTGCCTAAACTGTAGGTACAAAAAAATTATATTCCTATAAAATAAAGAAGTTAATTAATACTCTAATCTATTTTTTTGATAAATACCTTTTAATTTTCTAGTTTCGTTTGAGACCATGAGAGGATATATCCCCCCTTATCCCCCTACTGCTACAGTCTTAGCTTTAACTAAGATGACTGGCATTGTTAAGAGGTTGTCATTAATTTATTAAGTTTCTAAAATTAGTCAGAGGCACCTAATGAAGATTTTACATCTGATTTCAAAATTTTTGTTTTGAAAATTGTCCAGCATATATTATGTGTCCAATTTAATACTTTAATAATTTATATATCATTTGATGTAAAAAACTACTCAAACTTTGGGCTAAGTGACCATTTTCTCTATTATGGCGGTATTAAAACATATTTGTTTCCATTTTCAATTAATTTGTTTTTGTTTCAATTTTTTGTTTTTCAGTAATACTTAAATATTTAAACCTAATGAAATATATTTCATTTTACATAAAAACTAAAAACATTTGCTACCGTAAGAGTTTAATTAAATATGTCTAAAGTTGTCAGCGTTGAATTGTTGATATGACTACAGAAATACAAAATTTATATGCAAAGTTTTATAGAAACTTTAATGGTATTTCTTCAATATTATACAGGGTGTCTCACCACGAACTGCATCGATCGATATAGGGAAAAGTACGGACCAGAAAATTTTGAAAATTTAGAGAATTACTAATGGCAATGTGTTCAATCCATCTAAAATAATTACAAGCATCTGGCACTTCCGATTATACGGGAAGTCGATACCAACTTGCTTATTTTAAATGGAATATACTATATATTGTCGGGTTTTCGAAAATAGCATAAGATTCTGAGTCAAAAATATGTAGGATGCCCTATGCCTAAACCCAGCCATTTCAGAGATATTTGACATTTTAAAAAAATTTTGACAGATGTAATGGTTTACAATAACCTTTATAACTTTCTTCATATAAAAGGTACTCATTTGCCTATTGGCATGAAGAAAGACTATAAGGTGAGCTATGCTCTACAGTTTAAAGAAAATCAATAATAGTATACCAAGTGTTTCATTTTTGACGTTAAATTTTGTAAACTTCAAACCGCGAAAACTTGCTTAAGTCAAATGGAACGCCCTGTATTTTTTACATCAAGTTATGTAAAGTTAAATTCCTTTTTTTATATAAGCATTGTGGGAATTTAAGTTACAACTTTTTGAAATATTTGCGATCTTCTTAGAAATTCAAGAATTTTTAGTAAAGATTTTATCAAATTAGCCATGATTAGAAACAATCAGTGATGTCAGTCATTCTCTTATGTCAAAAAATACCACCGCGTTTAAATTGCACCCACGAAGGCTTTTTGAGTTTGTTTACTATTTATGGAGAATGTGATAAAGTAATATCAAGAACTTGTAGTACATTTGTTATTAGATATCCACAAAAACGGAAAATAACACTAAACACTGTAACATGCCTATTAATTGGATTAAAGACTCATTGTGTAAACTAATAATTGTTTAAAATTCCGCCCTCGAACCTCCACACATTTTTCGCACTTTCAGATTAGTTCTTCATGGGTAGCTCTTCTAATTGAATCCTGTGATAAGTTTTGAAATACATTTCTTACTCTGCATACAATCTTCAATAGTTGCTAATGGGCTCTCATAAACTTTATTTTTAATAGTTTCCTAAATAAAATAATCTAAGAAAAAACAAAAACAAAAAAATTAACTATACATATTAGCAGAAGAAATCTTTTTAACTTACTGTTTAAATTTTCCTGATAAAATTCTAATGCCACCACTCTATCGTTTTTTATGCCACAGTAAACATTAAACTGCCAACTTTCTTGAAAATTTCTCTCCCTGAACACATGAGGATTCGAGTCACTCCAATAATGCGAACTGCGTCAATTAAGAAGTCCATTTTTGGTAAATTTAGCTTCATCTGACCATATAATATTTCCCAAATAAGAACCGTCGCCTACAGACCTTATTAGAATAAATTCACAAAAATGTTCTCTTCTTAGGAAATCTGTTTCTTTTAATCATTGAACCATTTGGAACGAAAACAGGTGAATTTATGTTTAATTAAGATTCTGTGAACTGATTCCTTGCATAGTCCCGATTCCAGAGCAGCTTGTCTTAATGACATCATTGGAAATGCATGAAAATATCCCAGAATTGCTATTTCTACGTTTTCGTCATCAACAATAGGCTTCCGCTTTTGAATTCTCTCCTTGACAGAGCCATAGTTTTTAAAGTTATCCAGTATGCGTTTTACAGTGTTTGGTGACGGTTTCCGTTTTTGTGGATATCGAGTAGCAAATGTACTACAAGATCTTGATATTAATTTATCACATTTTCCATAAATAATAAACAAATTCAAAAAGTCTTCGTGAGTGTAACTTAAACGTGGCATTTTTTGACATAAGAGAATGACTCACATTACTGATTGTTTCTAATCATGGCTAATTTGAAAAAATTTTTAGTAAAAAATTCTTGAATTTCTAAGAAAATCACAAATACTTCAAAAAATTGTAACTTAAACCTGCACAATGCTGATATCATTAAAAAAGGAATTTAATTATACATAACTTGATGTAAAAAAATACAGGGTGTTCTATTTGACTTAAGCAAGTTTTCGCGGTTTGAAGTTTACAAAATGTAACGTCAAAAATGATACACTTAGTATACTATTATTGCATTTCTTTAAACTGTGGAGCGTAGCCCACCTTATGTTCTTTCTGCATGCCAAATAACAAATGAGTATCTTTTACACGAAGAATGTTATAAAGATTATTGGAAACCATTACACCTGTCAAAATTATTTTAAAATGTCAAATATCTCTGAAGCGGCTGGGTTTAGGCATAGGGTATCCTAAATGTTTTTGACTCAGAATTGTATGCTCTTTTCGGAAAACCCTAAAATATATGGGGTATTCCATTTAAAATAAGCAAGTTGGTATCGACTTCCGGTATAACTGGAAGTGCCAGATGCTTGTAATTATTTTAGTTGGATTGACCACACTGCCATTAGTAATCCCCTAAATTTTAAAAATATTCTGGTGCCTACTTTTCTCAATATCGATCGATGCATTTCCTGGAGAGACACCTGTATACAAAGTTTATTTGAAGGCTCATTCAATAAATATTAAAAATAAACTTTGACTATTAAAAAGATATATTTTTGAGGCTTCTATAAGATAGAAAATAATACCAAATGTTGTTTGATTTCTCTTATATAACAGCTCATGTATGGACTCTGAAATTGGGTTGAGCAGCCAAATATATAAATTTATTAATTGTTTTATTATAATTTAATTTAAGGCACGTGACACGTAAGTATTTTAAAATCAACTCGTAAAATGTTGTAAATGACTATCCTGTTCGAATTGGATTCCTTAGCACCAGAAACATAATTCAAGTTATAAGTGTCAATTCGATTGGAAATACTATTTTAAACATAATTGTAATTATAATAATTATAAAATATTTCTTGCGTCATTGGATGTTGATGCAAAAAAGTGAGATTTAAGTAGTAATACTTTTCATATAAGTAGTTATTCTTCGAAATATAAGATAATGTTGTAGAAGTTAGGCTAATTTAAAAAAAATATGTGGTGTTCCGCATTTTATGTATGTTAACGAGTCGACATATTCATTTCTATAGTTTATTAGAATTTACACTGTACAAATATGGCAATATTTATAATAATTTTTCTTCTATCCAATGATGTTGTAAAAAGGATTATAGAATTTTGTCTAAATTATAAGTAGGATTATATTTAAGTATTGTGAATAAAATATTGATATATTCTTACATATCATATATGTGAATTTTGTATGTATATAATTTGAAACTATATAGTAAATAAACCTTCATGTTATTGATAGTATCCTTTAAACAAACTGAAAAATAACTGTCAATATAGTTCATATAGTTTGTTAGAAAAACAAAATAGACGTAAAGTGGTTGATATAAATATCTACAAAGTGTACACATTGTATATCTACTGATATAATTTAGTTCAAACTGTCAAATCTTTTATCTTTAGTAATGATACTAAATCATCAACGCCAACGGTGATAAAAATATTAGGATAATTAGACTGTCACCAGCAAACGAACTGGTTTTTGTGCAAAAAAAGCGAAATATAAACTCAGTCATTTAAGTATTACATAATGGATATGGGTCTGGGTACCTATGGAATCGTTATACGTTTTCTTCACGTCATAAAACTCATTTTTCTCCAGTGTTCTGGGATTTTATTTTACTTTTGTCAAAATCGTGTATCAAATGGATTATACTTTACCAGCTTTTTAGATTTTCGTCATAGATTTTTTTCAAGTTAACATGTCAAGTTCTCCTCGGCGTATTGTAAATTGTCATTATTTAAACAATATATCGAAGTTTAGAATACGGAATTTGTTAAAATTTAAAAGAATTATCTATTATTTGAGTAGCAAAAAAATTGTCCTTACTCAGTTTAATTGGTAAGGTTTTCGTTTTGGAATTTCTATTGGAAGATATACAGGGTGTTCCACGGGACATGGGATTGATTACATGGATATCATAGTTATTAGTGGAGATAGAGAATCGCTTAAATAAGCAAAGTTGTGCAGAATTTTATGCTCATTAACGTGGTGCCCAGAAAAACAATTGATTTTCGATAGGTTTAGATTTTGTTTAAGAAAATGCCAAAATTTCCATTTTTAAAAAGGTCTGTTAACTTCTTTTTATTCGTGGGTCAAATAAAAAATGTTTAAGATCATTTTGAAATAATTTTTTAAGGACTTTACAGTGGCAATTTATTTTTTCAAACAGTAGTTTTTAAAAAAAATACAATTTTTTGTTATGGACACCATATTGGATTACTGCATTTTTAAAATAAGAGCATTTTTCTAACCATAACAAACAATGAAGTTGATGTAATTTTTTTAAAAACAACTGTTTGAAAAAATAAAAAATGCCACTGTAAAGTCCTTAAGAAATGATTGAAAAATGATCTTAAACATTTTTTAATTGAACCACAAACAAAAATGTTACAAGGCATTTTTTAAAATAGCGATCTTGGCCTTTTCCTAAACAAAAATCTGAATCAATCGGAACTCAATTATTTTCTGGATGACATATTAATGGGCATAAAATTCTGCACTACTTTGCTCATTTAAGCGATTCTCAATCTCCACTAATAACCAAGATACCGATGTAATCCCACGTTTCGTGTGACTGTATATGAAACAGGGACATCAATATAACACAAAAAATCTCTCAATTTTACAATTAATAGAGTCAACTTCTGGGTTCTGAAAATGTTTCTCACGCTTCCTGCTGTAAAATTGCTATCCAATATATCACTCAGTATTTCTATCGGCACTACAGTATATCAAAGAAATTCTTTTCAAATAACACAAAAACTGTTTAATATCAAATAAAATTTTCAACATTAATTTATTCCACTTATTACATCTAACGAACAAGAAGTTGGTTTTGTATCTGAACAACAGGCGTTTGGATATTTTCTCAAGTTAAAATATGTTCTGTCTTATAATTATAACATAATTTTTTAGGCAAATAGAAAAAGGTTTTAACTTCTTCTCATTTGCGCAAAAAACAACTCTCAAAGAAACTTTAGTCAAGTCAAAATAGAAAGGACTTTTAAAGAATATGGTAATATGTTTGCAAAAAATATTGCTCCAGTTTTACTGTGCCAAAGAATGGTGTCCAGGGTTTAGTTTATTTTAGATTTAATGGCAAAATGTGCGAATTGTTTTGTGATATTTGGTAAGCTGACTGTTAAAATTTTAATCATATAAGATACATTATTTTGTAATTATAAGGTCCTAGTGAGTTACCTATGTACTTGAAAAGTTGATCCTTATACTATAAGAACTTGGGAAAAGTGTAATATTTACGCATCTGAAGGCGTCTAAATATTTTAATCCGACCCTGCATATTCTTGTTAACTAACTAGCCAAATTGATTAATTTCACTCTTGAATTTAATCCTACCGTTTCATTGACCATGCTCGAATCTACTTATAAATAAATGTCACCAAATGTCAATATTGAGCATCTAATGCAAAACCTCGAAATAATTAAATTATTTTTGGCTCGGTTTTGATTTAAATAGTTCATCTATTATAGGTATTTATACATAAATAAATGTAGTTGTTATTTCTACTGGAATTGTAAATAAAAGTAGATATAAATAAATATCCGAGAAAAAATGGAACTGCACATTTTTTATAAATAAATTTATATTGCATATCCATTTTTATCTCTTAATTCATTGGATAGAAGAAATACATCGTGATTAATATGTGTGTTATCCTTCTCAACTTTAAAGAGCACAAACCAAGGAACAAACCTTTAGTCTATCGTAAAAATAAATGTATTTAAATAGTTCAATAGACACAAGGGTTGTTAATTTAATTATTTGTTAAAGTTGTTTAGGAAATTAAAATTGTACACAGTATGAATAAATGAATGCTTTTAACACTAGCAGAATTTTTATTTTACTGCCGTCGTCGGCGTCGTGTCGTTTCTACTGAGAGCGAGACCCCGTATAGCCGTATGACACGACGTAAATCTCAATACAGAATTTTATACTAAATTTAAATGAACAGATCTTCTGTTAAGATTTAAAAAAAATATGCATTTTGATTGGTTCTTTGATTTTCTGTTTAAAATTCTGTATCACAATTTACATTATGTCATACGGCTATGTGAACCCTATATTCTCCAATACATCTGCCTGCTCCTTACAGAGCAGTTCCTAGCACTGACGAAAAGTGCCTCGAACACTAAACCACTAAACTCTAAGTGCTCAAAAAAAGTGGTTTTATTTTTCGAGTACTAAGCACTCTTAATAACAAAGTGCTCTCGATTACTAAACACTGGAAAAATAATTTAAATTCACAAGCTAAGCACTTTCCGAAATAAATGAAATATACACAGTAGCATATCCAGGGAGGGAGCTTGTAGGGCTGGTACCTCCTCATATTTAAGGGACGTGTTTAAAAAGAATTTCTTACGTAAAAATCATCAAAAAGTAGATAGTACACTGAAAAAACCGACAAAAACGTTTCAAAAAATTTTTTAAGGTACAACCACATGGGACCTTCACAGAATAATAGATTAGGCCCTTGGCCATCTAAAATGGCAAATTACAACATTTTTGGGAGGTCCAACTTTTTTTATTATGAAAAATGTCATAAATCTGTCAAAATTAATTTTTCGTACTTCTTCACACATCCCTCACGATATCTCCGGAACCAATTGAGATAATCAAGTTTTTTTTTTTTAGTCGATAAAGGAAACGTGAGCGGAGGTGACTGAATTAATTTAGTCTTTATGGAAAACCTAGTTTTTTTATAAAATTAGGTAATACTTTAACATTTATTTTTCTTGCAGTACTTTTTTTCAGTAAGCGAAAAACTTTTTTGTTTTAAGGAATTTTGCCACAGTATATGCATACGGAATAAAATTAACACATCAAGGAAGTTTTTAAAAAAAAACGCAATACTCTACGACTTGTACGTTTCAAGTTATTGTTATTTGAAATTAAGTTTCTGCGGGGCAGGATATCTCCCCCGGTTCTACTGTGCTTTAATCAGTGTGCTATGCGTGTTGTGGGTGCATACTATTAAGTATTATTTTTGACATATCTTTAATATAAATTTTATTTTCATAAGCACTTAGGTTTTACTTATCATTATTTACATTGCACATTATTTAAAATCCATTATATTTATACATTAAAACCTAAAAATGAATTAAAAAAAAAAGCGAAATAATTATTTATTTTAAAACATAAATTTAAAACTTGTTATAAAAATATTTTAAAAGTCGTCAACGTCGGAATCTAAAAATATCTAGACAGTTCCTTGGTTGCAGCAGTTTGCATATTTGCACTCACTGCAGCATTTCAAACCTTGAGCAAAACAGGTACATCTGTTGTTACAGACCCTGTCGGAACATCTTATTGACAAACTTTGCCTTACAATATCGGGCACAGATTTTTGACTAGAAAAAGTTGCCTTCCAAACATTTTTTTCAAATGTCCAACCATATCGAGTTGGATCTTCCATCTGCATGTATTGTATATGGCTATTGTACTAAATTTTTAATTGATACAGACACCTGGCTCCGTGGTCTAGAGGTAATGTACTTGCCTCAAAACTTCGGGGTCTCGGGTTCGATTTTGTTTGTACAATGCCGAGTGTGGCATTCTAATTAAGTTTTTTGTGATGTATTTTAATATGCAATAAATGTTTTAAATTGGAATTGGAATTGGTTCGATTCCCGGTCGAGGAACTGGGATTTTTCTGTGAGAGAGATTAATCGTAGTATACTCGGACATTGGGTGTGTGTTCATTGTCTCTAAATCTGTAGCCCTCTCCCACACAAGGTCATTCCAGACCTTCAGGGATAAAGAGGGTTGTAATTTCATGTGGTGTTATTATTATATTATTATACCTAAAAAGAAAATAATTACATGTAGGTGTTTTGTTTCTTTTTTAATAGGTATGGGCGATCTAGAAAAATAATTATTACCTTTTTAAATGTTGTCTAAAAGCATGGTCAGTAGGAGGCAGCTCAGAAGCTGGCCGATTTGTACTTGTTGTTAAGTCCCATCTCATTCAGGGATTTTATATTTTTGTTTTTATTCTTATATAAATAAAGCGTATATTTTACCCCTAATTCCATCGCTTTATCCTCTGACAGAAAAGGAAGGTTTTTTAAATCTTTTAAATTATTTAAATTTTTATATAAAACATAGAATGCCGTTTTCTTCCCTATTTTATACATGGCATTAGTTGTGTCACAACCAGTTAGGCAATGAATCGTTAATACTTTCTTGCAAATTTCCTCAGCTAAATTTGCCACAATATTGTTAATTGACAAAAATTGTATATTCTTACTATGTCCTAATTGTATAAATATATTCCTTTGGGACATATCTGGTGTTTCACAGTAATAATGTAAAAGCAAAAATCAGGACATCAGTATCAACAGATTTTACCAGAATTGTATTACCTGATTTTAATTCTGATAACATAAAATAAACATTCCATTGTTAAGCATTAAATAATATGTAAAAACTCAATAACAATAATACTCATTCGCATTCACATTACACAAAGAAAAGCTTGTTTCTAAATGACAATGTATTATGTATAATATAAGATTACTTGTATTCAATAGTCTACACTGTACACACTTGAGTGGCGCCGCAGTGAGGCGCATCTAGGATCGAAAAACTCGTAACTTTAAAAAACAAAATCTCGAAAACTATAAGTCGTAGAGAACTGAATTTTTTTTTAAAAACTTCCTTGAAGTATAAGCTTTATTTCATACACATATGGTATGACAAAATTCCTTAAAATAAAAAAGTTTTTCGCTTACCGAAAAAAATGCAGCAAGGAAGGTAAACGTTCCAGTTTCACCTATTTTTACAAAAAAAATAAATTTTACATAAAAACGAAATTAAAGCAGTGACCTTCGCCCACATTTCCTTTATCAATTAAAAAAAAAAATACCTATAATTATCTCGATTGGTTCCGGAGATATCATGAGGGGATGTGTGAAAAAGTAAGAAAAATTAATTTTGACAAATTTATGACATTCTTCGTAATAAAAAAAGTTTGACCTCCAAAAAAATGTTGTAATTGGCCATTACAGATGGCCAAGGACCTAGGCTATCATGCTGTGAAGGTCCCAAGTGGTTGTACCTTAAAAAAATTTTTTCAAGAAGGAGGCTACTTTTTCCCCGTTTTACGGTGCACTAAGAAAGCTGTTTTCAACTTGTAAATCTGGATATATCACTAAGGTTTTTGAAAGTGTGATAAAAAATGATAAAGTGATATTATAATGATGTGGCATTGCTAATTGCTACTAAACGAAAATTTCTAATTTTGATTTTTCACAAGAGTATAAATCAGAATGTTATTTTTGTCCATTCTTATTCATGTAGTGATGTTTAGAAGACAACGCTCTTACACCGGTTGATATTTGTAATTAAACGGTATTTACTTTTAAATATTTTGAGTGGTTGTCATTTTTACTTCAGGGAATTAATTAATCCTACTAAACATGAAAATATTGTGGTAATAAGACAATTATGTATCAGGGTTACATAGTTACATTATTTTCTAAGGATAATAAACGATGCATCAATGTTGATGTTACGGATTATGTCAGGGTAGCAGACGTTGAGTTGTTACATTACAAACACAATATTATTGTAATATTTATATAAGGCTATAAAAATATTTGTACAATATTTAAATAATGTTATTTTTTTGGCAACAGAATAACATTATCTCAGTATTTGTTTAATATAACAAAAATATTTATAAAACGTTAAAATAACTTTTTGGATTTTTTTTGTTACATTATATTAATAAGATATATAAATATTATTACTACATGTTTTCACAACTATTGGAATGTATTTTAATATCAATAAAATATTGTTTTAACGAGTTTACTATATGGGGTTATCATAAAGTAAGGAGTCTATTTTAAATTCTTATATAGTTTTAAGAAATTATGCTAGCAGCAGAAAGTTAACAGAATCTAGTTGTCTCAATAATTGGATTTTAGTGTATCTATGGAAAACAAAAGAATTGTCGTGACAACTATTGATACAAGTGTCAAACGAAATAATCGTAATTTAGAGAATTGTTCTCAAAAGAAAACTCGCGTAACGTAAATTGTAACAATTTCAATATGGATCTGCAAACAAGAATTGGTTTAGTGCAATGTTATTATGAAGACGGTAAAAATTACACTACTGGATTACGAAGATTCGTACGAAAATGGGTTTGATAGCAGGGCCGTGCAAAATGAAGGCGTATCGTAATTTGATTAGCAAATTTGAAAGAACAGGGTCTGTAGAAGCCCTTCCGAGGTCAGGAAGACCTAGGATTAGTGATGTCCAAGTTGCAGAAGTTCTTCAGGAAAATCAAAACGTAGCCAATACTAATCCGCTAGCAATCAGTAGTGTGAATGCGATATCAAAACGATTACAAATGCCATACACCACGGATTGGAAAATTTTACGGAAAATCCTAAAAAATGTATCCCTATAAACTGCAACTACTGTTTGAATTAAAGGACGCAGATTTTGCTCTCAGGTACGATTTTTCATTACACGTATTGGCTCAGATGGAAATTGAACCCGAATGGTTATCCCGTATTTTATGGATAGATGAGGCCCATTTCTCTCTTAATGGTGGAATTAATACTCAAAACTGTCGAATATGGTCAACAGAAAATCCACATGAATTCGCTCAGCAAGGCCTTCATGACAAAAATGTCACTGTTTGGTGCGGTTTCACAGCTAATTTCATCATTGGTCCATACTTTTTCGAGGAAATACAGAATGGGGAGGCCGTATCTGTAACTGTTACTGGTGAACAATACCTGCAAATGTTGAGATTATGCAATTCCACAATTGCAAAACGAGCACGAAGGAATTGAAAACATGATTTTTATGCAGGATGGAGCACCTCCGCACATTTACCGACCAGTTAAAGAATTGTTAACGGCAGTTTTTCAAGATCGTGTTATAAGCAGATATTTTGCAAATTCATGGCCACCAAGATCGCCTGATATTAACCCACATCTAGCATTTGCGGTAACTAGTGTTTCACATCAGATATCCCATTATGTAAGCAACTAGATTCCATTTACTTTTTGTTATTAATTTGATTTGTTAAGAATATATAATAAGTTGAAATATATCCCTTACTTTATAATCACCCGATATCACTGTCAATATGTATATGTAATGTTTTTTATTCAATGTTTATTAAATGACTAATGTTACCTTATAATAATAGTAGAATATTTCAGTTTCAAGGGTGATTGGTGAATACATATTTATTTAAAAACCATATAGGTACATTTTAGGATAAAAACAATAAAGTCGTTTCGTATTTTAATATAGGCATCTTCAAATTAAGAAAAAAATTAAAATCAATACCTACCTAAGCAATTCTTGCCTGAAGATAAATAAAGGCATACAAGTATTGAAACTTATCAATAACAATATCAATGTTATAATGTATTGCTTGTTCTCAGGCAACAACTGCTAATAGGTATTTTCTTTAATGTTTTTTTCACCGTAGATGACCTACATTAAGGCATTGTTTTTAACCAAATGAATATATGATTTTAAATAAATACTTATTCCCCAAATACCCGCGAAACCTGAAAAATTTTATACATATAAAGAAAGAAAAGAAAATTAGTTAAATTAGTCACACCTGGAATTTGAGATATACACTATTTGCAACCAATGTCCAAACCACATTTTGAGATTGATGTTGGAACTGACAACAAAATATTTTTTTACATATTTTTTCTTGCTAAAATTTATTAATTATAACATTATATTTTATTAAGAGTTCTTAATTCTACAAATTTTAAAATAATTTGTTCTAGAAAAAACAAGGAGTGTTGGGATGTTACCTAAAAAATTTCATTGCAAGCAAACAAATTTTAAAACCACCCAAGGTTTGGTTCCGATCTCCCGATCCACCAACCTAAAATTCCATGAGCCGCTATAAGTAGAAAAATAAATTATCTTGATAAAAAAATAATTTTTAATTTTTCCACTTTCATTGTACCTAAATGATAATTAAATATCTAGAGTATGTACATACCTCACTGAAAAAAATTATGAAAGTGAAAGTAAATGAAAAGGCAAAATCGAAATTGTTAATGTTTTTTTTAACAAACCCTGCTTTCTTAAAATATTTGAGAAATTTTAAATAAAGAAAATGGTGTATATTTATACATAAATATATTTTTAGTATTGTATATGTATAAGTATTAGTCAGGGGCGTGCGGTGAGTTTTGATACAAGGGAAGCAGTTTGTGATGTAGGATACGAAGCCCCAAGCGAAGCGAGGCAAAATTTTGTTTAATAAAAGGGGCGTGGCTTCGGTATACTCATTTTAAAGCAAATGTCGAAAGCCGCAAAATTATGATAGCTAGAAAAAAAAGTACACTTGTAGGACCGCGACTCCTCAATAAACATAAAACATAAAAACACCACAAAAATTAGACAACCCCCAAAAGCAAAGCCGAAGCTGCACGGGCGAGGGTTTCACTTATGAAAAAGACGCAGACACACAACCATACCCACCGACAGTTTATTCAGTCACACTTGCTATCGTGCACTCTCTAGCCAACTATAAATCGAGCTGGCTAATTAAGTAGTTAACATGCACATACCTACCTATTTATAATGTAGTTTAATACGGCTCTCCTTTTTTGCGAAGTCGGAAATAACTTCGTCGTAAAAGTTTGAATTTTGGGACATCTCCTTCACAAAGTCCCTTTCTATTGTCAACAGGGACAATTTTGAAAGCCGCTCTTCACTGGTTGAATTTCTTGAAAAAGTTTTTATTCTTTTTTAAGGTCGAAAAACTGCGTTCGACCGAAGCACTAGTTGCAGGTATCGTCAACAATAACTTACACAATTTCAACACTTCAGATTAGGCCTGATCCAAACTATTTGCTTTTATAAAGATAATCAGTTCGTTGGCGTCATGTTTCTGACTAATATCTTCTCTAGGAGAAGCACAGGGGCTGCAAACCTGCGGGCTTCTGGGGCCGGGCCACAACTGGCCAGCTATAGTTCTGCTGCCAGGAGAGAAAATCAGGTCGTTATAATGTCTAGCCGCGAGGCTGGTATTATCACACCTGAAGAGGCAGAGCGTCTGAGAGGACATCTCGTGGAGGAGATGTTGCGGACCATGGCGGGCCCCGAAGGGGGTCCTCAGGGTCCTGAACTTCATTTCCAGGAACTCGGGCCGGGTAGAACCGGGCTGGTTCCTGATATCTGCCGAGGATGAAACCTCCAGACGTTGGCTCCTAGAGGACTGGGCAACTCTGGTCGAGGGAGACGTCAGCTTCCGCGCTTTGCGAGCGGCTGATGCCCCATGGCCGGAGAGGGTCGGCTTCTGGCTGAGAAGCCAAGAGGTCGACCTTAGCCGAGTCCTTAGAGTGTTGGCTCTCCAGAACCGCTCCCTCAACACTGGGGCATGGCGGCATCTGGAGACAACAGGAGGTCCTGGTGGGTGGCACCTGATCTTCATGGTTGGCCAAGACACGATCAGACACCTGGAGGACGCTGGGTGGGTGCTCTACTATGAGCTGGTAACTCTGACAGTGCGCAGGTTATCGGCTTGGGGTGGAGCCACTCGCCAGGGGCCTTCCGGGGTCGACATGTCGAGGCCGACCGAGGAGAAAGGGAAATAGGTCACCCAAACCCGCACCATGCAGATCCCCCCATGGACCTATTGCGGATGAGTCAAATAAATCTCCAGCACAGTCAGGATGCCACTGGGGAACTGGTGAACATCTTGACAGGTAAAACTGGAGAAATTGTACTAATTCAGGAACCCTACGTTTTTAGGAATCGAGTTAGGGGATTAGGAATGTCCGGCTACCAGGTGATAGTCGGAAAGGAAGGAGGGGACGACCGACCAAGAACTTGTATAGTAGCCTCCAAGGATCTGCAGTTGGTGCCACTGCCCCAACTTGGAACCAAGGATGCTACAACAGTCGTCCTAGAATATAAGGTAAGAAATATTAAATGTAAGGTGGTAGTTAGCAGTATTTATCTTCCATATGATAACGCGCGACTACCGCCTACTCAGGAATTAGAAGATATAGTCGCATTTGCAAGGAATGAAGGTCTTCCATTAATAATTGGATGCGACGCCAATGCTCATCATATAGTGTGGGGCAGCTCCGACGTCAACACCCGGGGCGAAGCTCTACTAGAGTACCTGGCGTCGACGAACCTACAGGTTATGAACAGAGGAAAAGAGCCAACGTTTATCAACCGCATCCGCCAGGAGGTGATAGATATTACGCTGGTCTCTCAAAGTTTGATGGAAAGAATTTCTGACTGGAGGGTAACTCAGGACATCTCGATGTCTGATCACAGGATGATTAGATTCGAGATTGGGTCCGATAGGACAGAGGACACCCTCCGAAGAAATCCAAGGAAAACTGACTGGGAGAGGTATCTCCTTACTCTGGCAAGTCTTCAAGACGAACCGGGGGGGAGGATTATCTCCCCCTGAGGAATTAGACATAAAGGTAGAAAGCCTAGAAAGTCATATAGTCTCAGCATATGAGGAAGCCTGCCCACTCAAGGCCGTGGGAGTACGTAGGGCCCGATGGTGGAGTAGGTCGCTTGATGACCTGCACCGGACGGCCAGACGTGCTAACAATCGAGCCGTCAAGAGAGGGACGGATTCCTCATGGGACGACTTCAAGGAGGCTAGGAGAAATTTTAAAAAGGAACTAAGGCGTAGCAAGAGAGAAAGCTGGCGGCAGTATTGTGGGGAAATGAACTCCCTACCGGAAACCGCCAGACTGATGAAAATACTCAGCTGCGAGACAAGAGAGACAATAGGATCACTACGAAGGCAAGATGGGACTTGGACTACTTCTAAGGAGGAGTCATTAAGACACCTCTTAGAGGTTCACTTCCCGGGCGAACGCCCTGCCGTTGCAGTACCCTCGGAGCGGCCGATGCCACCAGTTGACTGGCGGCTTGCCGAGGAGATTGTAAAGGACGGAGCTGTAGCCTGGGCAGTGAATGAGTTCGAGCCCTTTAAAGCAGCGGGGCCAGACGGGATCTTCCCAGCTCTGCTTCAGAAGGGCCTGGATATTCTTCTACCGCATTTAAGAGAAATATTTGTGGCCAGTCTGGCACTGGGATATGTTCCCCTGACCTGGAGGTCAGCTAAAGTGGTCTTCATCCCCAAAGTGGGAAAAAAGGACTACACAGCTGCCAAATCGTTTAGGGCGATCAGTCTCACGTCCTTCCTGCTAAAAGCACTGGAAAGGATAGTGGACAGATATCTGTTGGAAGGGGACCTAGCCAGGTACCCATTCCACAAGAATCAGCACGCATATAGGCGAGGGAGGTCCACGGAGACAGCCCTTCACGCCGTCGTGCATAAGGTAGAAAGGGCCCTCCTGCATAAGGAGGTCACCCTAGCAATATTTTTTGATATAGAGGGTGCCTTTTGATAAAGCAAGGACTACTACTATCTGCGATGCCCTTCGGACTAGTAGTACTGCTCCAGTACTGGTCAGATGGGTGAAATCTGCGCTGGAAGAGAAACGAGTTAGTGCGGCTTTAGGAGACTGCCAATTGGACGTCGGGGTGAGGGGCGGCTGTCCACAAGGCAGCTGCCTATCACCCCATCTATGGTGTCTAATAATGGATGGTCTCTTGGAGCGCCTAACTTCGGAAGGATTTTATGCGCAGGCATATGCGGACGACGGGCTGGTCCTAGTGACCGGCCGCTTCTTAAATGTCGTTTGCAACAGAACGCAGGTAGCTTGTAGAATAATAGAAAGATGGTGCGGCGAAACAGGTCTCTCAGAAAATCCATCTAAGACTGAGATGATCCTATTCACCAAGAGAAGGAAAATAGAGGATTTTAGGGCACCAACCATGTACGGTAAACCTCTTGCGCTTGTGCAGGAGGTTAGGTACCTGGGAGTGACCCTAGATAGCAAACTGTCATGGGGGCCGCATATCGACAACGTCATCAAAAAGTCGACTGCGACCTTCTGGCAATTGCGCCGAGCGGTAGGTAGGAACTGGGGCCTCAACCCACGGATCCTACACTGGCTGTACACGGCGGTCATCAGACCTAGGCTCCAATATGGATCCGTGGTCTGGTGGCCGAGCGTGGACAGAGCGATGACATCCCGAAAGCTGGCAAAAGTCCAGAGACTAGCCTGCCTAGGGATCACTGGCGCAATGAGGACGACACCGACAGTTGCTCTGGAGGTTCTGCTAGGCCTTCCAACGCTTCCCTCGTGGATAAAGAGGGAGGCTATGGCGGCCTATCTGAGAATGCGGGGATTCTGGGAGCTGGCAGTGTTCAGGCAGAGCTGAAGGTCACGCAGCAATTGCTGGACTGACGGAGAGGGAAATCCCTCTCTCTGTCCTGAAGGTGAGAGAAGCGAAAGATCAGCTAAGGTTGGAAAGGAATTACACTCTCACTCTTCCTAGTAGGGAGGAGTGGAGTGAAGGAAGAATTGACTTCCGCCCGGACTCTCTGGAGTGTTATACAGACGGATCTCGGCTGGCCACTAGATCGTCTTCCGGGGCGGGAATATATCTGGAAGGCAAAGAAGTACAGGAGAGCTTTGCTCTAGGCTCGTACACCACGGTCTTCCAGGCAGAGGTTTACGCCATCCTAGCGGTGGCAGGTAGGGCTGAGGTTAGGAATGGGGCGGAACAGATAATATACATCTGCTCCGACAGCCAGGATGCTCTAAAGGCGGTGTGCTCCCCCCAGGACGAGATCAGCTCTCATCCAGGAGTGTGGGGATGCCCTAGAAGAGCTGGCCAGGCATAAACAAGTCAGACTGGTATGGGTCCCGGGACATATGGGAGTTCCAGGCAACGAGAAGGCCGATGAATTGGCTAGACTCGGAGCCGAGGAACCCTGTCACGGGCCTGAGCCTATGTATTTCAAGAAGGCAGGTCACAACGGCCCTCAATGAGTGGGCCCACGAGACACTGAGGACGCACTGGAGGACCAACAGGGCCTGCAGGCAAACCCGAGATTTTGTGACGGGGCCGAACAAATCGAGATCGGCCTGGTTGCTGGGACGGAATCGTAAGACTCTGAATCTCTTAATCGGTGTCCTGACAGGCCACTGCAGACTTAAGAGGCATCTATCATTGATAGGTATTGAGGAAGACCCTACATGTCCAAGATGCAGGAATGATGAAGAGACATCTTACCACTTCCTGGGACAATGTGAAGCGTTTGGGCGCCTGAGACACAGTATCTTCGGTTCTGAGGCGCTTCTAAGGGAGGAGATGAGCTCCCTCGCAATGAGTGACATCCTGACCTTCATCAGAAGGTCGGAAAGATTCGATGAGGGAGCAAGAGAAGCACATGGCTGAGGGGACAGCTGGGGGTTGGTAAAAAGGGCCCGTCTGTGGCCTACTTGCCAGGCGTCAGCCTCCCCCACCATTACCATTACCATTACCAATATCTTCTCTAGCACAAATAACTGAAAGTTCCAATTGTAACCCAACTATATCAAAAAAATTTCCGTAGTTGTCACTCAATGACTGAAGTGCGTTTTGTAGAAACTGTTTATTTTTAAATTCATTAAAATTGCACAATTCTAAAAATAGTATATCCCTAAAATTTTTAAATCTGTTATTTAGTTGCCCAGTGATATTGTCCAAAATTTCGATAAAAAGTCTTCGATATGAAGTTCTACGATCCACTATAAATTCAGTTCGTATTCTTTTTCTTTGCGGCTCTAAACTGTCATTACTAGTTTTCTCCCAGAACTTTTCAAATTCATTTCTTTTGTTGCAAATCAAATTTTTGAATTCTTCAATTTTCGTTACACAAAATCTAACGTCATTTGATTTAGTTTGCAAAATATTGAATAAATTGTCAGTGAATGGGAATATTTCAAAAAAAAATATTTAACAAAAAATTAAAATCAAAGTCTTTTTTCAATGAATCTAAGTAATCTCTGGATCCATTCAAAGTCTCAGTATCCCAATCATCTTTGCTTTGTAAAATATTTTCAAATAAATCAATTAGAGGCTGTCGATATTCAGATACAGTTTGTACTAGCCTCCCATTGTAATTCCATCGTGTTGGAGCAACTCTGGCTAGTATCTTCTGTACTTCCAAATCTATAGCTCTTGTCCGTTTTAATGATTTTGAAAAATAGGCAGCCATTCCACTAATACTTGAAAAAAATACTTTGCACTCTTTAAGACACGCTGCAGATTGAGCAAGAACTAAATTTAATCGATGCGCAAATATTGCATTCTGAAAAGTCTCTTTTACTTTCTCCTGCAGGCCCCCCAATTCACCAGCCATTACAGCGGCCCCATCATAACTTTGGGCGATAAGTTTAGCACCACACTGTAGATCATCGACTATCTGACAAACTATAGCATATAAAGCTGCAGCCGTTCTCTGCGTTGTAACGTCTAAAAATCCTAAAAGGCGCTCTTGGACTTTCCCATTTGGATTTATGTATCGTACTACGATTGACAACTGACTAATATTCGTAATATCGGTTGTTTCATCTAACATAATTGCAACAAAAGGAGCTTTTTTTATTTCTTGCTTGATCTTTTTTAAAACAATATTGCTTATCGACTGAATCAAATCATTTTGAATATGATTTGATGTACCGGGAAATACCGTGGAGTGTTCCAGATGGTTACTTAAAATTGTATCGTATTTTGCTAATAAATCAACTAAATTGATGAAATTGCCCCTATTAGCAACGCTCTGAGATTCAGTATGACCTCTAAAACTAAGTTCATTTTCGCCGAGAAAACAAACAATGTCAATAAGTCTGTTTAACACTTCTCAATTTTTTTTACAAGTTCATTATGATTACGGTCACTTTCTTTCAATTGCTAATCTAATGAATGCTCAATTCGTGATTTTCCAAATGTTTTTTCTTTTTAGCACCGCTCGCAAATGAGTTTCACACTTACCATGCCTCTTTGTCACTTTGTGAATGTTGTTTAAATCTGAAAAGCCATTTTTATTCCAAACACCTTTTTCATTTGTGAAAAGTACACATGGTCAACAAAACAATTTACACAAATTTTTACAACCCGTTAACCACTGATTAGCACTGTACATTTCAATATTAGAGTACCTATAGCATGATTTAACTTTCGTTTTTAAAAGTTTTAAATCAGGTGTTGGTCTCCCGTTTCTAATAATATCCAGTTTATCTTGAAACGAATATATTAAAAATCCCTTTTTCAACAAATTGCACACCACACAAACGCAACTAATATTTTCCAAAGTGCTAGAACCAGCTTCCATATTGAATAAGCAATTCTAAACCTGCTTATACGCGCACTAATGTTCAACGTTTTAAAAATCATTTGTCGCCGCACCACAGGTTTAGAATCACCAAAAAAGTTTTTACAAATATA
The DNA here is from genome assembly GCA_029963845.1 of Rhamnusium bicolor. Taxonomy (NCBI): domain Eukaryota; kingdom Metazoa; phylum Arthropoda; class Insecta; order Coleoptera; family Cerambycidae; genus Rhamnusium; species Rhamnusium bicolor. The sequence goes on from JANEYF010000845.1 coordinate 247,617, forward strand.
GCACAAAAGCTGAGAATAATACTAGGAAGATTAATATTAAGTATAATATTAAAATCGATATTAAAATCTATAAAACAAGATGCATTACTATGCTATACAGCTCAGATATCATGATTATGAAGTGGGGATGGGATGCATTTCAAGAAGTTGCTTATATCAGTTATATCGAAGCCGCGCGAGTTCGTTTTGGCTCGATTAATCGAGTGCGTCATCGTTACGGTTTTAGCGTGCAACATTATCTCAACTGTTGAAATGCAGGGCCGTGTCTATTGAAATTGGGTAAAAGCAAATTTTAATGATTAATATATGTGATAAATAATAATTAGGTTCTAATTATGTGTTTGTTTTTTAATAATCGCCCCTGGTATTAGTTATATTTTAATAATACACTAAGACAAAGTTCAACTCTAAAATACAAAGATACAAATCTAGTTTATAAGATTACATCTTCTGAAACCTGAAACAGAAATCAATTCATCCCTTTGGTTTATTCTGTGTGTAAATGGATTACTTATTTCTTAAGGCAATTCAAATTTTAATAACTAAAATTACTAATAGAGAAAGTATAGTAAGAAGTCTTAAAGAAAGAACTTTCATTTTAAAAAATAAACTAAATACATACAATTTATGTGGTCGTTCACCCGATTGGATGTAAAAGTTTGTTTATTATGAAATGATACTCGAATTTTTAAATAATTTTGTAAGTTACCGCAATACCGGCCTACCTAGACTTAGAAGTAAATAAAAATATGTACTTACTATATCAATAGTATCAATACCATTAGATTAGAATTATCCACGACGACTATGAGCTATGGCTGTCACCATAAAACACATAAAATACTGTCACGACACGGAACAACAAAAGGAGATAAAACTAAATGAGTCAGTCAGCAGTGTCTTGTGAAAATAAGAAGATGGCGAAATGCGTGCGTTTTTCCTTTCTCGAAGTTTTTATCACGTGGCCCAGTATGTCACCGCAACTCATTACTAAGCCTGGCCAAGCGATGGTAGATTCAGGGTCGGGCGCAATACCAATGTTATCGCGCGCTTGTTTACGATGACGATGACACGACACACTTCAGATGTTATCTATCGGTCGATGCATAGAGTACTAATAAATAATAAATAATGTTGAGCGTAAAGAGTAGAAAACGATCGTACGCTGATAAAGTCAATAAATTTATCGGTGAATTTCCGGATTTATTCTATGATGGATGTAAAATAATTTGTAAAGTTTGCGATCAAGACTTAATGTGCTGGAATAAATACAGCTGCAAAATTCATGTCAATAGTAACCGGCATAAAAATTAAAAAAATGGCGTGTCTTCTTTGGAATCTCAGTTTATGTTTGATTTACTGTTAATACTGATTGCCTCTGATGTTCCCCTGTGCATATTGGATAAACCAGCATTTCGGGAGTTCCGGAATAAATACAATCCCCAGGTGAATTTACCAAGTCGTTCATCGTTACGTAGATATGTACCACGTGTTCGTGAAGACATTGTAAATAGGATTAAATGTGCATTAAAAAATACACGGCTGTGGTTATGTGTTGACGAGACGACAGATTGTAAAAAAAATTCTATTTTAAATGTTATAGTACGTGTACTCGACCCTGCTAAAGCAACATTTCCAGTTTTACTAGCTAGCAAAAGACTAACTGCGTGTACTGGCGAAACAATTACGCGGGTGGTGTTGGAGACTTTCGAAAAATTTGAACTGTCAACAAGTCAAGTGTTGATGTTTGTGACCGTCGGTGCTGCGACAATGCGTTTGGTGGGCCGTTTTCCTCAAGGAGACGATTGTAGGTTTTTACATGTTACGTGTAAAGTGCATGCGTTCGTTCTTGTAGCAGAAACGATTCGAAAATGTTTTCCAGAGGTAGATGCATTAATAGCAAATACAAAAAAAAGTATTTCTCAAATCTCCTAGACGGCTTCGAGCATTTCACACACTGTGTCCTGGTATTCCGGAACCACCAGAGCCGATTCTTACACGATGGGGAACGTGGTTGAAGGCAGTTTTTCATTATGCTGAATATTTTCAACAAATAAAAGCTGTGATATTACAGTTCAACTCTAAAGGAGCTGCAGCTTTTAAGGAAAGCCAGAGAAGCTTTCAAGGTGTTTTCCTTGAAGTAGATTTAAAAACTATTTATAACAATTATAGAGGACTACACGACGCAATAGAAAAATTGCAAAATACTTCGTTGTCGTTAGTGGAATCGCTGCAAATAGTGGACAACGTAAATACACAGCTAAAGACTATAAATGACGCAAAAAATAAGCTCGTTATTGAAAAATTCGAGTGTATTACGGAAAGATCCTGATTTTACCAAATTAAGACAAATTTGTGATGGTGCATCTACAGCTGCGTTAAGTGAGTTCACAGAGTGTTGTACTTATGCTTGTATTACTTCCGTAGATGTCGAACGGTCTTTTTCAAAATACAAACATATTATTTCACCACAGCGAACATCGCTTACTGAGACAACTGTAGAAACATATCTGATGCTACACAGTTATTGTAGAAGTGCTCCAGTTTGTGATAACGACAACCAAGCTACTTCATAAATCTGCGTAAGAAGGTGAGTTTTGTACATATTTTTATAAAGTGTACCAGTATTAATAAAATTTATTTCCATTTATTTTATTTATTTATTTATTTATTATTAGTTATCACTTAAATATATAATGTACATGTGTGAACGTCATTTAACAGTTATAAATAATGTGCAGCACTAAGCTTACAAAATATAAGGAAATACATAAAAAAAGAATTTAAAGCGAACGAAATAGTACAAAAACATGCATCACAATATATAAAATATTTTTGTGTTTTTTTATTGTACTTATTCAAGTATTATGATATGATGCATACCCAGTACGTCTCTGTAGGATTAATGACCTTGGCCAGGCTTACTCATTACTGAACATTATAACTACATTGTCAACAAATTTAAAATATATTATGATTTTATATTGTTGCCGAATTAATTTAATGTTGAACATTAAATTAAATATGATGTCACTATTAGAGATACATTTCATTTATTACAATATGACAATGTAAATAATATAATATTAAAAAACTATATTAAAATAACGTTGACTAAATGTTGAAAATTATGTTATACTTATATTTTGAGTTACATTATATTCACGTTAGATACACACTGAGAAAACGTAATTAAAAGCGTTCCTAAATTACATTAAGAAAATGTTATTTTTAAAGTTTCATAAACATTAAGACCAACAATGTTTTAAAATATTTGTTATTAAAACGTATCCAAACGTGACAGAAAAAACGTTAAAAAGTTACTTGTTTTAAATATTTTGTAATATTTTAATGTTTCATGTTTAGTGGGATTAATGTTTATAAGTACCTACCTAACAATTGCAGCAGTTTGTTGGATACCATCCTTTTGAAATGTATTTTTTTAAGTTCATTACTTTGATGTTTTATACTTAGCGACAAACGTGTATTATTTCAAAAAAATTTACGCAAAAATTGTGCTCGCGTGTTTTTATAGACTCGCAAGCAATTTGAGTGCTCGCGAGCACTTTTCGAGATTTTTTTGTCACAGAAGGTTGATAAATATTTCAGTTAAAATTGCACGATCCTGATATACTGATATACAGTATGTGTAATGGCCAGTCAGGATAATCAGAACTTTTATAACAGTATTTTCTAATTTGTCTATTGGTAGCTAATTAATATTTCAACATAATGAATGGTGAAACAAAGCTCTGTTTAAAAACATAATAATAAATAATATTAGACTATGAACATTTTTACGCCTACGAGAAATTGTTAGTATGCAAATTTGGATTTAAGCCATATTTTATAAAAAATATAAATTCCCTTGTCAATATCTTAAAACGTATTATTAAATGTAATACAGCAATATGGGAAGACAGGGGCCTAGCAGGACTATTGCTTTCTACCACTGATGCTTCTCTGTAGGCTCAGATCGAGCCTCGTAAGAATAATCGTAATATTACATGTGGGACCAAGATGTTTCCTTATTATTTCCAAGAATAATTTGTAAAACCATAATCAGTAGAAACGTGTAAAATATAACAAATTGACATTAATATAATTACCTCTTCCGTCTTAACCTAATCAATCTTACCTTTAACTTAATCAGTCATGTGGTAAAATATAAGTTCATTTTCTACCTTTAAACGTCAAATCGTGTACCCATTTTCCTAAATTTCACGAAGAATTAATCTTTGTCGCTTGAATCCATCCACAGTTTTCTGTTCACCATTAGTTAATCATTTTACTTTTGTAATCATTTGATTATGAGAAAATTTGTTGTGAACAGAGCTGTCACAAGTACTCTTAGAAAGTACTTGAAGTATCAAGTACAGTTTATCTTAAAACATACTTCAATTATTATTAAGTCCTCTTGAAAATTACTTGATTTATCGCCAAGTAATTTACTTGAAGTAAAACAACAGTATTTAAAGTATGATTCGTAATTTAAGATATAGAATAATTAAAGTACATAAAATTACTTGAAGTATTACAAAAAATTCATAAAAAAACTAAGTAAAAACCAGTAACTTTTGATTTAAATACAAATGGCAAAGAATGTGAGAAAACAAAAGAGCTATAAGTATACTTAAACACATCGATATAAAATAACATAGTCATCTTGTATTTAAAAAAAAATTATAAATCTTTTTTTCAAAGCGACCACCAAACGTAGTTCCTACCGCGAAACAAAAAAGTGTATGAAGCGTGCTAGCGTAAACACAGTTAAAACAACGCGGAAAACACAAATTATTCTCTGCCGAAAGGGTGGCGATATTTCTTTGTAGTTTTTAGTAGCAAAGATAGTTATAGTATATCTATGTGTTGAACTATAATATCAACTAACCGAACTAAAAACATAAGAGGATAAATCGTCTGCTGGCAGTTCTACAGGCTGTAACAAATTCGTTTCTCACTACAGGGATCTCGAAAACGGTAAGAGATACAGCATCGGTTAAATTAGAGCAAAGTTGCAGAATTGGCGATAAGGAATATGCCGTTGAGAAATCGAAAATATCTCTTGCCGTTCTTGAGATTTTTGAAAAAAAAGTAAAATTTTGAATTTTCGTTTTTCTTTTTTCTTGGCGTTATTTGAAGAGTAATCGAAAAATTAAATACACATTTTCATTGGCACTTCTTATTCTTTACAAGATAGCGTAAAAAGTTTTTTCATAAGACGTTTCGTATTTTCTCGACCTTCATCAAGTACGTTATTTTAAATGCGGACCTGTAATTTTTATTGCATTTTTTTTGTAGCTTTTGAACCTCCGACTTCATTGATGTATCAAACTTTTATGTTGCTAAACGTTTCATAACTGTAAACCATCATCAAGTAAAAAAAACCACTTTTTTTTCAGATTAACGTTACTTTATTATTTTTCATAATTAATAATTAATTAAATTATTAACAATGAGACTATAAAAATTAAATTAACAGGTATAAACACAGTACTGGCACAATAAATAAATTTTAACAAAGAACAACAACCATAATGATAAATAATTAACAACCAAAAATAAAGTCTAATAAGGAGGCTTTGGATATTTAGAATAACAAATAAAACAATAACGGGTAACTGTCATATTTCGCTTGTCTATGACTGTCTATGAGTTATTTTAATTCATTCTGGTTAACTATTATTTAAAAATGCCCTTTTCGGATTTGGAAAAGCGAGATATGCTGAAATGTTATTACATGTGTAATCGAAATTCACGGAGAGCTAATAATACGTATGAGGAACAATTTCCTGAAAGAGTACAGCCCCACCGATCCCTATTTCAAAAGTTAGATCGAAGTCTTGGGGAATTTGGTTCACTTAAGAAAGCCAGGACACCATATGACAATAAAATTACACGAAATGAAAATGATGCTATTTTGAATCAGGTGCGTACTTAAAGATTCTTAGATATTTGCGCAGAGCTAGCTAATATTTGTTCAAAGATTACTCATATTATGTTGTATAGGTTTTGTGATCTAAAATGTGATGTGCTTGTAATATTACATAATATTTTTTAAATTATATTATGTTTCCTATTTTAGATAAATAATGACCCGTCGAAATCGACCAGAGAAATAGCCAATACCATTAATTTACCAAATACCTCACATATGAAAGTCTGGCGAGTATTAAAAAATAACAACATGAAACCCTATAAAATACATATCTCTCATTGTTTGCGACAAGGTGATCGAGAAAGACGTTTGCAATTCTGTATCTGGCTGAGGCAGCAAATTGACAGAAGCAACAATTTTTTAAATGAAATAATTTGGAGGGATGAATCTAAATTTACCAATTGTGGCATCTTTAATAGAAATACGGAACATATTTGGGCGGTAGAAAATCCACGAATTAATCGACCAATTCGAGCTCAAGTTCGATTTGGTCTCAACGTATGGGCTGGCATCTATGGCGATAGAATTCTCGGACCGCTTATTAATCAAGAAAATTTAAATGGTGCAGGTTATCTTGAATTTATGAGAACAACATTTTCAGATTATTTAGACAAATTACCACTGAACAGATTGCCAAATTTATGGTTTCAGCAAGATGGGGCACCACCTCATAATACTAGAGACGTAAGACAATTTCCCCATCAACAATTTCCTGAAAAATGGATTGGTAATCGTGGAGTAGTTGAGTGGCCAGCGAGGTCACCGGACCTCTCGCCTTTGGACTATTACCTGTGGGGTCACTTAGAAAATAAAATCTATAAAACGGTGCCAAATGATGTTGCCGAATTAAGAGCAAATATTGTAAATGGATTTAATTCTTTACGAAGACGTGATATTCAGAGGGCAGCGCAAAATATTCGTCGAAGAATAGATTTATGTAGGAATGTAAATGGAAATCTGTTTGAATACTTATTAGAAATTGTACATTATAACAATTTATACTATTTTCATCAATCTATTCGTAGTTATTATGTTATTAATTGTTATTTATCATTATTGTTGTTCTTTGTTAAAATTTATTTACTGTGCTATTATTTGTGTTCCTACCTGTTAATTAAATTTTTATAGTTTCCTTGTTAATAATTATTAATTATGAAGAATAATGAAGTAATGTTAATCTGAAGAAAAGTGTTTTTTTTTCTTGATGATGGTTTACAGTTACGAAACGTTTAGCAACATAAAAGTTTGAGACATCAGTGAAGTCCGAGGTTCAAATGCTACAAAAAAATGCAATAAAAAATACAGGTCCGTATTTAAAATAACGTATTTGATGATGGTCGTGAAAAGACGAAACGTCTTATAAAAAAAATTTTTACGCTATCTTGTAAAGAATAAGAAGTGCCAATGAAAATGTGTATTTAGTTTTTCGATTACTCTTCAAATAACGCCAAGAAAAAAGAAAATTCAAAATTATACTTTCTTTCAAAAATCTCAAGAACGGCAAGAGATATTTTCGATTTCTCAACGGCATATTCCTGATTGCCAAATTCTGCAACTTAATTTAACTGATGCTGTATCTCTTACCGTTTTCGAGATCCCTATAATGAGAAGCGAATTTGTTACAGCCTGTATAGCCGTTCTATTTCCGAAAAAATTTACACCGGTTGCCATCAGTGAAACGCTCCTCTGCCGATACCAAAGAGAATACAAGGATAATTCTCTTTGCCGATACAATACTTCCACTCACGTGACGTGATGTGAAAGTAACATTTGATATAAATGGTTTACTGATTTACGTGCAAATATACCTTAATTTACCCGGTGATGTTTGACGTAGTTATATATATGCTATCTACCTACCTTTTTAATTTTGTAAATCACGAATTACTGAATGTACTATGCTACTAATTGTACATTATACACAAGATAAAATTTTAGAAATGTCTTTTTAAAAGCATCTTACCTCGAGGCGTTGCAGCATCGAACTAAATAAAATAAACCCTAAGTAATTCTATTAAGTCCGAAGAATTTCTTGTATGGCCTTGTTTATGCGAGTTTTAACAAACAAAATATAATTATGAAAAAGGAATTTTACATGTAATTGCTTCAGAGTGCAAGTATCACACAAATATTTACTTAAAGTACCTAGCCCAAGAATACATCAAGTACAATTTATTACTTGATTTATGATGTAATACTTCAAGTATTGTTAAGAATACTTAAAGTAACTTACTTGACAAAATCAAGTAAAAGTTCAAGTTTTTTTATGTGAATAATTGAAATACAAGTACAATTAATTATTCAAATAAGTACTTAAAGTAAAGTACTTCAAGTATTAATAAATACTTGAAGTATAATTTCAAGTATTTTACTTTAAGCACAGAATAGACTCTGTGCTTTAAGTATTGACAGCTCTGGTTGTGAACTTTTATATAGCGACAGTTTGAAATTTCATTTATATCAATTTAAAAATGTGAGACCTGAATTTGGGAGATTCTGTAATGATCCTGTCCTCCCATCTTTAAAAAATCTTAAAAGATGAAATCAAAATACTGATGCTCAACGGCGGTTCTTCTATAAGGTCATTTGGTCAATGACCTCCCACATACAAATAAAAAATTGAGCTATTCATTTTCTGAAGTTTAAAAATATATAATATATATATATTTTTAATATTCTTAAAAATATGTATATATTATATATCTTTAAACTTCAGAAAATGAATAGCTCTATTTTTTTATTTGTACGTGGGAGGTCATTGACCAAATGACCCTATAGAAGAACCGCCGTTGCTGATGGTATTACAGAAATATCGACATTATTTTATTGAATTAAATTACTTTTGAGGTGTTGAAGTAATGAAGTCAGAGCCGGGACTAGGGAGGGCCAAGGGGCTGACGACCCCCCCCCCCGGCACAACTCTCAAAGCGGTCTTTGTACGCAAAGCTTTGAATCGAAATACAAATAATGTATAACTTCCATAAATTTAGACATCCAGAGTGTATCATTTAAATTTTGTCTGACACATTTTTTAAATGAACCTGCCTAAATTTAAAATTACGATTTTAAGTTTTCTGTGATATTATCCAGATAAAACTTTCAAAAATTGGACGTCGCGGTCGTCTGGGAACCCCTTTGAGACCTACATTGTGATTACCAGCGGCGACTGGTGACATTTTATAGAGATGCTATTTCTGTAACAAATCTGGCGCTATTTGATGTATTTACATTTTGAGCACAAAAACAAATAATCCATAGTTTTGGACATTGAATAGGCATTCAGTCGACGGTTTGTGCAATGATTTCTATAATTTTGGCTTAGGCTTCGTTTCTCTTTTATTAAATGAAAAAATATTAGATATTGAAGTGTCATGTTTACTATAAAAAATAATAACAAAATATAAAAAAAAGTTTTCAAAGCGGTATACTTTGATCTTAGGGCTGGTTTTTCCATCTCCCATTAAATCTACTTAATAAAATAAGTTCCATGGAAACAATTATTGATACAATTGTATCCAAGGAAATTATCTACTACCTATCTTCTTTCCATCTCCTGTTAAATTTATTTTGTAAACAATTTCCTTGGATACAGTTTATATCAATATCAATAATTGTTGTAATTTGAAATAGTTTACAATTTTAAAAACAAACCTAATAGTGAAAATTATTTGTCAAATAGATTTAATGGGCTCTTTAGTGCCGATCTTTGCGTCTCCCATTAAATCTATTTAATAAATAAGTTCCATGGGAACAATTACTGATGCAATCGTATCCAAGGAAACTATTTATTGAACAAATTTAACAGGAGATGGAAAGATTAACCCTTGTAGAATAAGGCCAAGTTGTACCAATGTAGTTCAGCCAAAGCTCAGTTGAACTTGGTTTTAAATCCAAGATTATGATTATTTCAACAATGGTATCCTTGGATTTTATACTAAGTTCAACTGAGCTTTGTCTGAACCACATTTATACAACTGGCCCTAACAAACTCTAGAACCATTGATTGAGCTAGTATTATTAATCTGAGGATTGAACAGAGTATCTATCGCCATCTACCAAACGGTAGTTGGGACTACCTACAATTTTGAAGTTTTCTTAATTCCGGTTTCTTGTCTAGACAGAATGACAGAATTCGAGATTATTTTTGTAGGTTATTTTATTTTTAAACCGTTTTTGTGATCAACAAAACAGCTGTCAAGATAAAAAGTTTAACAGATAAATATTGAAAAAAAACAGCGGGTACCTGTTTGAAATTTGAATAAATAGTTTTTATCTGTTAACAATTACTTTACTATCGGCATGTTTTCGGTTTTATTATAATTTTACCGTTATACAATTTATTATTTTTATTATTTTAGTAAGTCCTCTTGTGATAATGTTTACAAATATTGTATTGCTTTGTAGCGCCGTTTTAAGTGCCTATGGTGAGTTTTTCAATTGTAATTTAATTATATACTTACATATTTTTAAATAATGTTCTAAAATCATTTTTCTTTTTATTCAACCGTCCACCACCTGTGTTCAAAAATAACTACGTTTTCATTTTTATTGTACCTATGTTTGCAGGAGCTCCTTATGATGATGAGTCCTGGAATGGAAAATGGTTTCCCCATTCTCCGGTGAGCCAGACGTGAACCAGGAAGTCCCCCTTAAAAGTAACAACAATCGTTTGTATGATGCTCATCATGGTATCGCTATGGGAGTAGAAGATCCAAATTGTGATGATGCAAAAGTAAATTGTAAAGAGGCTGTTGATAAACGGAAATAATTAATTGTCTAATTTGTAGGTCAATTTGAAGGTTGATTGGTTCATGAATCCTGAAAATTATACATGCTATGAGGATAAACGTTTATATGCACCGAAAACTACAGTTCATCCCATACATAGTTTGGAACATATACCAGTTTCATACAGTGTAAGTTTATATTTTATAGTTTACTAGGTATACACAAAAAATAATTTTTAGGCACCGCATAAGTGTATGAATGAATCAATAGAATACAGTGAAGCAATCCCAACATTGTAAGTACTTTTAACATTTATACCTATAGATATATTATTTCCTTGTTTTTTTCAATTAGACTAACAAAGTGTAAGTACAGTAGAGGCATTTAAGATCATTGCCTTGAGGTATTTGACATTTTTATACTGAATATCTACTTTCTCCTCTTGTTAATTGTGATTTAATAGGTGTCTGTCTGTCACAAATTAATTAGCAACTTAAAAGTATTGCTTGCATTGCAATATGAATACCTAAAATATTTGAATATTTGTAATTTGTTTGAAATATATACATTATACTTTTATTAAAAAAAAGCAACAACTGGGACTGCAGTGTGAAATTAAATCAAATATTTTGATTTTTTTCTACAATTTTGTTATGTATATCACAAATCCTTGACCCTGAATATATCCATGTGTATATTTATCAGTACATGGACAGATAAAATGAAATATAAGTTTATTTACATAATTTATATTAGAATGTTAACACGTATTTTGTATTTGATTGACTACCATAATATTACAAAGCAATTTTAAGGAAATGTGAACTTTAATACAGATAATTAAAGTTAATTTGCTATTGAATATTTGCTACTTCCCCCCGAATCAGCAAATTGTATAAAAAGTTGCATACCCTAAAAGTCTAGAAATTAATATTTATTAAACAGGTATTATGGTGGACGAACGAAATTTAATCCAAGAAAATTAGGTGAGAAGTTGACAGTAATTAAATTAGGTAGTGATTGAAAATATTTGGTAGTTGTTTAAAATGAAAAACTGATCCATAGTTTTAGATTCGACCGACTGACTGGACAAGTATACAAAAAAATTAAAACATATTTTAAAAAAAGGTGCGCCGCGACTTCACCCAAAACGCTGAGAGAACTGTTACAGATTCGTCAAAATTTTATAGGGCCAAAATGGCAAAGGACAAAATTCTCCAAAAAAAAAAAAAAGACGACGGTATATATTTATCTTTTATAGTTTAACCGTGAGGCGTGCTCAAAGTTGTGCAATCAAAACCCGAGACGCGCGATGGCGCACAAGGCGGCGAGTATGAAAATAGTGATGAAAATAAAAATTCAGTTATATGTGGATATGTTGGTGTATATTGTATTGTAGAATCGTTGTAAACATATTATACCTATACAGGGTGGTCCACCGATAACGAAACGGGCGTGTTTTCCGCTTGTGATAATTTTTTCGAAAAACGCTCGGATGTTGATTTTATTATGATATATAAGGGGTACACTTTTATTGGGTATTGTCGATAGCGCCACTTCAACCCTTCAGCGGTGGTAGGACCTACTCCTAAAACTTTAAATGTCAAGGGGGTTAAGTAGGACATCGTTTTGAAGCCCGTTAAATTTTCTTTACAATGGTATCTTCTTTTAAATTTGAACTAACAGTTTTTGAGAAATTTTACAAATCAAAGTCAATGTGGATTTGGCCATAAGAAGTGAATCATCTTTTATAATTGCACAAATGCTTTGTGCCGTTCTGTTTAGCAAATCCTTCAAATTGACGTCTGCAGAAGTTTCCATTATTGACATATTTGTTGGCAAGAGTTGGTCGCGATATTGTTTCAGTTTATGCACATTCCTTATGCAGAGAATTTACAACGGGCCTTAATATAGTATATTGCCTTTCCGAAAGGTCTAAATCTAAATACAAAGTAATGCTTGTTGATGAGATAGACATTGTTCTTTCTCACTTGGAAGTCCTGAGAGGCAGAGGGACACTTCAGCTGCTAAGGTCAGTTCTTGTGTTCTCCAATTGCGACCGAGTCTTCGCCGCAACGTTTTTTCGTTCAAAGTCTGCTTTCCTCAAAATTTCTCTGTGGTCTTCCTCGATTTGTTCCAAGTTCCTGTTTTATATAAAGTAAATGACTACGTTTCCTCGTATGGACAGTTTCAGTCCAAGCCACATTTCATTCCGTCTTAGGAAGGATCAAAATTTATTTGCACACCGCTCCTACTTACTTTTGACCGTCAGGCAGTAATATTGATATCTTTTTAATTTTGTGCTGGATATCGTCTGGGCACTCATTCAAACCTAATAATGCCTTAATCTTCTCGGCAACTGCTAAAACATTCTCTTCCTTGCTAGTCGTAAAAATGTGTCAAGGAAATATGGTGACTAAAACTGTCGCAAGTAACTCATCCTAAAACGCTCTTTACAAGATATGCAGGCTTTCAAGCCTCGCCTTCAGCATCGGCCTGAAAGGTACTCAAGCGTTCTGTAAAGATGCTCTTTCCAGACCTGTTGTGTAAATTACTATTGCCAAGCCTATATTAGTCACTTCATCAGTGGCGGCTGGTGGATTTAGGTTATACCATATCTCAATATTGAAGCATGGAACCCAAGCAATATTTTATGGCACGACTATCAGTATTGAATGAAGAAGTTTTGCGGAAAAAAAATTTGAGAAAAAAAAAGTACAAAAATGCGCTGCCACCCCAGATTATTTCTAGACCATTAGTAAAACATTTGTAGACTTTTTTTTCGTAATCAGAAGGAAAATTTATCACCCCGTTTTTTTTTGTTTTCGAAAATTTGGATTTTTTGTGAAGTTATGAGTATGACATTTTGAAATTTAAGTTCTTTATTGTGTAAATTTCAAAATGTCATAACTTGACAAAAAATCAAAATTTTCGAAAACAAAAAAAACGGGGTGATTAGGAAAAAAAAATATTTTACGAATGGTCTAGAAGTAATCTGGAGTAGCAGCGCATTTTTTTAAACTTTTTTCACAATTTTTTTTCTGCAGAACTTCTTCATTCAGTACTAAAATATTGCTTGGATTCCATGCTTCACTGAGATATGGTATAACCTAAATCCACTAGCCACCACTGCGCTTCATATTATTTTTCTTATAGAATACGAATATATACATGAATATTAACTGTAGCTATACTGTTTCTTACGCACAATATGAAATTTGAATAATTCTGTTTATCGCATCGTATATTGATTTAATATAAAAAATAAAGTGCAAAAACTATTTCAGTGACAACTGACCAAATAATTTGGATATGTTTCATTATAGATGTTGCCTCAAGAGCAACTGGGGAAGTAGGGTTATTTTAATATTACCATTTTATTCGAGAAATTAATCGATAGTGTTCATTCGATTTTATTGACAGAATTATAGATTTGGGACCCTATGGCCCAACATGTAATTTTTTTTTAGATAGGTGTTTAAAACTTAAGTATGTAGAGCCGACTCAGTTTTCTTTTCTTCTCTTCTGTTGTCAATAAATATCAAATTATAAATTTTATCATATTTATATAAAATTTACTTACTAATCGCAGCCGCCGATTTTGTCTTTTACTCATAGATTTGAAATATGGATAATCTCAAAAATTCGTTTGAAAAATCTCGTGCTGTTATCTTTACCTCAGTTAAAATTGACATTTTCGTGGATATCCTTTGTTTTTTATTTAAGGGAAAGTAAAAAGCTTGCTCTGTCTGAAATCGTTCTTGAAAAAATAATGAGAAACTGAAATTCATGAAATTTGTATTCTGCCCACAACTTTTCTATTTTTGGGAATATAATATAAAATCAAAAATAATATCAACCTTGTATTTATTTCACAGTGTAATCAACAAATCTCGAAAAATTATTTCAACTTCTTGAAACCATCATTATCTTAATTTTTTTTAATTCGATGGTTTCCGGGAAAAATGAGTTAAGTTTAATTTTGCTTAAAATGAGTTAAGCATATTTAAGTAACAAGATATCTTTTATTTACATATACATATGTATAAACAGTCAAGTCCTCCATCGCTTCAAACACGAATTAAACACGTGTGGTACATGAGTAAATTCATTTTTAGCAAATCTGTACAGAAGTTATGTGGCATTACTCCATTGGAACATAAAATATGGATAAAATTTATTTGTTCCTAAGGAGTTTATTGCGTGCGTGCTTGTGTGTACGTGCGTGCGAGCTTGTTCGTACGCGTGTAGTGCGTACGTGCGCGCGTGCGTGTGCGCGCGTGTGTGCGCAGAAAAATAGATTTAAGCAAACATAACTATTTTCTAAAATTAATCTTAAACTGGTAAACTGTGAATGGGTAAATAGAGTTAAGTACTAAAATATTTATTCAGCAGGAGTTAAGTTCAGCTTTTCTCTAAAACTACTTTTAAAGTAATACTTTATTGTTTTTCTACCAATAGTACGTAAAGAAATACAGTTATTCCCCAAATTTAAAAGTTTTATGGTCTAACTCTAATTAGTCACAAATCTCCAAACTTTAATTACTCCATTGAAAATACGATTTTTTAACATAATTCCTTTTTCCCGGAAACCATTGAATTATGAACTGTCATTTATTATTTTTGTCATCTAATAGAATTTTCTGTTGTGATTTCAACCTTATATGAAAACATGCATGTTTAAGGTATAATTGAACATTATCTCATTTACACCTGGCATATACAGTATGGGGACCGTAAGCAAGGTAAATTGGAAAAAACCAAATGTGTAGAACAAGGACAGATTGCGCTCATATCATAGTGTACATCATTTGTATCCTTATTTTTGGCGGCTGGTCGCTGGCCGGTCTCCCCCACTTCACACAATACGCGCATGAACAAACAAACAAACGGTGGGTATGAATATCGCCAGCTTCTGATTATGGATTCCTGTTACCACTAATTCAAATTTCGTTATTTACTATCAGTTTCTCTGTCCTTTTCTAACATACGTATAATATAAGAACAATCTGTCCTTGTTCTACACATTTGGTTTTTTCCCATTTACCTTGCTTACGGTCCCCATACTGTACATATAAGAATTATTTGTTACTTCTATTTTTTTTGGTGAAAACTTGTGAAACGGTAATATCTTTCATCTTTTGCATGTAATAAAAATGTTTTTATTTTTATCTAATTTCAGTGGTACCCACCGACCACTTTGGGCAGTGTACGGCGAATACACATTTTTGCCCAGGCAACGTTGGATCCACAATCTAGAACATGGAGGAGTTGTAATGTTATATCATCCATGTGCAAACAAAAACCAAGTTAATACTTTAAGAAACCTGGTAAAATCTTGTTTGTACAGACATGTTATTACGCCTTACAACTTACTATCACTTGATCGGGTAAGTACCCCAATTAATATTGCAATACATTTTAATAGTTAGGTGTCGTGAAGTTACAACTGTCATTTTATTTGACGAAATGTGAAGCTCTAAAGTAGTAATAATTAGGGTTGGGCGATTATGAAATTTAGTTATTTGTCGACGATAGATTATCCGGTTATCGATTTTTCGATTATAATCGGTTATTGTGAGAATAATAATCAAATGTCCGATTAATTGATTGTCGATGATTTCATCGATTAGTCGAGTATTTTGCCCAACTCTAATTAATACGTATCTTATTTTATTGACCAGTGGTGGCTGGTGAAATTTAGGCTGTCATATCTTAGTATTGGAGCATGGGACTCTAGCGATATTTTAAGGCGTAACTATCTAGACTAAATGAAGAAGTTTTGCAGAAAAAAAATTGCGATTGAAATTTGCGAAAAAAAGATGGAAAAATTGTGAACCTCCAAGGTTATTTTTTAAACGATTTGTAAAATAATTGCGAAACATTTTTTTTTTCAGAATCAGATGGAAAATATAACGACAGATTTCAAATATCATAAAAAAATATAGGTTTTTTATAAAGTTACCTTTTTGAAATTTGCACAGTGTAAAATGATTCTAAAATAAAATTTCAAAACGGTGTAACTTTCTTTCTGGAAAAGTAGTCTATTTCATTCATTTCATACATTAAACTCATTCACTGCTGAACGACAGCTGGCGAGTCGCCGGAGAACGACTATACATACCAGCCTTAGTAGTGTCACAAGTTACCTGTATTAGAATGGAAATTCACCTTTTTTTACCTTGCATTATTGTTCCTGTACACTAGAAGGTACTATGAAAAAGTCTGTGCAATAGTCCATAAATTACCCGTTCCGGATCTCTCCCTGTTTAAAAACCCGTTAAATAATTACGAGATTTTAAAATTGAGATAAAATTTCTCTCATAACGTTTCAATTGACGCTCAGTTTACTTTTACAGTCTTTATTTCCTGTAGTATGTTTTTCAGAAAGTTTTGTTGCGTAAATTGTCCAGTAAAATAAATCTCTAGAGTCGGCAATCTATCATTAACACCTTAATTATCATTCAAAAGCTTGATTTCCAAAAAAATCTACGTGAAGAAATTTTCATTTACTCTCAGATTTCGAGCTCATATAAGATAGTAAATGAATATTTCGTCTCGTAGAATTTTTTTGGAAACAGCAATTTTGTGAGAATCTGCGGAAATTTGAAAAGGTGCCTTCGCTATGCATTCTGTCGATAATGCACTTTCTTGTCGCTAAAAAAAAGTTTAGATAATAATAATAATAATAATGATTTATTGTCCAACGAGACTATACAGGATAGCATGAGACACGTCAAAACACTATAAGATAGAGTGTACAAAATAATTTGCTGACCCCAATCCTCCAGTGAACACAAATTCAAATAAATAAAAATACACATAAAGATTCGATCTAGCAACAAGTCATACGATATAAAAGATAAATAATTATAAAAACAAACATATAAAAATTGATATTAAAAAACATACAAAATAATTTATATATTACTATTACCATTATAAGAAACATTTTAAATCCTCGTTCAGAAACTCTTCTAGACTATAATAGCAGTTATTCAACAAAATTCGTTTAAGCTCGTTTTTAAAATTATAAGTATTCATTTGCTTCAACTGTGCAGGTAACTTGTTATAAAGCTTTATACCCATATATTGTGGACTTAATTCATATGTTGACAAGTAGTGCAAAGGTGTTAAAAGATCATCTTTGTTTCGGGTGTTATAAAGATGGTTACAGTTATTATTAAAAAATAAGTTTAAGTTTGTGTGAACATAAATCAAAATTTTTAAGATGTATATACAACATAAAGTTAGCAGTTTAAGGGATTTAAATAATGATCTACATGATATATACTTTGGAATACCTATTATATTTCGAATAGCTCTTTTGTAACATAAAAATTCTTTCTGCTTTGTTTGTTGCACCCCAGAACAATATACCATAGGAAATTCTGGAGTAAAATTGGGCGTAATAATACGTTATAATTGTTTGTTGGCTGGTAACATTTCTTAGACGATATATTGCGTAACATACTGTTGATAATTTGTTTGCTAAAGAGTTTATATGGGTTTCCCAGTTAAGAGCATTGTCTAGATAAATGCCAAGGAATTTTGTCGTGTCAACTTGTTCTATGGATTTACCATTTATTCTTATCAAGATGCTTTCCGTTATAATAGACCTTCTAGGTGTAAAGTTTATGAAAACCGTTTTAGAATTATTTAGAAATAGTCCATTGCTATTGAACCACGTAGAAAAGTTTCGTATATCATTACTAATATCGTAGACAGCTTCATTTACCGAATTAGAAGTGCATAAATATGACGTATCATCTGCGAACATAAAAACATTTTGTCCATGAGAAATAAAATTTGGTAGATCATTTACATATAATAAAAAAAGTAATGGGCCCAATACAGATCCTTGTGGCACACCATAACGGATCCGTTTACTTGTGGATCTAATATGGTTTATTTCGACTATCTGACTTCTTTCTGAAATATAAGATTTTAACCAGTCATATATAATTCTGGTCCAAATACATTTTTATTAACAAACTACTTAGTGATTTTATATTTTTTACAGCCTCTAGCCCTGGTTACATGGGGACATCGTCTAGAAATGTCTAAAGTAGCTTCTGAGATCGTCGTGGACTTCATCAAGAAACACGCCCTTCATGGCCCAGAAAAGACACATAGAGATGGTCAGTACAGTTTGATGCTAGAAGAACACGCCAACGTTGTGTCTAATATTGAGGATTCTAATTTATGCCCTAATTATGAAAATATTAATATGTAATAATTATATGAGTTACTCTAAGCAAAAATTTTTACGTTATAGTCAACCGCGATATAAAAATTAATCGCTCATAAATGGGAAGTCAAACGGGCATAAAGGTACCAGAATGAATTGAAAGATATTTCATTATGGTACCTTTCTGTCTGTCCGAGCTCTCACTTTCCAACAATTGGCTCGGCATTTTTGAGCGATAAACTTATAACGGCTGATCATACATGGTTAAATAATTTTTGCTATGAGTATTTTTCGAAAAAAGTTGCGTTTTATCATCATAATCATGACAATATGTTCGAATGTTCTTTTTTATTTGGCATAGATATGTAGTTTTGGAGGTTAAGGGGATGATTATTATTACTTATCTGTATATTTTTATATGAACTGACCTAAACATAATCCATCCCCCTTTTAGGGACTATGTGCAATTATGTGCCATTTTATTAATAGTAATTGAACTAAACGTTAAACTAACTTTGCTATAAACGCCTATGTTAGATGTAAGGATCATTTTATATTCCGGTCTATTCTGTTTCAAGGTTGTTCTTAGTTTAAAAAAAATTTTTTTACACTTACAAATATTTTATTATTTTTTGTTTTTTTATAATTAAAAAATATATTTTTTTTTATCAAAAGCATAATATACTTATCATGTAACCTATACAATTAAACGAAATTAAAATACCAATAAGTCTTTTGTTATTAATCCAATAAATCGGACTCGTTAAGGAAAGCTGTTAACGCAGTAGAATAATAATGATTGCATTTTAGTGTTTGATACTCGCTTCATATCGGTACGAGACACGGTACGGTATGGTACATTCTCTTTCTGTACTAGTAATTTTTCGGTAGAATAATTATACAGGGTGTTTCAGAAGTGTGCAAAAAATTTAAGCTTAATTTTTTTTTTAACGTTTTAAACAAAACAGCATATACTGTCGAGTGCAGTATATGGTGCTTTGTAGAAATTCACATCAGTGTTAGCTTCACATTAAAGGTTAGAGCTTACTTCAAGAAATAGTCTGATGTATTAGATTCTTTTTATCTTAGAAAATCTTCGTGAAAAACAGTATTCGAATAAAAGGGCACCACCATGCAAATTAAAGCATTGCAGTAAGTTTATGGTCATATGCGATTCGATAATAGACTGCTGTGATCAAAAGTGTTTCAATAATAATAATAATAATAACAATTTATTCATGGGGTACAAAGGACCGGGAACCTCCACGCGGTGCACCCTGAACAGGTAGAGGTAACTCTGCCTGGCAGATGTCGGTCGGGGGTACAAAGGCTAACTACCTGATACCCTTTCTACTTCTGGTTACAACCAACAGAGGGCAGGCCCCTGACAATCGACCTCAGTCGGATGGAGGGGCCTCACCGGACAGTCCGAACGATGACGACAATGCAATTGTACCTGGACGCTTTAGGTGGACGAGGGAAGTAAAGGACGACTTGCAGAACTGCTAGGATGGCAGTGAACCTAAGCGCAGAGGACACATGACGCGGTTAAATGATAACTGGTGTATCATGCACCCAGAATACCGCCCTTCTCTCAACGACATCCTTCTTGCGCAGGACAGGTTATGTAAAGGCACTCCATCAGCGAGAAGAACTGCCAGCCGCAATCCCACCGCGGCAATTAGCAGCTGATGGGGGACATCCTGTAGAGTTCACCGATGTAGACTTAAGGACGAGGTTAGCCTTAATACCAGGGCTAACCTAAAACCACAAGACTAGGCTAGAATGGACACGGTCATTGAGGAGGAACTTCCAGAAGATGCAGACATCTGGCAAATCAACTATGCCGTGTACAACACCGCGAAGCAACTCGTCCCCAGTGAGAAGTTAACTAAGACTTTAATGGGGGTCGAGAAGGCCAAGCGACGTGTGCAAAATTCGAAGGCAAAATACAGTCGGCCAGACAACTCGGATTCAGAGTGTGGTGGAATACAAAAAGAACGGTAGAGTCTTTACTCCCAAGATCCGGTGCATAGCAGCCGGACTAAGACGACAACACCACACTCTAAATCTGGCAATGATGCTTACTATCAAACAGAACTCTCTAGATCGGATTCGAGCGCTCATGGCTATAAAGAAAACGCTGAAGAGGGGTGAGGAGTATGGAGCAAAACATGTTGTTCTGTACGAATCTTTCCTGCTTCTTTCAAGAGCCACAATGTGTTGTAGATAATCCGACGACTGTAGAAGATGTCGAAATCATCTGGAAAGGAATCTACGAAACGACGCGTCCATTCAATAGCGACACTCCAGCAACTGCACACTTCGAAGCTCTGTGCCACAGGCATATGGAAGTGTGCCCGGCAATCAGTAAGGAGGAAGTCCAACAAGCGCTTGTTGGTGCCAAGATTTTCGCTGCCCCGGGCCTAGACGGCATTAACAGCTGGTGGTGGAAGAAATTTTCTTCCACTCACCGCCGTCTGGCGCGAGTTTTCAACTCATGGTTAACCGAGGGCAATAGATTCCGGACTGATTCGTCGAGGAACGTACTGTGCTTATCCCCAAAAAGGGGGGATCTTTCCGACCTGAAGAATTATAGGCCGATCACTTGCCTCAAGTCCTGCTACAAGATGTTTACAAGTATTTTGTATGCTAGGACACAGATCTGTTGATCCTTTCTTCCAACAGATACACGAACAGCGTGGTGCCAAGCAGGGCATGGCAGGTTGGAAGGACTGCCTGCTGATAAACCGCTGTATTACACAGGATTCTGTGCAATACAAGCTGAATCTATCGATGGCCTGGATTGATTACCGCAAGGCATTTGATACAACATCGCACGAGCTATTGTTGCACTTGCTCGAATGTCTTGCGACACCAGCACTACTAGTGAGATGCATAGAACAGATGCTGCCGCTCTCGAAGACTCGCTTCACCATAACATCAGGTGCACAGTGGGTCACGACAGCGGGTGGCATTTAGGAGAGGAGTTTTCCAGGGTGACTCCCTGATTCCTCTCATCTTCTGCATCTCACTGCTGCCGTTGTCTGTTGGGCTCCGCCAAACCTGTGGATATCAATGTGGACCACCCAGCGACCGAAAGTATAAGGTCGCCAATCTATTTTATATGGATGACCTTAAACTCCGTAGAGCGCAAACTACAAAACGCTCTTAGGGTGGTCGAAGAATACACGCGGGAAATTGATATGGAGTTCGGGTTGGACAAATGTGCAGTTGTCCACCTCAAAAGAGTACGATGCGGGGAATTCTGAGAATGCGCAGCTCGCAGACGGAAGCATCCTAAGACATCTGGATGCCGGAGAGACTTATATATATCTAGGTGAGGCAACAGAGGCACATTCAGGATGTAACATAAATAAAGGATTATCTCCGCGATAAGTACAGATACTTCCGAACTTTCGGGGAAGAACAAAGTGTCTGCAACTAATATGCCCGCCGTTCCGGTTCTGCGCTACTCCTTCGAAGTAGTCAAGAGCAGATGAGCTGCGCCAATTAGACAGAGATACCCGCAAGAAGATGAATATTCACAGGAGTATTTATCCTAGATCGTCCGTTCCTCGTGTGTACCTCCAACGTCAACGGGAGGCCGAGGACCCTTAAGCCTGGAGTGTACGCATGGCAGAGTAATACTGAGTATGGTATGTAACATCCTCAGGAGCTGAGATGTCCTCTTGCGGTTTGCAAAACATCACGAGACTGTAGGAGTGGGAGCAGGATTGTTCAAATCAGCAAAAAAGAGAAGCAGATGTACTCGGTCTCGCATTCGACACCAGACGAGGTGGCCGGCGAGGTACTGAAGTAGAGTCAGTCACTGAACTTCGGTCAAATCGCCTGAAGGCCCGAAATAGAGCTGCCGAAATATTTCCGAAGATATCTAATCGTTTAAGATTATAAATGAGTCTAATTAGTCTTCTCTGTGAAATTTAAACTCTGCTTATGTTTTTGCCTACTGCCCATGAAATTATGTTCATAGACAAATGACTATAGGCTAGATCGTAGTAGTTATTTAGTATGCCCTTGGTATCCAAAACAGATTTCATTTGTAATATAGCGAAATAAGCAGAATTCAATTTATTGCAAATAAAATCTATGTGATTGTTCCAAGTGACTCTACTGTCTAGCCGTGTTCCTAAAAATTTTACGTTTCGAGCAACTTCAATATTGTTGCTAATTAGAAATTCAGGAGTAAGTTCTTTTATTATGTGAAAATTTATGTAAACAGTTTTTTTTGTTGTTTAATATTATCTAATAATTATCAGGTGGCATAACGTATTAATGACTTGCAAATTTACCATATTCAAAATTTACCAATGTTCTAAGTCATAGGCATATAAGTACATTGGATAACAGGGGGGTATGACACTTTAGGGGTGTCCTCTATCAAAATAAATATATATATATGAAATACCCAGCTTAAAATTCCTTAAAGGAGTGTAAGTTAGAACTTTTTGCGCTCACTTCTGAAACACCTTGTATATGCTAATGATATTTATATTAAACAATGTAACTGTTCGAAATAATACCAGGACCAGATCAATTGCCTTGATTTTTTCTTCTTTCACCATCGAAATAACCCATGCCGAATGATAGACCAGGACTGGAATTATTATCCAGTTATTAATTCTGCTGTAAATCAGATATTTGATATTTTTGGAAATACAATTAATTCCAGGGTATAAAGTACTATACGCCTGCCTGTATCTGAATTTCCGTGTAGGAACTCCCCAGGTCCTTTGAACAAGTATTCGTCTTAACGGTCATTTATTACTTTTTTATGTAAATGTAATTTTACTTGTGTAAATTCATTTTGAATTGAATGATAGAAACGTCTGGATTAACGTGGATGAAATCACTAATGCTACCTGCTGAAAGGTGTTACTGAACTGGCCAAAATAACCACAAGGTAAGATATTTTGTCATATATGCATGAAGATATTTAAGCGGTGACGCATCACCTAGCGTCTATCCTGGACTGGAATTAACGTCATTTATCGCAACCTCCCGATCTCTAGTCATGGCTTTTTTACATAGATTGCACAATTATGTAACGTCACGTTAATATGGTCCTTTTTGATGACGGCAGTGTATTTGAGTTATTAATGTTACTGCAGTTCAGTTGTAATTTTGTTATGTATATATAATATATGAATAAATTGTACTTATACCGAAAATAATTTTCAAAAATGGGTCCGAATAATAATCATTCTCGTTAATTGAGAAATATAGACTAAAAAACAAAATGTCATTTTTTACCTTCATCATCAAAAATGATTTATCTATCTGGTGCTTGAAGAAGAAATCTGCTGATCTTACCTTTAAAGAAAATTAGGAATATTTCGTCCACAGGTTTTCTTTTCTGCAAAGTAAGTAACTTCGGGACCCTCGAGATGTCTACATTGTTCATAATTATCAGCGAACTTTTCAGCATGGAGTACGAAGACTGATGATTTAATTTTCTTGGATTTTTCAATGAAATAAGCTAGAAGCGCATTTTCAGTAAAGCTCTTGATTTTTTGATATTTTCTTCATAAGAATGTGCATAAAAAAATATGTGAATTGTAACATCAATAGAACGATTAATCTGGACGTCTTTATTAGAACGTCTCTGAACAAGAATTTGATTCGGTTTAAATGACTTTCTACTATTTTCCTTAAGATATTGTAAATGGTTATGGTAATTTTAACAGATGTTATAAGCAGTTCATACAACGAGGTTGCTTTACATAACTCCGCCATTTTTTCAAGACCAGCTCGTGGACGAACGTACTTACTGTTGTCCGCCATTGTGATGTTGAAAAAATTAAAGTGAAAAAAAATGCACATTTAGGAGACATTGGTAATTCTAACTACGCTACTTTTAATTTAAAACCTCTAAAGTAATCACATCATTGTGTATTGACAATGGGCCTTTTCACACATTTTTTTTATTGCTTTGTGTGATAGTGTTTTATAAAAAAAAACTTGCCGTATTTTTTATTTATTTTTTTTTGAGCACGATTTCTATCGAAAAAAAAAACAAAAGTGCGGAAATAAAGCGCGCGCTTTTACGTGACGTCACGCAACCCACCTTAGTGACGTCAAAGGGACTACGACCTTGAACATGACACATCGGTGTATTGCAAAGTTGGTTCTCTGCTTTTTGACAGTTGACGTTGAGATTGACTTTGACAGTCGTTGCTTTTTAGTTTGGATTGTTGTGTGTGGAACATGTTTAAAAAGTGCTTTGTACCAACATGTACAAATAACAACATGAATTGTCCAATGAAAATTTTCGTTTACGTTCCATCAGATGAAAATAGACGAAAAGCATGGTTTATAATAGCCAAAGTTGAGAAGCAGTTGACGAAAACCAGAAACATTTACTGTTGTGACGATCATTTTGATGTAAGAAAAGTAGTTGTATTTAGAAATTGATGCTAAATTATTTTACAGTTAAAAGAAGATTCAGAAAACTGGAAAAATATTGTAACACCAATTGCATGTTAAAATAATGGTAGTTCCATTATATTTATAAATAAATTACACGAAAATAAAATTACTAATGACTTACCGTTTTATTTTATTATTCCTGACTTCTGCTGATAATTAATCCAAATTTGACATGTAAAACTCGTCCACCATAATAAAGTCAACTTTCGGCAGATTTTCTGCATTTCCTTTAAAAAATCCTGGCTCCATTTTCTTTCAATAATGTGCAGAAATAAAGCAAAATGAACACGCAGAACATAACCACAAAACTAACCGTAAACAATGTAAAATGTGTCAGTTGTGGTGTGATGTTATTAGTATTAGGTGTTCTGGCAAATGCTACCAACGTGATTCCGGTTTGTGTGACGTCGCTCAGCTTCAAGGTCAAATGAGTGTTCAAATTGCCATAATAAATGTTTATTTTTTATTAAACAATGGGAGACTTATATTTCAAACAGAGTTGCACAAGGTGAATATCTATCAGTTAGCTTTCAAATAAACATATTTGTTTTGAGATTTAAGAAGTAGTGAAAAGACCCATTATTGCAGTACTTGCAGCTTCAGCAATTTTAGGAGCAGTGTTCGGAAAATTTTGTTTTCGTTAATTTTAGTATGGCATTTACTAATAATTATTATGACTATTTTCCTCACATTATAAGAACGATTGAAATAGCAAGATTTTGAAAATTTTGACCAATAACACCAACGTTCAGCGAAAATTGCAAGTGAAAATTTGACATAAAATTACAGCGAAAATTGAACTGGGTTTGACAGCTTGACAACTTAAAACGTCAGTTGAATCAATATAAAAATCGAAGATTTTTTCTTTATTTTTGTTTTCCTCTGAAGGTAATGCTTATAGAAGCAAAAGGACCATAATTAATTACCTACGTTTTAAATATTTTGGGTTTTTCTATAAAAAATAATAATTTTAAAATCGATTTTTAAATAAATCCGCTTAAAAATTGTGACATAGGAATAAAAGTATACCCAGCCGTGATTGTAATAATTTGAATTGTTAATTCAGTTAAAAAAATATTTCTTGTTCTATTTTTTTGTTTTGGAAGTAGTCTAATGAATATATTTCGTGCATTAAAAATAATCTCAAAATTCAGTATTTAAAGCGTGTTGCCTTTAAGAAACCGCATTTGTTCATTTTGATGTGATTTGACTGAAAAAATACCCTCGACTGCGTCTCGGTCACTTTTTGTCAAATCACATCAAAATGAACACGAGCAGTTTCTAGGCAACACGTTTTCATGCGCTGAAGTTTCGATAATTTTTAATTCACTTAATATATTACTACAGATATTTTGTTCACTCAACACAAAATATTAGGATTTTCTGGAAGTTACTCCGGTGACTTGAGAGACGGTTAAGAAAACAAGAAAGCAAGAGAAATAAGGAGATAATTGCAATTTCAAACTTACGAAATTAGCGTTAGTCTCCTAGAGACGAAACAACATGCAAACCACTCCATCTAACATTACGACAAATAGAATGAATTATGAGAAAAATGTCACAGTGATGTTTGATAAATTTTATAATGCTGAAGTGTGTTTTGATTTTTTTATGTAAATACCATGGTTGTAAAAAAAAATAGTGTGTAAAACTTACGCGGAAAGCTATTTGCCACATTCGTGTGATTGCATTCTTCAACTCTACATTCGTGCATTAGAAATGCTTTTAATAAATCAATTGTTACATAAATCTTGTGACTCGTTACCGTGCCTTTGACAATGTTCTGTACTCATAAAAAAAATATAACAATTGTAGATTTTCCATTAAGGCCATTTGAACAAAACCAAATTGCATGTTCGGGCATTTCCTTAGGTCCTTGCTTGTTCAAATGTACAAAATTTTTAAAACTTCGGAGAATTTTCTTATGTAATGGGCTCAAAGAGTGTGTTTGTAAATGAGGAAATTGTTTTTAATACACGATTATCCATTATGTCGTTATTTTTATTAGGTATTAAAAGATTCTAATAAAGTGGTCCCCCTCTGTGCTCTTTTATTTAATTTAAAATTTATATTAAAGTGTCGGACTGAGATTACATTTTTTATTATCACATATGCACTGAAATTATGGGCCCTATCTGACAATTAACCGAAATATAATAAATTGCTCTCGTATAATAACTTTTATGAAAATTCCAGTACAATAAAGTTAAAGATTGATTGGAAAATAAACGAAAAATCTTGTTAGAACATCCAAACTCTATAGAAAAAAGTTTTTATACCGCTATAAAAGTCAGTTTCAATCAAAGTCATGGTAAATGCTAGTGGACAGCGGTTGAAAATACGATTTGGACATGAATGCTGTTTGACCTGGTAGTTTACAGGTCCCTCTGACACTTTGCTTTTGTCGGGACAGTTTAGCTGCAGGGGGTAGTAACTCTGAGATGGGGCGCTTAAAAATTATTATGAGCTAGCCAAGCTCTTTGTTTCATGCCGAAATATATTGGTTTTTTTTAATCACCTTACTGACTAATTTTAGAAGAATTTCAGCAAAAAACAAAGAAATTATATTCTACAATTTTCTTAGGTTGGTATCATGCAACTAGAATGATATTTAACAAGAAAAATTGTCTTTAAGCTTGTACTGTATGTTTATAGTTGTGATTAAAAACAATGACAAAAGACTACGTCCAATAATATTTCTGTATTTCTGCAGCAATTATTAGTGTTTCGATCGCGCCAGCTTAAACATTAATTTGAAATAATTAATAACAGAGTTTTTTTTGAAAACGATTTTTTTTGATTTTACTTATATACTTCTGTGTGCCACTGAAGTATGCAATCTGTGGTTGGTCACGGTGGTAATTTTAGATGGCTCACCCGAATTCGTGGCTTTATTTTTAAGTAAGGAGAAAAATTCAAAAACTGAGATTATAGTATATTTTCAGAGAAATCTAATATGGGAACATAAAAAGAATTGACAATCTAGAGCAAAAAATATGGCTAAAAAAATAGAAATTTAAATCTTGTTATGAATTCAGCATACTAAAAATTGTACCTTTTAATTTTTAGTCGATAGCTTTGTTTTTATTGTCAAACTATGTAAATAAATCAAAATTGGAATTTTGGAATTACTTTCCAAGAACCTTAGTGTGTGAAGAAAAAACAAATAAAGGTTA
Source organism: Rhamnusium bicolor (assembly GCA_029963845.1). NCBI lineage: Eukaryota > Metazoa > Arthropoda > Insecta > Coleoptera > Cerambycidae > Rhamnusium > Rhamnusium bicolor. The sequence continues at coordinate 276,100 of JANEYF010000845.1, forward strand.
AATAAAAGAAATGCACCTGGCTTTCTAAAGGATTTAAACTAGGCATTTTATTATTCGATAGTAAATTTTTTTTCTTTCTTTTTTTGGGACTATCATATGAATAATTTTTCGTTATCTAATAGCTATTTGTATGACAAGGGAGAAAAGTGCATAATTTCCTCCCGCGGATAGTTTGAAGCCCGATGCGAAGCGGAGGGCATCAATATCCAAGGAAGAAATGGCACTTTGCTCCTGTGTAATACAGATGATTTTTTCTACGACCATTTACAGTGTTTTACATTGGTTTTACATATATTTTATTATATTTTCTTATGCATGACAATCAAGAAACCAAATATGTCAAAATGTCATAATAGGTATTTAGATAAGTAAATATTGTTAAAAATCAAAGTACATGGAATGTTGCTAAGGTTGCTTCTTGTTTTCAAAATAAACAAACTTCCAAAAAGTTTATAATAATGTATTCCGAATGTGAAGATGAAGTTCATCAAGATATTCTGGAAGAACCAAACGTGGTTTCGTTAAATATATTACCGTTAAAGTCTCGTGAAAAATATGAAAAAGAGTACCAGCTATTTAATTGTTGGATGGAGACTAGGCAAATAAGAAAAATATGTGAAGAAGTGGTCCTATTTTACTTTTCCAAAAGACGCGCCGATTTGAAGCCTTCAACATTATGGAGCAAATACAGCATGTTGCGATCTACACTCCAAATTAAAGACAATATCGACATTAAAATCTGTTTCAAAGAAAAGCATTCATTTTCAGGAAGTTTGTGTATCAATAAAAAAGAAGTCTATACACTACTATTACAGCTATTTGAAGTTTCTACTTGTTTGCTTCCAGAGGGAGCCAAAGTATTTTCCTCTCTAGGGAAGCAAAGTATTTTCCTCCCGAGGGAGGAAAAGTACTACTTTGCTCCCTGAAATGAGGGAGCAAAATAGTATTTTCTATGTAGGGAGTAGAAAAAAAAATATTGTTAGTTACCCAGTAAGTTATTGGAAAAAAGAAACCTCTGCGTTTATAACTTTACGTCAAAAGATTAGTCAGAGGCTGTTTTTTTTTTGACAACTAATATGAGACACAAAAAATAATAATATAATATATTCCCTAACGTTCCTGAAAACGATTCTGTTTCCTTTTTTAAAGTTATTTATCTTTTTTTAGAATATATCAAGCCTGAAACTTAACACATATATTATATTGTTTATGTAATATCCATAGATACATAGAACTGTTAAAAATTATACAATATTAATTTTGTTCAATTCTTCTTTTAACATTGGTAACCACGTTGGACCAAAATCTACAGAGCAATGGGATAAACATTTTTCTTCATTCAATAATATTATTGCCGATTCCTTAATTTTTCTTTTTCTGCTATCCGCAAAGAAATTAAAATTTTTATTAAGAAATTTAAGAATTTAAAAATTTAGAACAAATTAAAAATTTTGCCGAATATCAGTTTATTCTATGTCAATTTTCCCAAGCATGTTCGCAAATTTTCGATTTTTTCAATTTCATCTTTCCAATATAACTTTTATGACTGTTATTTGAGTGAAGTATATCTTACTTTTTTTTTATGGTGAGTGTAATATTAGAAATAACAGCTTTTTTCATGCCAGAAAATGCAAAAAAGTTTACTTGATCATAATCCACGTTTTCAAATATGAGCTCTATGTGCAAAGTTATTGAAGCACTGTCAGAATAACTGGAACGAATTATGATCACTTTATTTACAAATCATTGGCACGAATGAGAGCAGTTAACGGCTCTTCATAAATGATCGAAAACCAGGTTACCAATTAGTTTCCTTTAACAGTCTCGTCGAGTCGTACCATCAACAAAAGATCATTGAGGACGATTCCCTAAGAGGCATACGTATGTGCAAAAATCCTCATCAAGTACTGCCTGAAAGGCACAAAATTACGAGTTAAAAGGTATCAATTGATCACGTGGTTTTTAATCAGTTATGAAGGCTCTGTATAATGTTCCGAATTCGATTTTCTTTATCCGAATTTGCAAACGTGTCTTCGATTTTTAAGGAAATAACCAAGTATGATGTTGTTCCCGTCTAAACCAAAAGTAAGAAATTGTAATAATAATGACAATAATCCATTTACTTATCTGAGGAATTTAGTAAATACACTTGATACACATAGTAGGAAATATAAGGTATCAAGACACAGATTAATACAATAATACAAAAAAATATATAATAAATAAAAATAGAATTCAGAACAACTGAACTAAATAATTGTATTGAGAACCACTTAACCAGGTTAGTAAGCAGTATTTTATTTGTATAAAAGTTGATTTGATATTTAAAAATTTTGAGTGAGATTTAAATTATTGAACAGTTTTACTAACAACTCCTCTGTGAAACAAACTTTTCACAGTACTACCAGTGACATATTTGTTATAATAAATACCAGTGACATATTTGTTACAATAAATATGTTACTGGTACTACTCATAGATGTTCTTTTTACATAAAAGTTATTTGTAATAGCCGTACGTATATTACGTAGATGCACATCAGTACGAGCTGTACTAGATAGATAATCCGTTAAAATATAATAATCACCTTGAGAATAAAAGTCGTAGTTTGGAAGTAAAGAAATTGTTCAATGTTAAGCGAGTTTAATGTATGTATCATTATTTGACTACTTGTGAACTATTGCATCTTAATATTACTCGCATTGCCTTATTTTGAAACTTGCAATCTATTAAAATTTGTACAACTTATATACGACTATAGCATTGAACTGTAATAGAAGAAATAAGGCAAAATAAGGCGTATTATGAACTTGTAACTTGTGTACATTGAAATAAAAAGAGCTTTTTTTTATACAAATTCAAAAGATCAGTGTCCAAGGGTGTTTTGACAACTAATATGAGACAAAAAAATATTTCCCTGACGTAAAAGTCACAAGCGTAGAGGGTTATTTTTCCAGTAGCATACTGGGTAACTAATTGTGTTTTTTAGATAATCAAGAATTATTCATATGGCAGTAAGCCCCAAGGAAGAAAAAGAAAAAATTTGTACCACTAAGTCTAGATTTTTTATAACATTCCGGCATGACAGCATTTTCTTAACTTAAATTAATCAGATTTAGTGAAGGATAACCTAATAATGGAAAAGCTCTTGTATAACATCAAGACCGATTTCATCAGTGCCATATATTTTTTTGATTGTTAATTAGTTTTTTCATATTTTGTAATATTATTGTACAAAATGATGTCATGCTAGAGTTTACAACCGATATGGTGTCAGTTATGTTATTAATATCTACATTAACTATTCCTAAATTATAAGTTTCTTTTTTTTGTTGCTAAAAAAATCGAGTGAGTCAACTAAGAGAGAATAATAATAATAATAATATATTAACCCATGTCTTTCAGTACAATATTAGAGTACATGTATATATATACATAAATATTATAATTATATTTTACCAGAAAAATGTTAATCTAATAATTGAAATATATAAATACTAACATAACAAAATTATTTAGGGTGAGACACCTAAGCCAAAAAAGACTTGTATTGTGTCTTATGTAATAAAGATTATATGAGAGCTTGTAGTTTTAACATAACATATATAATACAATAATATAGATAAACAAAATTTAAAAAAAAGATGAAAAAAAACTTAATATTAACAAAGAAATTAACAAAGAAAATTAACTGTGATATTGTCATTCCAACATTACAAAATGCACTTAAATACTTCCTATATTTTTTATAATGTACTCCTTTAGCTGTCGTTTAAAATGACGTATATTTTGTATTTTTCTTAATATTATTGGAACTAAATTGTATAACTTTGTACCTAAATAGTCAACGAATCTTTGACATATACTTTTGTTGTACCTGGGAACCCTCATTTCTTCATTTAATGTGGATCGTGTATCATAATTAATATTTATTACTTCTTTTTTAACATTATTTTTTTTATATACAAAAATTATTGCCCAGTAAATATACAATCCTCTCATATCTAATAATTTATTTGGTGAATACAAAAAGTGCGTTCTAAATCTAGGCTCTTTTTTTTAACACGCTTTTATTAGCTTCACCTGTATGTTTGCTTGCTTGCTTGTTTGCTTGTTTGTTTGTTTGTTTGTAACCGACTCTTTGGACTCGATTTTGACCCACTTTAAACGGACAGATTTAATTGAAACTTTGTACACTTACGAAGAACCGGTAACAATACAATAATTTGATAAGTTTATATCATTATCCTGATCAGGATAGCCAGTCCTTTCCTCACGTATCCTCTGCTTGAGAGGAAAGGCTTAATATATAAGTACATTCCACAACTGTCAGCTAGGTCGCGGTGGTCGAGTGGGCTAAGGCATATTATTTTGCTTATTGTAAATATTTTATTTATTGTGAGCCAGAATAAGGCAACTAATTAAGTTCTTTATAATGTATTATTGTGAAATAAATGTTCTTAAATTGGAAATTGGAAATTGGAGTCGATGCGAAATGACTCCTCGGGCGTGAATTCAAAACCCACGGCTGAAATAAATTTTTTTTTTTCAGAAATATCTGTTGGATCGTAATATGTTATAATATCAGCATCAATAAGCAATGTAAATATAGTTTAAAACAACTAAAAAAACACGCTTTCATAGCACATCAAACTAAAAAGTGAAAAATAAATATAGTTTAAAAAAACTAAAAAACACGCTTTTAAAGCACATCAAACTAAAAAGTGAAAAATAATTATTAATATAAACTGAAAACAATAATGAACGAAAAATACTAGTATTATTGTGAAAAAAGCGTGGGGCGCTTTGTGCCATATTTTTCGTATATCGAGCAACCCACGCTTTTTTCACAATAATACTAGTATTTTTCGTTCATTATTGTTTTCAGTTTATATTAATAATTATTTTTCACTTTTTAGTTTGATGTGCTTTAAAAGCGTGTTTTTAGTTTTTTTAAACTATATTTATATACATTACTCTTATGATGTAATTTTGTGTTATCTGTATTACATTTATAGCCTTATTATACATCCCTCCCCAACAGATTATTGCATATCTGAGTATAGATTCAATCAACGCATTATATACTAAACGTAATGTTTTTATTTTTAGAATGTTCCTTAAGGGGCCTAGTCGGGAAAAAGCTTCGGATAGCTGTGTCACTCTCTAGAAAGTTTTTTATACATGCGCCGCTGAATAATTTTGCTCTTGACTATACCTTCACTGGACGTTTTATTCACCGACCTCATTGAGGTGCGATTCCCGATAGAGGTAACACTTCCTTGCTCCATTTGTAGTGACAAACATACCTATTTAGAAAATTCATTTTAACCAAATAGTACGGAATAGAAGTTTGAAACTTACTGAGCATAATTATGAAGATTCATTCTAGAAGACATGTATGAATTTTACCTCGAATTTTACCGATTGATATCATAATTCAGGAGCTAATCACGTTCAAATTTCACTTATATTTACAGTATAAATTTTTCCCTACATAAAGTGAAAATTAGTTAAAATAGATATACATGTACCCTCTAGTACACTTTCAACTACTGATCCTCCAAATTTGGTGTAATTTGACCAAACCGAATGGAAGAAATAAATTTTGAAAAATTACCTTACAAACACTGGTTCGATTAGCCCTCTTAAGGTATAAAATTTCGGTATGGTTTTCCTAATTTTTGATGTAAGATATTCCGTATGTTTATCCCATTTTAGGTGTGAATCAATTATTACTCCAAGGTATTTTAATTGGAAGGTTTTTTTTTACTGTTTCTTATTTCAATAAAACTATTTTTTGGTGTGTCAACGATCAAATGGTTAGAATATAACATTTTTATTTACCTTAATTAGTAGAAAAAGTACATGAGTTTAAGGAAGCTTACGTCTAGCATCAATAAAAAAATATGTTTTAACATAAGTTATAAAAGATACAACACATTGTTTAAATAAGCATTAGAACAGAGATATATAACAAAATTTACAAAGAGAAAAAAACAAGACAGAAAATTAATAAAAACAAACAAAAACCCTATAATATGTAACGTGTACAGGTCAAGCAAGACTTATAATACACACTTTTAGCATTTATGTATTACCACCAAATTGTCATTCATTTGGGTATCTCTATTATTATACAGAAAGTGTATAAAAAATTGAAAATTTACTGTGTAGAAAAATCTGAAATAACTATAATTCCATGGACAAATAAGAAATAAATGAATTTTACATCATATTTCTTGATTAGGTGTTTAACAAAGTCCAAAACGAACATTTCGATAGAAACCATGCCAATTAAGGCAGATGACTACAGGCACAAGTGTATCACCAAGCAGCCCATAATATAAAAGAAATAACTAAGCCGGAACAAATCACTGCACTACGGGAGACACTTTACAAGAATTCCACACGACAGTTTGTATTGTTAAAAAGCGTTATTCCGACATATACAGGCCATGTGCAAAACCAGAGGTACTAAATAATTGTATATGTAGTTTTACAAGTTTCAAGTGCACTCTGAATGACAAAAATTTAAATGTCATTACGTGTCATCAAGATTCATGAAATACTAATCTTAAACTTCACAAAATAATAATAATTTTAATTTTTGTTAACCTAATAATTATTTTCATGTATTTATTAAAAAACTTTGGTCTTGACTCAATTTTACAGTTCTCTGATTTTAAATATAAATCTTTCTGTACACATGAATGTCTTTCGCTCATTAGAACTAAAATTACTAGTCTAAACTATAAATTGAGGTTTCCAAAAAGTCTCTTGATGTGCTCGGAGATCCAAAATGTCTCCCGAAAAGTAAGAATAGGCTTCCGCAAAGTACTTCTAGACGTCCCGATTATTTGACTAATTGCTATTGCTCTTTTCGGTCTGTCGATTTTGCAGCGGTCAAACCTATTTGTCAAACCCAATTAACATGTGCATTTTAGCTATTAGTAATCCAATCAGGAGAGAAAAAAAAAAGGCCTTTGTCTTCCAAAACGTGGGGTAGAAACCATTTTGATATATGTTGTTTAGTTCGGGACCCTGATGAAAAATAGAAGTTTTCGACATTGTGGGGGGAGGCGCGAGTCACTATCTTGAATGAAGGGTGCAAAAAATTGTTTTTTTAAAACAATTCCGCAACGGTTGATCTAACGACAAAAATGTTAGGGACAAAGTTAAATAAGATAAAATTCCTTACATTTTTTGTATATACATTTTTTTTTTTGTAAATCTGATATGTAATGAGTTAAGAGATGCGAAAAGATGAAGATTTTCCAAAAAATCGTCAAATTCAATTTTTGTTGGTAAATTATGTAAGAACAAATTAAACTATTATATTTTTAATGTTTTTCCACACCAAAATAAAATTATATAGCGAAATCTATTTCAAATTAGATTATTAATATTAGTGTTTGGATGTTTCAAGTTTCATTCTGTTTTTTTTTTGTAGCAGATGTTTCCTAGAGCAGTCTTCCTTTGTTTCCTTTGTAATAGTCAAAAAGGGCATCCCATTCTCCCCTCTCTAGAGAGAAAGCGGCACGACAGCATACCGCGCGCCCGCGGTCCTGGTTTAACACAAACAGGGTCAGTGACCAGTGTTGGTAACTCTACCGATTTTTAGGCAGATCTACTGATTTTCAATGAATTCTACCGATCCACACACAAATCCTACCGAAAAGCAGACAGAAACTAGAAGTGTAACGACTGATCTATTTGAAAAATAGTTCATATTAATTTGAATCTACTTTACAGTTTACAGTGCCTATACCCGCAACTGTACATACATATGTAATTGTATCTGAGTCGTCCTCTATCGAAAAGGAAAAAAAAGTAATAATATAATCGCGAAACTGGAATATCTGTGGATACCATAATAAAAAAACGAGTCATTTACTCTATCTCATGGTGATATGGAAATGAATTTATTGTGGGATTACAAAATTATTATAATTATGAAATGAAAAGCCAGAAAGAATAAAAAAAATGGAGTTTGATGATGTTTTGGAAAATGTTCATCTTTCCGCCGCTGTAATACGTCACAAAAAGAAAATATATAGGTATACAATATATATATATATATATATATATATATATATATATATATATATATATATATATATATATATATATATATATATATATATATATATATATATATATATATATTGTCTTCTTTAACCCTGTTTTTGACATTTTCGTCGTTGGATCAATCGTGGCTGTCGGAATGAAAGTAGCTTATTATTTGCTCCGTGTTGTTTCTTACTTTTTCCTCACACACGTCGCTAGAATGGTAAATACTTCTGCTTGAAAGACCATGGTGTACGCTTCTATAGCATAATTCACTTGCATTCCTCTCCCTTCCAAGTAGATTCTGGCCCCTGAAGATGATCTGTCGGCCACACGAGAACCACCTGAGTAGCATGACAGAGAATCGAGGTCATGTAGTAAAGGAAGCTTGAAAATTTTTTACAAAAACTTGTATTAACACCGACATTGTTATATGCTGTCAGAACATGGCATAAAATACGTTAAATTTGGTGAAATTTTTTTTTAAAACTGTACCAAAAAAAATGTGTATAAAATAGTTGTAGAAAATTTTGTGGTTCTAATTCGTTACTTATGTTACTTATGGTGATTAGATTGTTTATAATGCACTCAGTTTTTTCTTATCAACATTTCTAATAATATTTATTTGATACTATCTACAAAAAAAATATTGCCTTTGAAATTCAAAGAATATACATGCAGACTTTCCCTAATTCCCGATCTACCCCATCTAATAATAAATTATTTTGTTCTTGTATGTTTATGGCAATTACAAATTGTAGTTGTACTTTGTAGTTGGAAATCTCTAATCATCAATAACTGTGACAAATAATTTGTTAATTATTACGATACATTGTTTAATATTTCAGTTCTGAAGTTGCTTTAATTACTTTGTCGAATAATAAATAACACGCTAGCTATGTTATTAGTATCCAAGGAAAATTTAAATTATTTGTACATAATGAAACCTCTACAATATTTATGAACCGTTAAAACATTGAATATTCTGTACGATATTCTGCAAGTAGTTTTGATGGATTTTGATTATGAAATTTGTGTGTCCTTGGTCACACCGTAATTAGCCATAAGTAAAAAGTTCACTACCGCTGGCATAGCTGTAACCTGTTACATCAGGTGCACCGAAAAGTTTAAAAGAGCATTATAAACCATGTTAGTCTATTCTTCTTTTGAAATTTGTAACTTTTATACCTAGTTTTGCGAAAAAACTTCTTTTGATATCCATGGGAACTCACTTGACACTTGATATTTCTTTAACAAACATTTCTTTCATGCGAAGGAGGACCCCTTTAAACCGATTAAACTTATATTCACCCCGTTTGCCGTCTATAAAACGTTTTATTAATACAGATAATAAATAACAGTATTTAGAAAATAAAATAACATACACAACAGTGGGCTCAATCAGGCAGATTTGATTAATGATATTAGTTTCGGGAGGTTGTGCATGGCAAATTTTAAAATATGTATCGAATAATGATAATTGTGTTTTAAACTCATAAAGTCATAAAGTATAAATGATACATTATTTTGCTATATTTATATATCTATTATTAAAGTGACATTTTTGTTTATGTACCTACTTATTTAAAAACATTTACAATAATAAAACTTGATTTTTTGAATAATAACTGCAGAAAGAAAATGAAACAGACTATATTTGAGAAGCAACTGTGCAAAATGGGATAAATCCATTTTTTTTATTTTTTAGATAAACGTGAAGTTACTGTTCTTGACCCAATTTGAAAATTAATAGTCAACTTCGCAACTTTCTTATACTTTTAAAATCGCAATTTATTGCTTAACAATTATTTACGTTATTTATCGGAATTTTTAAAATATACATGAAACATTTTAAATTCCTACTTAAATAATTTCAACAAAATAAAAAAAATTGTGTCATGGTGTTCGAATATGTGCTTTCCCCTTGCTCTGGATTAAGAACATTTTCGCCTGCTGAAATGTGTATTAAATACGTTATCAAATTATTAATTAGTGCACAAAATGTACATATTCGACACCAAAATCTGTTTTTGAAAATTGAATTTATCTCTAGCCATCTTAGAGAAATAGGTACAGCAATTTTTGATTACATAACAGACACTTTAAATAATCTGACATATTATTGCGTGGTATTACAAAAGCATTCTTTCAAGATTTACCTGGATAATAATAATAAATAAATTTCAAACCCTAACGATGAAAAAAATAATTAAATAATTATTAAACTAAATTTATTAGAAGACCACTTATATAAATTGCAAAATGAAAATCAAAATCTCAAACAAAAACTGCAAGATATCGAAAATAACAAGAATGTACAGGGTAGCACTAAAATATTATAAATAAATTAAGTGATATAGAACAGAAAACAAAATTGCCCAAATTGAGAGTATTTGAAATAAAAAAAAATAAAGAAGAAGATTTAAAAATTGAACTATTAGATATTTTTAGTGAAAAGTTGGGTGTACAAAATTGTCAGATAGAAAATTGTTATCGAACTGGGACACTCAAAGAAAAAATGAAAAATCCAAAACTGATATTTTTTAAATTTACTTCTGTTGTTGTACGCAACGGAGCTTTCTTTAATAAAAAGAAGGTGAAAGGCACCAAAATAGCAGTAACTGAAGAATTAGTTAAACAAAGATATGAGGTTTTTTTGCAGGCGAAAGAGGCATTTGGCAAAAAAAGTAGTCTGGAGTTTAGAAACATTAATGTAAAACTGAATAACAAAATTTATTCTATGGCTAAAAGATATGAAAAATATTTTGAATACAAAATAGAAGTCTTTATATTACTGCTCTTGCTATATTTAGTTATTTTTTTCCTTCTGATTATATACAATATATACACATATTTTTCTTTTATTATTATTATTAATATTTTGTTAGATATATACATATTTCAGTAGTAATAAGTTTGTAATATTGCTGGATTTGAAGTGCAAATGAGGGATCTATCTGTTGCGTTTTATAATGTAAGTCACTAACCAGCAGTTTTTCAGATTTTATACTACAAGAAAATTTTGATATTATTGGTATCACGGAAACTTGGTTGCTATACCTAATAATGCTGTAAATATAACAGGATATAATTTTATCAGATGTGATAGGGAAACTAGGTGGGGTGGAATTGTACAGGGTGGGCAAATTTCGATGTTTATATAGGGTAATTCGGTAACTGTAAGAGATGCATAAAAAATAGCAGACACATTCTCGATCTCTTTTTTGAGACAAATTCATTGGCGAAAACAAAAATTTCCTATCGTCTTTTGTTTTCAAGTTATAAAGTTATTAAAATACTCAAAGCTCGACGTCTTGAAATCCCAGAATCAACTTAATTTGACAACTTGAAATTGAAGGATTTGCAACCACCATTCCAATTACAGTTATAGAAGTTTCTTCAGCATCTTCAATGTTGTAATTTTTTGGTCTTGGCTTGTGATCCACAATTAGTGAGATTTTATTTTAACCTCTTAAAAATAGCTTTATAAGGTTGTCTTCTTTCTGGATAGCGATTGAAATATATTTCGGATGCAATATCACAATTGTTATTACTTTGAATAAAGCATTCTAGCATATCATATTTCTCGTAATTTTCGTAAGACATCTTCACTTTTACGATCAAATGGGGTGTAATTATGAAGGAAACAAAATTATTAATATGCCATTTACTGCCAAATGGATAAACACTGTCTTAGATGACATACGCCTACTTGAAATAAATATAAAAAAACACAAAAAGTAATCTACTAAAAGCGACCCCGTATATGATATATAATTTGAACGAGAAAAAAAATCCTTTTTAACTAAACCATAGCCAACTATGATTCCCATTTAAAAAAATACAACTTTATGCCATAACTCGAAATTGCACCTTTTTTAAATTTTTTCGACGCCACTCTCACAGAAAAAAGTGCTTGAAGAATGTAAAAATTGTGTTTTCATAACGTTACAGACAACCAAGATATTGACATGTGTCTAAAAGTCGAAAAATCGAACTTTTGTTTATAACTCGAAAACAAAAGACGATAGCAAATTTTTGTTTTCGCTAATGAATTTGTATCAAAATAAGAGGTCGAGAAAGTGTCTTCCATTTTTTGTATCTCTTACAGTTACCGAGTTACCCCATACAAACATCGAAATTTGCCCAACCTGTATTTGAACCATACTTTAAAGTATGAAGTAGTTAAAAATGGCTGTTGTGAAACATTGAAACAATTATGGACAGACTGACTGTTAACAAAAAGCAAATTATAACTGGTGTATTATACAGAACAGCGAATAAAAATATTTTTGATTTTTTAAATAATTTTGAGGATACTCTATCAGACTTAATTCCAAATTGTAATGAGGTGGTATGTGGCGATGATATAAATATTAATTTGTTAGACTTAGATAGAAAAACATTACTTTTTACAGATTGTATTTATGCATTTAATTTAAAACAAATAATAACTAATCCAACTCAAATTTCCAATAACTCAACCTCTTTAATAGATATTATTTTAATTTTAAATGATATGGACTATAAAAAATGCGGTGTAAGAAACGTAAGTCATGTTTCTGATCACTGTTTAGTCTTTTGTACACTAAATAAAGATCAATCTGTAATGGAACAACCTTCTGTAAAAGTTTCGTAATGTTGACATAGAGTTATTGAATATTCTGTTACAATTAACACCATTTGAAAATATAGTTGATATGCGGGATATTAATGCCTATTTTAATACTTTAATAATAGAATTATTTGATACAGTTGCACCAGAGAAAAACATTAAAATTAAAAAACAAAAGTTTCCATGGTTTACTGATAATATTAAATTAATTATATCTTTACGGAATAAGGCCATTAAGAAATATCGTTGTGGCGCGCTCAAAATCCGACATGTACATTTTAGTAAATTTTACAGGGGAGATAAAAAAATTGATTTGCGGTAATAAAAGTGATTTGATGTGTCCCAATGGTGAAAATTATTTTACACGTTTCATATGAAATCCCATCAAATACCAAATTAAGAATAATCTTTTCTAAATAAAACTATAAGTAATATAATCAACCCTTCTGTCACATAGCGCGTTTTGATTATTTAAAAGTATTCACATAGAGGTTTTTATAACCACAGATTTGTTAATGTATAAATATCCGTCCAGTTAAGAATGCAGTACTTTTAAAAATAGATAACTTTTTTCCTTGCCTCCTGATTGGCGAGTTTGCCAGTCAGGTTCACATATGGAAAGTAGAACCATTTTACTTTCTACGTATGAACTTGGCTGGCGATTTCACCAATGAGGAGGCAGGAGAAAACGTTCTCTATTTTTTGAAAGTACTACTACTTCATTCTTAACTTGGATAGAGGGTAGTAGAGAACTAAGATTTTTTTAAATTATTTTATTAATAAAATTTTACATTTTATTTAAATAACAATATTATAGTGGGTATTAAGTTTTGTATTTTAGTTGGTCATAAAATGGATGATGGTCTTTATGCATTGACTCTTTTAAGCTTTGCAGGGCGTCAAATTTGGATTATTCAATTTTTAAAGGCTCTTTATATAAGTGCTTGGGATCAGCAATTATTTCTTTTTTTTGCGCTGTAGTAGTGGTGACCACGTGTGCGTATGTCTAATTTAATAAAAAACTTCCCCCTTACAGTATAAAAGTGCTCGAATGTCGGCAACGGTTGCATCTCCCACTTTCCTTCCAGGTCTAATTGAAGAGAAGTTGGTGGGAAGATTTTCGTAATCTTTAAAGAAAGTGTAGTGCAGATGGTTTACGATATATGGGTGACTTTTTCTTGCCTGTCTCATTCGGCTAATGTATTCTGCACGTGTGTATATAGGCGGTTTAAACTATGTCTCCAATGTGGAGTGAGTAGAGTCCACCTCCATCGTTGTATGTCCCTTTTCAAGTATAATTTGTTCAATTTGGATATTTTGGTATTTTTGAAGTAAAATCAGCAAGGGCACTTGCCAACACTCTATTTTTATTTTGATAAGTGCAACCATCGGATATTATAACAATTTTGGCAAAATCTTGATTCTTATTAATAAAATCCATAACACAACTGGTAAATTCATTGCTTGTTGCCATGCCATCACCTTCATGCCATGCATAGCAGTATACATCTCGATTGTTAATATAGATCGTAAAATTATGAATTCGAAGTTTTTGTTTATAATACTGTTTTTAAACTAGTATGTTAGGGCAAAGAAGTATATTTTGCACATCCATCGTAATTACCAGAATACGCTCTGAGCACGAAGCTATAGCAGACTGTTTAGCTGTTCTTGCTTCGTCTTTCTTCTGTACATGGAGGTCATACTCCTCCTGTGAAATATTTCCTGCTTTAAAACCCACACATAAATCACACTGCTCTTTGCGAGGACTAAATATGGATATTTTTTGTTGTTTTAATAGTAGACCGAAGGTCTTTCTATCTACTGGTAGAAAATGATTTTCTTTGCACCAGTCTTGATAAGTTGCGTGCATATGCCGGTACGACGAGAGAGTTCTACATGAATCCTTGTGGTAGATGTGCGCTATGTGAATAGTTTTCACATAGCGTGTTTTGGGCGGACCAAATAATACGCATGCACATAACTAATTTTTCTTTTTGCTTATAAATAATTTATTTTCAGAATTTTACACATTTAAGAATTTGCGTTAGTATTAGAGGAAGTTATTGTCACATTAAACTAATTTAGGCCAAAACATGCACATGTCGGATTTTGGGCGCGCCACGACGATATGAAAAAAAACGAAGAAAAAAGAACATCGAACATTTATAAAACGTTGAGAAATCAAACAAATATTGCTATTCGTAACAAAAAAAAATGTTATTTGGAATATGTTGTAAACAATAATAAATTAACACTGGCAAAGTATTATAGAAAAAATTAACTAAGTTGAACGTACACAATAAATCAAGTAAGAATAAAGAACTATCCGATATCTTGAATGTACCAGATGACATCAATAATAATTTTCAGCAGCAAATTTGTTCCAGATAGCTACTTAATACAATTTTATGACATTAACTTAAAAACAGATTTTAACTCACTTTTTACTTTTGACACAGTTTCAGAAAATGTTGTTTATAAATATCTACTAGAAATAAAATCCAAAGCTAGAGATCCGATTAATATCGACATGTTATTATGTTGCCCACAAATTTTACCATACATGGCACATATTATAAATTTCTGTCATGCCAAAAACGTTTTCCTTGTTGCCTGGAAAGTGGCTAAAACAAAACCTCTGCCAAAATGTAATAATCCTAATAGCTTTAATGACCTTCGTCCCATAAGTTTATTTTCAGTTTTTTCCAAAGTAATTGAAAAAATTATGAATTTTCAAATAAGAAGTCACCTAAATATATATAATATTTCACGTATAAATCAGTCAGGATTCAGGAGTGGTCATAGCTGTATAACTGCTTTATTAAAAATAACACGATATTTTAACGGCCACCGACGAAGAAAAAACAACTGCTTTGGTGCTTATCAACCACTCCAAGGCATTTGATCAATTATTCAACAATTATTATGCTCTATACTGCACGCAGATTTTCTCAAAATTCAATAATATTAATAAATTACCTACATAATCGCGTACAATTTGTTGCAACTTCGAATGGCAAGTCAAATTATGGTAATGTTAGCTTTGGAGTTACACAAGGATCTATTTTAGGACCCCTTGTTTTTTATATTTACGCCTGCAATTTAATCAATATTCTATAAATTAGTAATGCATATGCGCATTACTAATTTATAGAACATTGATTAAATTGCAGGTGTAAACACAATACGCCCATGACACGCTGATTTATTTATGATTTGATCACACAAATATAATAAATGCTAATATTAAAATAAACAGTGATTTAAAAGCATTAGCATCCATATCAGGGTTACAAAATGAAACAAAACAAACAAAATTATTAGTCTTTGGTAAAAATCGACTTCTTGTGAAAAATAATATTAATATCTGTATAAATAATATTATTTTGAAATCTACCAATGTAGCAAAAAATCTTGGCGTTGCTTTTGAGACAGACGTATGTTTTGAAACACATATTGCGAAATGTACTTCTTCTTAGTATGCCGTGTATAATTATGCGTTGGCGACTATCTCAAAATGAGAGTTTTTTCTTTGGCGGCATGACATAATTCGCTGGTGTTGGTTATTCCCGTCCATTATTTAATGTTCCGCATTACATTTTTTACGCCCTACGCCTCTTTCCTTGCAGGATTAGTTGAGGGATTCTTAATTTCGGACCTCTTAAAATATGTAACTTATCTCTCGTTTTTTAATTAACTCAAAAAGCTGTCTCTCCACCTTCGCTCTCAGAAGTACGTCATTATTTCGTACTCTTTTTACCCAAGATATACGAAGCATTATTCTTATTAACCACATTTCAAAGGCTTCTAATCTATTAATTGATATCACTTTTAAGTGTCCAGGTTTCCATTCCATAAAGCAAGATAGACCACACGTAACACTGAACCATTAGGTATATACCGGATCACGAAGGACAAACCTTGATTGCACAGGAAGGACCTCAGTTAGTAAACCCTTGCCTAGCTTTTGGTATGCAACATTTTATTTCCTGCTGCTGATCCCATCCTTCATATAAGACGGTTCCCAGGTATTTGAGAGTATGGATTTGTTCTATGGAGGCATTATCAATATACATGGCGATATTTTGTAAAGGTGGAGGATTTTTGCACACAATTATTAACTTTGTTTTCAGTATATTAATCTTAAGGCCATTCTCCATGCCCACTGTGTTTATTTTGCTCAAGAGCCGCTGAAGGACATGATTTTCAGTTATAATTACTGTCATCAGCATATCTTATGTTTGATATTACAGTACCATTTACTTTTATTCCGCATTCTTCGCCCTCAAATGCTTCAGAAAATATCGTTTCAATATAAAGGTTAAATAACAACATATAACATACACACATATAAGATGTGTTGTAGATATGTTGTCTAAATTGAGACTCATATTGAGGAAGCACAGAAGTTATGTAAACTTATGCGTGTTGTAGATGTGTTGTAGATATTTACTATGTTGTGGAGGCACATTGAGGACGCACACATATGATTTTATTGTGGTTTACATATAATGTAATCTTATGTGTGTTGTAGAAGTGTTGTAGACATTTACTATGTTGTGGAAGCGCATTGAGGACGCACACATATGATTTTATTGTGGTTTACATATAATGTATACTTATGTGTGTTGTAGATGTATTGTAGACATTTACTATGTTGTGGAAGCGCATTGAGGATGCACACATATGATTTTATTGTGATATATATATATATATATATATATATATATATAATGTAAACTTATGTGTTGTAGACATTCTCTATGTTGTGGAAGCGCATTGCGAATACACACATATGATTTAATTTTGATGAATGTATGTTTTAAACATGTGTGCTGTATAAATGTTGTAAACATTTACTATGTTGTAGAAACGTAAAAAAAAACATTGTTGCTTAAGTTGTGCTTACTTGTTTTTAGAATAGTGACCCGAATGAGGACAACCGGGAAAACCAGGATGGCCGACTGTAAGAGTACTTAGCCATCGGGTCGGCCGCGTCGCCGCATCCTGGATGTGGACGTTTATTAGCGGGAGTGATGAGATATGTCAAATTAGCATGACAGGGGAGTCTTGGTTGATATGTATTTGCATATAGACGTGTATTTAAGTGCTCTTGTTATTTTGTAAGATTTAATATAAAATCGAATGTATCCCGGATTATTATTTTGAGTATCTACCTTAACGAGATTGTGTTGAAATGTTTAAATAAAGCTGTAAATTAAAATATTGTAAACATTTTGGCAATACCATAAAATTTGAATTTTGATTAACACTTCTTAAAATTTGAAATGTCTAAAAAAATAGTAGTGACATTCCACCAATGTGACTTTTTTGAAACGTCTAAAATTACTTTTATTACAAACTCCACCACACATCGAGTTTTACTACGGTGAGCAAGTTCTGATCCCCAAGTAGTTGGCAGCGGTTTTAATTTTAATTTGATACACTCCTAGCGTGCGTGTGCGACCGTTGGTACTGCCATGCCGTGCACGTAATATATGGTGGATGCGCCCAGTTTAAAATGTTAAATTCTCTATAATTTATTATCATTTTGGATTTCGCATGAATTTTTGATTTAATTTTTTTTAATGTGTGCAGGGGATTATATTCTTTTGCAATATTTATATTATACTCTAAGTTCTCTAGGGTATCGAATTAGTTTTTTAAACGAAAGATTTTGATTGAATATCCTATAGAACATCCTATAGAACATTATAGTTAGACTCGCAGGTAGAATTTCTCATTCTCGTTATAATATTATAAACTAATAATACTACTAAGTAAACAAGCACAGACATAGTTAGAAGGAACCCTACAGTGTGTCGCATATTATAGATCATCTCAATACTTAATTATACCTATAAGATCGGTCTGAGTACCAAATTGAATCCAGTGGCAGCTGGTGGACTTAGGTTATACTATATCACAATATTGGAGCAAGGAATCCAAACGATATTTTAAGGCACGACTATCAGTACTGAATGAAGAAATTTTGCAGAAAAAAAAATAAAAAAAAAATTAAGAAAAAGTTACAAAAATGCGCTGCCGACCCAGATTACTTCTAGACTATTAATAAAATATTTGCAAACTATATATATTGTTTTGTGATCAGAAGGAAAATTTATCACCCCGTTTTTTTTCTTGGTTTTCGAAAATTTTAATTTTTTGTGAAGTTATGACATTTTGAAATTTGAATTCTTCAATGTGTAAATTTCAAATTGTCATAACTTTATAAAAAATCTAAATGTTCGAAAACCAAAAAAAGAAACAGCGTGATAAATTTTCCTTCTGATTACGAAGAAAATAGTTTGCAAATATTTTACTAATGGTGCAGAAATAATCTGGGAATGCAGCGCATTTTTGTAACGTTCTTTCTCAATTTTTTTTCAACTTATTTTCCTGCAAAACTTTTTCATTCAGTACTGGTAGTCCGGCCTTAAAATATTACTTTGGTCCCATGCTCCAAAACTGAGATATGGCATAATCTAAATCCGCCAGCCGCCACTGATTGAATCTATCCTGAGTCGTATTTGACAACTTCCAAAATCAGTATTATGAGGTATTTCTAATCTTACTTCGACGAATACATAAACTTTATGAATTGACAATTTCCCGGAATCCAATAATTCATAAACTTTGATATTAGCCGACATCATGCATTAAAGAAGTCGGCAGCTTAAACTAGGGTTTTACAAGGTTTTTAAGTTGTAAATATTAGGATTTTGAACCTATAAGGATTTTATGAGAAAATTTGTATATTTACTTTTTGACATTAACTACAAATTGGTTTTACTGTAATTTTGGAAAGTAACAAACAAAATATTAGATTTTCTCTCTTGAATGTTTAGTGACCTTCTACATATTTAATATTACCACTTGGTGGTAATAGCTCAATTAAAACAGAAAAACTACTGTTTTAATTTAGTCGACGTTTTGCTATGTTTATTAGCATCCTCAGAATTAGTTGAGTTCTTCTTCATACTCAATAACAAATTAAACGTCAAACAAGATCTTTTATAAGACACAGGTTGAAATAAACACAACATAAAACATACAGACGGTTTTAACTTTTCAAACGATACACAGCAAATGACTTTTTTATTAGGTAAAAATCTTGTTAGAACAGATTCTTACCTAATTTTCCATAAAACGCTAAAACACCTTAATACTGCACTCGATGCAAACAAGTTGCTGTTTGGAACATTAACAAACCAGGGAAAATTAGAATAGTTTTTGATGCTGCGGCGAAATCGCTGGCTCAAGTTTTAATGATTTTCATTTGCAAGGCCCAGATTTCGTTCCTTCCCTAGTTGCTGTCTTGTGACATTTTAGACAAGTAAACTTACCTTCAGAGAGATGTTCTACCAGGTTTTCAATAGAGCCGAAGACAGATGGTCGCAACATTTCCTATGGCGAGGAATGAATAGGAATTGTAAGCCAAAAGTTTACGAAAGGAATGTGATGATTTTCGGTGCTGTGCTGTGCCTTCTATTACCCAGTTCGTTAAAAACAGAAATGCCTAGGAATATGCATCAAAATTTCCAGGTGCTGTCAGAGCAATGGAAAAACATCATTATGTAGACGATTTTTTCGATTCATGTGAGAGTGTGGAAGACGGTATCAAGAGTATAAAAGAAGTAATCTACGTTCACAGAAGAGGAGGAGTTGAGATGACTAAGTGGATAAGTAATTAAAAGGAAGTAGTGGAATCTATACCTGATGATTTACGGTCAAACGCTCAAGAAAAATTAAAAATCGACTCAGAGAATAGAACGGGTAGTTGGACTCATGTTGTCTTCAGAAGATGACAATTTTATTTTTTCGTTAAATTTGAAGAAAATTCCATTAAAAACTTCTAATGGTTTGAAAATTCCTACGAAAAGAGAAGTTCTTCGATTAATGATATCCATATTCCATATTCCAAAATATTTGGAGAAGCAACCATGATTGGGATACCGAAATAACTGAATCTTTGTTTGCTATTTGGTGAAATTGGCTAAATAAACTTCAAGAACTAGCACCAATTATTATCCCCAAGTCCTATTTCCCAAGAAGATCTAGTAGGTAGTAATTCTGCATATGCTTTGCAGTGTTAGCGATAAAACTTACGCTACGGTTTCGTATCTGAAAACAACAAAAAAATAAGATGTATATATATATATATATATATATATATATATTGACATCCAAGTATAAGATGGCACCTTTAAGCCAACAAAGTAAATTATTGGACTCTATGATAGTGCTTAAGCAAATAAGATCAGAGAATAGAAGATTTTCAATGTTTGTTGGTTGCCGTATTGGGGAAATACAAGAGAAACTGACGTGTCACAATGGCAATAGGTATCTTCTGATTTGAATGTTGCAGATCAAGCTACCAAAGAAGCAAAAAGCATTGATTTTACACCTGTTATAGTGTCTGGTTGAATGGTCCTGATTTCTTGAAGTTAGAAAGGGAGTTTTCGCCAAACGAACCCGAAGTCCATGCCTCTGATTTTGAATAAACTCTTACTCCCACTGCTGTTAATCTTGAAATAAAAAATATTCATCTGCCTGATATTCAAAGATTTTTAAAGTGGAACCGATCTAGTGCTTGAATTTTACATTTCAAGAAAGTTTGCCGAATTCCACAAAATTTAATACTGGATAAGGAGAATATTTCAGAAGCTTCCTTGTTATGGATTTAAAAATGCCAACTTGATTCTTTTGAAGAAGAATTTAGACAATTGCGAAGAAAGAAAGTCTTATCAAGGTCTAGTTAATTATTTAAACTCTCTGCATTTATTTCCGACGATGAAATGTTGAGAATTGGCGGAAGATTTCCTGATAATGATGTGACTATGGATTAGAACATGAAGTATCCTATTATCTTAGACCCAAAGCATAAATTTGTTGAATTGCTAATTGATCATTTTGACATGGAAGCACGGCATGTGGGAATAGAAATTATAATAAATAATTTGAGAACTAAATTTTGGATTTTGCAGCTGTAAAGTTTTTAAAATTAGAAAATGTAAGCCGATTGCACCTGAAATGGGAAAATTGCATAAGGAAAGAATTAAATCTTTTATTTTTTCATTTACTTACGTTGGAATTGACTTTTTTGGCCCAATCAACGTAACTGTAGGAAGAAGAACTGAATAGCGATATGGTATTCTCCGTAAGCGCAGAGAGAGAATTACGTGAATGGATACAAGGTATGGACCAGACAAGGATAGCAGATGAACTGAGTATGAAAGACATAAAAAGGAAGTTCAATCCTCCAGCTGCTAGTTATATGGGTGGAATTTGGGAGAGAATGGTGAGGTTCGTGTAAACAGCTCTTAAAATAAGACACTTATGTCTGCAAAACCAAAAGAAGAAGTGCTACTAACAATGTTACAAGAAGAAGAATATACAGGGTGTCCCAACCAAAAGTAGGCACCCTGAATAACTTTGGAGATAAAATTTTTTTGAAAAATTGGTGAAACACGTCGACCTTGCTTCTAAGGGCAACATATTTTAATGTAATATTTGTATACCTATCATCATCCCTCTACCCTACACGGCTACCCCCTCAAAAAATTCAAATGGCAAAGGAGATCGAGTGATACATCTTTTGAAAGGTCTTACAATTCTCTACATAATTGTATTTTTTTTAAACTTTTATCGATTCGTTCCTGAGAAATAATTGTTTCATTATTTTAGGTTCGGGAAATAAAAATAAAAGAAGCAGTTTAAATTATCGTATGTATTGTTCAAAATGACCCCCACTGACTTCCATACAGTAATATAATCTGTCTTGAAATTCTGTACGAACATTTCTGAACACATCTGAAGTCAATAAACGGCATTCTCGAACAATTCTTTCACGGAACTCTTCCAGAAATGCGGGTTTTGTTGGAAATACCTTCGATTTCAAATGTTCCCACAGAAAGAAATCCAAGGGAGTTAAATCGGGTGACCTAGCGGGCCACTCCACAGGACCTCTTCTTCCAATCCATCGCTCAGGAAACCGATTATCCAAAAATTGACGGACTGCTATAGCAAAATGTGGGGATGCCCCATCCTGTTGAAGAAACAATTCGCCCTCTAAAATATTATCGTCTTCTTCTAGGATTTGGGTAATCATTGGGTTGATATTATTTTCTAACAGATCGAGGTATCTTTCGCCATTTAAATTGTCAGGAATAAAAAACGGTCCGACAATGTGATCCCCCTAAGATGCGAGCCCAAACATTTAACTTCTGAGGCTTTTGAGTATGGGTTTCCATGAACAAATGTGGATTGGTTTCACTCCAATACCTACAATTGTGCCTGTTTACCTCCTCATTTAACTGAAATGTCGATTCATCAGAGAAACACGTATTGTACAGTAGATTGGCATTATCGTTTAATTGTTCACTAAAAATTTCACAGAATTCAAGCCGACGATCGGGATCATCTTCGTTTAGTTCGTGAACCAATTTAAATTTATATGGATGAAATTTGTGGGCCTTTACAATTCGATGAACACTGCTTCGTGATACACCGGAAGCATCAGCTACTTTCCTGATCGATTGAGTATTATCCATCTGCAAATGACCCAGAACTGCCACTTCGACTGCTTCATTCCTAATCGGTCGCACAGGTTCATGCTTTTTGTTTCCTACAGAACCTGTTTCCATAAATTTTGTCAATAATTGTAAAACATACTGAGAGCCAACCCTTCTATCTGGGGGATTTCTATTGAATATGCACTCCGTAGCTCTAGCACAATTATTATTTTTAAAATAAATGCTGACAATTTCTATTCTCTCCTGAAGGGTATAAACCATTTTGAGAACTCACTCTGGTAAAATGTATCTCGATTTAAAATTAGTTGTGAAAAAATTAATGTTCAAGGACTATCAAATACTTATGAGTCTTTTATTATAAGTAAACGGACAAGGAAAGTGTTTTTTTGTCGAAAAAACTCTTGTTGATTTGAGGTCACTAAAAAATGTAGTTTTTTTATAAATTCCAATAACCAGTGCCGTGTATTTTAGACCTTTTAAACGATTTCGATTGTGTGTAATCAAAAATAAAATTATTTTCCTTTAGAACGAATCGGTAATAGTTAAGAAAATACACAGTTATATATTCATATAAATAAGACCATTGGTGGAAATTAACTACAGAGACGAAAATCCAAAAAAAATTACATTTTCTGTTGCAACTCTAAAAGCAATTTTTCGCGACATACATTAACGCTTGCTGGTGTATGTTATAAAAACCTCCCCTCCGCTTTTAATATCCACTACTGATAAACCTTCGCGAAAATGTATTTTGTAACTATTCAGTGTAAACTAATATAATCATATTTATTTGAAATTGACATTTATTTTTAATCTTACATAAGTACATACATAACGTAGAAACGATGGTAAACATTATTGTTCTCAGCGCAATAATTGCTTTAGAAGAATTTTTTTATACATTGAAATAGTAAAGTTGTTTATTAAACAGAAACAATATGTCATTTAATCAAAATTTTTGCTAAGAAAGTTTTTATGTAATACGTATGAACGATGGCCAAAACGATTGGTTGGATAAATATAATGAAATTATATTTTGTCAGTTTTTTCGAATGAAAAAGGAACATTCCATAGGTTACTTAATGTTCTAATTACTAATGATATTTATATGTTGATAAGAAAGAAATATAGAGGAGGCAATTATCCAGTTCAGCCAAAAAGCCTTTTAATTTTTTTATGGTATATGGCAAATCAGGATACACTACAAAGTGGTGGGCACACTTTTAAGGTGACTGTCAGTACAGTCATGCAGTTAGTCAATGTGTTTCTTTATATTATTATTTCCATTAAAAATAAATATATATTTTGGCCAAGAACTGCAAAAGAATTTAGTCATATTAAAGCAGGTTTCAAAAAAATTCCCCAGTAGGTGTTTCAATGTTCTTATAATGTCTTTTAAAATTGAATGTTTGCAATTTTATAGATACTCTTGGAGCTATTGACGTGGCACATATTAATTTAAAGGTACCCTGCAATCAACATGATAGCTACATAGACAGGTATCAAGGGCATTGGATTAACCTGTTAGGTATCTGTAATGCATAAAAAGTATTTACATGCATTTTTGTTGGGTTTCCTGGATGAGCACACGATTCAAGAGTATGACCATAGATATATCTACGTGAATATTTTGTACTTATAATTTTTTTTAGGTTTTTTCAAATTCACTTTTTGTAAGAAATATTGAAAGATATGGACCAAATTTCCGTTTCCCCAGACCAGATAATTGGAGGCAGTGCTTTTCCAATTAGTAACTGGCTTATGACACCCTATCGGCATGATGAAAATTTGGGAAGAATGGAAAAGTATTATAGTTACTCTTTGATTAATGATAGAGTAGCAGTAGAAGGGATATATTTGCTTTTGTGAAAGGGAGGTGGAGGCGACTAATATTTATTAATACTTATTCAGTAAGCAAGGCTGTAGAAATAACCACAGCAGCATGCATGCTCCATAACTTTTGTTATTTAAATAAAGATGAGTGGGCCTAACCTCATGAAGAGAACCAGAGAAGGCGAAATCATGTAGAGAACGATCCTCGGCCAGCCAGATTGGGCCAGGGAAAGAGAAACATTATTGCTAGAAACTTGCTGATATGGATTAAAATACCTTATACAATAAAATAATATTTTACTTTTATACTCTTTTATAAAATCTATCATAAATAATTAACCTAAGTAGTATTTCTTATTTATTACTTTTAAAATTCTAAATTAGTCTGAATCTGACAAGGTCTCATTACGCTCTCTGTTTTTTTATTAATTTTTCAAATAAATTTAACATTCGGTCTCGTTGAATGTTTTGGGTTTGTAATGCATCCTGCAAAATTTTAAATTGAGTTTATCTCTCAGTTCTATCTACTTCATATTGCCTTCAAATTTCTTGAAGAAAAAGCTCACTTGATGTTTTTGGTTTAGCAGATATCACCGTTTTTGAAAGTCTCTTTATCCTGAGAAGTAGACGGTTCATTTTCCCTATCGGCTTGTGCCGTATCCCCTATATCGATTATGTTTTTGGGGTTCACTTTTTTTTTCGCCTAAAAAGTATATTGATTTTTAGTACAACGTTAATGAATATAAAAATAATCAAGTAGGTATCGCTGCCTCTTATCTAATATAGATGCAGTTCATCACAAAAGGGTGGAGGATCTCTTTGACCTTCTTCAGTTGTCTTCATACATTTTATGTGTTTAATATAACGGCTTTCCAAATTTACAATTTTTTTTTTGCATTTTCCAGCTGGTCCTTCCTTCGAACTTGCACAAATGTCATAACTGGCTGCTTCAATCTCTTTAGCTATCTGGGTCCATAAACTGTTCTTCATAGTTCTTTTATCATTAAATTTTTCTGCATACCTTTGCCTTAATTGAAGGAACAACGTTGTGGCCTCGTCATCCTCAATTGTAGGTTTGCCCTTCGAAAACTATACCCTCTTGATATTAGTTTTGACATTGTCATCATAATGCAGCTGTGACAAATCTTCACCAAAACATTCAGGAAAAGCATTTGTAATATATTGCTCTGCTAAAGATTGGTCTGCAATTGATAAAACAAGAGAGTAATATTGTTGTAAAATTCAAGGCAATTTAAAACATTGGCGCTTACCATCAGTAGGGCCTTGGCCGTTTCTTTATAGAAATTTCAACTAATTCAACTTCCTTCTCAAGTTCATCCATTCTGTCACATTTTTTTAAATTCCAAAAACATAACACTGCCAAACTTCTCAAACGTTGCACAGAAAATTTAATAAATATTAAATTAATAATCACAAATCTAAGAGTATAGGTTTTAAGGTTAATCAGCTGACATTTGAATTATTTCATACATTGGCATAATCTGGTCTCGATTAGGTTATGCTAGTGTTAGATAAATTTCAAAATTTCTTGACGTCACAAGACCTTCCCCTCACATAGTTTTGTTCGCGAATATGGAAAATTAGTCATACATACATACATGGGTATGTTAAATTATGTCGCGAAAAGTAGCTATAAAAAATCGGTCTGTTAAGATTCTAGAATCGAACTGTATGCGTTTTTGCAATTTAAGAGGAGTAAAATGTCTGAATTATCTGAAAAACAAAGAATTGAAATTTTACGAGAATGGGAATGGTGATCGATTTAGAAATCAACATGAAATTTATGAATTATTCCATGAGAAATATCTTGACAGACCAATTGCATAGTCAATTATGAGTACAATTTTTGTCAAATTTCAAGACACAAGGGTATTCCTAAAAGTGTTAGACCAAAAGCTCTAGGTGAATATAACAAATTCAACATAACATTGTCAAGTTCATTTGGAATTGACATATAGGTATTCTAGATACTGCAACAATATTATTTCCAGTATAAAGAAATCATATATACCAACCATTTCCGGTATATCTGTAGTATTGTTTATTGTTTCTTTTATTAAATTTCTATCGGTAAAACTATATAATACGCGTTACTAAATTGACAACCATATACATATCCTAGCTAAACCAAAGGTGTGCCTTCGTTAGCTTTAATAATACAACTACAGTAGTCTAATTATTCTGTGGGTTTGTAGAAAAACTGTCAACAATAAAAACTAACGTTCTAGGAGTGCCAATGTTTCACGCCTATCAAAACATAATGTGCATAGCCGGGAAGTTTTTATATGTAATATTGTAGAAACCCTAGATCTTAGCTTCTTGTGCTAAATGTGCCGCATTGTCCAGTGGTAGTCTTCATCGGTCTCTGCAGGCCATGATTTATAACTTTGCAATGGTCAGTATTTTGATTTATATCTTTAGGGTATAACTGGGGTCCCTGGTGTAGTTTTCGTAGACAAATATAATGAATAAACCAGACTACTTATATGAACTCAGATACTTATAGTCTGAATATATATCTGAATAAATTACCCTTCAAATATTCTTTTCGCAAAAATTAACAGTCAAGACTGAAAGCAAAGACAGATTATTAAAACGCATTAACTTGCTTCCATATTAAATAAATTATAAGCGACTTAAAAACCATAGCATAAGAGTATTTTAATTTGTCTAATGTACAAAAAAAATTAAGTGGATGTTAAAGAAAGTTTGAATTTAGTATGTAACTAACCCTCTACAATTTTAATGAAAATAAAAATACCTTTATATTTTCGTGTAACCTAATCTTTTAATTAAAATTTTTTAAAATTTAAAACATATTTGAAACCATCCGCAATATTATGTGTGTATATATATATATATATATATATATATATATATATATATATATATATATATATATATATATATATATATATATATATCGTGGCAAGGGTGAAAGAAAGAAGCCAAAAGGATGAATCCAACAACTTCAGTCCCAACCTAAACATACATGAAAAACTACATAGGAGGTTAGCCAAAGAAAAAAATCGGATCAACTTCCTGGTAAGATGTAAAAATTTGTAATTAACCCCCAATTTTTAAAATTAAACCTAAAACTTACATGTTTCATAACGAAAAACTGAAATCAAAATATCTTAATATACTCTCAGTTTTCTATTTTCAATGCTTAAATCTCTGTATCAGTGACTCATACTCACAGAAAAAACTAACCGAAAGAGAAATAAACAAAAACGAATCAAAATTAAAAACCTTTTACGATAACGCTTATCTACACGACTTTTACAAAAAACTAAATGAAAAGACAGAAACCATATTTACAAACACAAAAATCAAACACATTAAAAAAAATCAACAGCCTAATGAACACAAGAATCAAATCAGAATCACTTGTAATTAACCAAAACTGGCTTAAAAATTTAACAAAAATAACAATACCTAATAATGTAAAATACATATTAAGTCTGGGACCAAAATTCTCTCTGCCTTGTAATACTTCTCCTATCGATAAAATAATTGCAACAATTGTAGAACAAGGTTTATTAATATCAACCACGAAAATAAAATCAAAATTAGAAACAAAATCTGAAATATACTTACAAATTATAAAAATAAAGTAAAAAATGCAAATAATAGAACCAAAAACCAATTAAATCATTACCTTAAAGAAACAAAAAAAAATTTTTACAGAGAATTCAAATATTTTTATACTAATAGCCGACAAATGTAATAAAACAGTAATTATGTATAAATATAGTTTAAAAAAACTAAAAAACACGCTTTTAAAGCACATCAAACTATAAAGTGAAAAATAATTATTAATATAAACTGAAAACAATAATGAACGAAAAATACTAGTATTATTGTGAAAAAAAGCGTGGGTTGCTCGATATACGAAAAATATGGCACAAAGCGCCCCACGCTTTTTTTCACAATAATACTAATATTTTTCGTTCATTATTGTTTTCAGTTTATATTAATAATTATTTTTCACTTTATAGTTTCATGTGCTTTAAAAGCGTGTTTTTTTAGTTTTTTTAAACTATATTTATTTTTCACTTTTTAGTTTGATGTGCTATGAAAGCGTGTTTTTTAGTTTTTTTTAACTATATTTATATTGCTTATTGATGCTGATATAACATATCGACGCTTAAGAAACAATACCTCTTATCTCCAAATTAGCAGTTTTACAGGAGACGAAAAAAACTAAGTTTTCTTATTAATAGATATGAAACCTACATGTTATTTTTATCATGGAGATCATGGAGATACGAGTTATTTTATTGTTATACGAGGTATTTTTTTAAGTTTTTAAGTAGAGTTTTTGGTATCAATATTAATCTTGGAGCTACAAGATATTGGGAACTGTTGGACATAGAAGAGGACATTAATTTAAAATTCTAAACCGAGTTTTGACAAAAATGGAGATACGAGGTATTGTTTCTTAAGCGTCGATATTACGATCCAACAGATATTTCTGAAAAAAAAAAGTATTTTTTTATTTCAGCCATGGGATTTGAACTCACGCCCGAGGATTCCGTCATTTCGCGTCGACGTGCCTTAGCCCGCTCGGCCAACGACCGAACTGAGTATTATTGAATGTACTTACAATATTAAGCCTTCTGCTCTCACGCAGAGGATACGTGAGGAAAGGACTGGCGATCCTGATCAGGATAATGATATAAACTTATCAAATTATTGTATTGTTACCGGTTCTTCGTAAGTGTACAAAGTTTCAATTAAATCTGTCCGTTTAAAGTGGGTCAAAATCGAGTCCAAAGAGTCGGTTACATACAAACAAACAAACAAACAAACAAGCAAGCAAGCAAGCAAACATACAGGTGAAGCTAATAAAAGCGTGTTAAATGCCTGTTAGCAAATAAAACTTTCATTTTTACGAAGGACTTTTGAAGCAGTTTACCAACATGAGATTTAAATCTGAGGCCATCGAGAAAATGACACCCAGTATTTTTGATTCATGTGACAGAATTAAAGGTACGTTATTTATATTGAGGCGTAATAATTGATTTATACCTTCCCGTTTAGTCTCTGAGCAAAATAGGAGCATACTGATTTTGCTTGGATTTAACTTCAAATTATGCTTTGTTGCATAGGAAAAAACAGATTCAAGTTCTTCATTAATTTGTAATGAAACCGTTTGTATTTCCATTGCCTCGAAATTATATTGAAGAAGTATATCATCTGCGTACGCTTGAAAATTTGCAGTTTTCACAGATTTTATAAAATCCGACGTATAAATTAAAAACAAGAGTGGAATTATTTTTGTAGAGGTATGTAGTAACCTTCCATTATAGCATACCTGCCCTGTATTGCAATATTAAAATAAAAATAACTCCAAAACAACGGCTCCTATCGAAATTTAGTACGAGCACCTTGTTTTTAATACTGATGCCTTTTCCGTTTTAAATGTTATATTGTAGTCCTTACCTCTTAAAATTCGGTATTAGCACTCCTTTGTCGCCAGAATAGTCAACATAAAACTTTAAATCGCTGTTAAAATTTTTCTATTGATGAGAACGAAAAATGAAAACACACGATTCATCTCGTATATAATATGGAGTTAATGTATAAAAGACCGCTGCCAATTACTTGGGGATCAGAACTTCCTCACCGTAATAAAACTTGACGTGTGGTGGAGTTTATAATAAAAGTAATTTTTGACGTTTCAAAAAGTCACATCTTTTGACGTTTCAAAAAAGTCACATTTTGACGTTAAAAAGTCACTTTGACGTTTTAAAAAAGTCACATTTTTTTACATTTAAAAAAAGTCACAGTTTGATGTTTCAAAAAAGTCACATTGGCGGAATGTGACTAATGTTTTTTTAGATCGATTTTGCTCATCAATGAACTCAGTCTCTTCCTTGACCTCTAGAATGTGTGTACCAAATTTGAAAACTTTATCTCAAAAACTGTAGCTGCTATCGCGAACCAGACAGACACACAGACAGAAAATTTTTTTCTGTCTGAAATTTTGTGTATCGTCATAATTCGTCGAGATTCGTTCAGAAATGCAATAAAAAATTTCAAAATTTTTTTCACGAAAAAATGCGCAATTTTATATTTACTTAAGAAATACGAACATTTTAGTTCATATCATTACAAACTAAGTACATAATCGTATTTTCTAGGTGAAAAAAAGATTCGCATCAATATTGCCTGTAATTTTATATATTAAATCTACATGGTATTTAGAATTTACTGTATGTTTTCGTTTTTCGATATTACTAATAAAAAAATTTTAACAGCGGTTTATAAATTTAAGTTGGATATCTGGTGAAAACGCAGCATTAAACAATTACGCTCTGTCTAGGAACATATCAGCCACATGGGTGCACACCCAGAAATCCAACATCATTTTACACACATCGTATTATTTTTGCCCCCTTTGGAAAATTTTCTAACGGCGCCCATGATTTTAGTCATTATATACTTACTAAAAAAATTATTCTACTATTCATTACGTATTTAACAGAAAAATAATAAGAATCATCTTTACTATATTAAAAGTGTAGAATATTTCCAAGACCGATTTTTGATTGTATCAAAAGTTGGAATTTTGTCCCATTTTTAAGTAGATACCGTAGTAATAAATAACCACATTTGGTTATAAATTACAGTACGCACTACCTACTTTGAAAGCATTTTTATTTATTAATGAATAAGTGACTCTCAAATTCTATATATATTTTCGAAAAATAATTGGTATTTATTTAACTTAAATATGTTCAAATAAGTATAATTAATAACTGTAACCCATTTAGATGTGCTATTTGTTTTTCTCACTTTATTTAAATAATGGAAGCAAGTAATTTAATTACGTACTGTTTCTTAATGTAATAAAAAAGTATATTTTTAGTCGCTTGGTTGAATTGATTCCAGCGTTTTCTGAACAGGCATCTATTATTTAGTAGTAACAGTTCAATATCTTCACATTTAGAATGTACAGAATATGAGTTTTTGTATTTGCACCTAATTGGCTCTCGAGATTCTGCACCATCAGCAGGGTGCGTGATCCATTTTGCTTGCCAAGGTGAAAATTCTGAAGCTCGAGTCCAGCCAAACATCTGCAAATCAGACAGTTCTGTAGCTGTTTGAGGGGCTCGTTCCCAGACATAGCCTGCTCGTTAGTGTGCTCTGAGGACATATTGTTTAAGAGCATCAAACCTACGTGTAGTGTTGTCCAAGTACCTATTTATCTATAAAAAAAGATAAGTCTGACTTTGTTTGAATTTGCATCTTGACTATAGCGACCTTTTCAAAAGAAAGCATAACAACATCAACCTTTTCTACTAAAGTTGCACTGGAAAAAAATACAGATGGTATGTGCCACTTATGGGTAACTGTTCCATGTTGTTCAGCAAGTTCATTTATCTCTTCCTAAGAATTTAGCAGTGGTATTACAGCGCGTTAGGACATGGAAAGCTAGAAGATATTTGCATCTTTCTCTTCCCAAAACTTAAGCCATTTTGCATATGTCAAGGATGCGAAAAGTTTTCCCTGTGCCAAAAGTAAATCACAGACGGCATTTTAGAATATTTGACAACTTTGTTTTGATCAGCATTTTCTGAGGAAACTGTTGTTCAAAATACTATTTAAGACGCATCAATGGAAAGCTGATTAGCTTTTGTATACTTTTACTCTAGGTCTAAAAATACTAAACGGAGAAATCCACTTTTAGTATTAGGCATCAATTTTTTGAAAATGGTGCGGAACCTTTAAGGTTTAGAAAAAAATTTGTAATGATTAAAAAATTTAGTGTTCAAAAGTACATCCAATTAAAAGCTACAAGCTGAAAATGAATTTTGGCAGTTTTCTAACATGGCGGTTCAAACTGCAATCCATCGATGCCTACAACGCTTATAATTACTAATTAGCTATTAATAACATGCCAAGTTTCATATTTTTACCCATAAAATGCACAATTTTGTTAAAATTTCGACATTATCCTCCGAACTGTCAAACACAGGATGTTACTGAGATTTTTTATAGTCAACTTTTTCCGAAAATGAAGTATTTGATATTTTAAAACTAATCAAACCTAAATTTACCTCTGGTCCTAACGGCATACCTGCTTTAATCTTACGCGACTGTGCTGTAGCGTTTGCCTGTCCTCTTATGAAAATTTTTAAGGTGATAAATTAACTCCTATATGAAAAAGTCTATCTGACAGCACATTTTTGTCACTTTGACAGCGATAAAAAAGGTGCATCGTTTTTTATCACCGATAAAAATATATAACAATTTATAACAGCTGTATTTTTAATAACTGTTCCTTTAAATAATTGTATAAATAAAGATAATTATTGTTGTTGTTCGTTTACATATTCTGTCGTTAATTTATCTTGCCAAAAAACACTCGAGCTTTTCTTTTATGGATAAATTTCTTTTTAACTCAAAATTTTGCCAATCAGTAATTTTGCTCGAAAAACTGACATTTGACAAAATCGCTCGACCTGCGGTCTCGCGATTTTTTTCATGTCAGTTTTTCTTATAAAATTACTGACTGGCAAAATTATTTCGTTACAAAGAGAAATTTATCCGATAAAAAAAAGCTCTTGTGCTTTTACTGTTGATAAAAACTCTGTGATTAATTATAGACCTATCACGATTATCTCTAACTTTTCCAAGGTTTTTGAAATGTTACTGCATAAAGCAATTTATGCTAGCACTCATGGGTTGATTAGCGACTTTCAGCATTGTTTCATGCAGGGTCGGTCTACCACTACTAATTTTTTTTCTTAACACAGTACATTTTCGATTCTGTGGATTCTGGTGGACAAATCTATACAGATTTTAGTAAGGCGTTCGACAGTCTTGATCATGGTATTCTTTTGTATAAACTTAAGCAGTTTGGTTTTCCAGATAAACTGTCTAAATTTTTTCATCATACTTGCAGTGCAGGCGCCGATACGTAGAATACCGTGGTTTCAAGTCTGGCGAATTCATTGCTTCATCTGGTGTACCACAGGGTTCAATACTTGGGCCTCTTCTTTTCGTTATTTTTATCAATGACATTGTAGATATGATTGACATCAATTGTCTTCTGTATGCAGATAATTTGAAAATTTATTGTGATATTAATTCTATCTGCGATTCCCTTCAATTGCAAATAAATTTAAATAAAACTGGTGTGTACAAAATAACTTGGCACTGAATGTGCAAAAGTGGAACGTTCTGTTTTTCACAAAAAAAACTGAACCGTATATTTACAATTATACACTCAATAATATGTCTCTAAATAGAGTAACTGAATTTAAAGATTTAGGAGTTATTTTTGATTCAAAGCTGAGCTTTAATCTTCATATTAATACTGTTGTACTTTCTAGTTACAAAAACCTTAGTTTCGCTATAAGGCATTCACGAGGGTTTAATGACACTGACGTTTTATTTTTACTATTTAATTCTTTCGTTCTGTCTAAGATAGAATATCCTAGTGTAGTTTGGAATCCTGGGTATCAAACATATAGTAATAATTTAGAAAGTATTCAACGCAAATTTTTAAAGTACGTATCCTTTAAGATTGATGGCATTTACCCAGTTATTGGAGCGCCACATGAACAACTATTAACTAGGCATAATATGTTGAGTCTAAAAGATAGAAGGGAAATGCATTCTCTTATATTCTTACGTAGAATATCTAGCTTGTAAATACATTCTTAAACAGAACACAAAAAACTCTAATATTTTTAAAAAAATTCACCAACTGTCTATAAATAATCTGTGTCAAACTTATTGGACATAGAAAAACAATCCGCCTTTAGCTAGCGCATATATTCAATGTCAGGAACTTGACGTATTAAAGTTATCTGCAAAATCGGCAACATCGATCTATAGTACTCAATATGAAGCATTGTTTTTTAAAACAAAAATTTATTACCCTAAATATGAAGAAAACGACACCAAACAAATCTTCCAAGAATGTATCTCCCAAATACGTGCAGAATGCACCTTAATTTTTACTGATGGATCCAAAACTTCCAGAAAAGTAAGCGGTGCTTTTTATGTTCCATCACGTAATTATCAATTTTCCTTCACCATGGATGATTTTCAAAATATTTTTTCTGCGGAGGCCGCTGCTATTTTGCATGCAATTAAGTGGTGCATCACGAATAAAATTAAGTACACTGTCATAGCATCTGATTCGATGTCTGTGTTAAAAACTATTAGTAACTTCTGCACTCAACGTCAACATAACATTTTTATTATTAAAATTATGGAAGCACTGTATACAGGATATCAACAAAATTGTGAAATTTATTTTGTGTGGGTTAAAGGCCACTCCGGTATAACTGGAAATGTTAAAGTTGACATCATAGCAAAAAATACCTGTAGCGAAAACTGTTATCAAGAAAAAGATATTAACCCATCGGACTATCACGCTAAATTTAAGGAAAATATGCATAATAAATGGAACATACATTGGCAACAGTATGGCCAGATGTCAAATACTTTTTATTTTAAAATTCACTCAATCATCCCAAAATTTCACTGGTATCAGGAAATTAACGCAAGTAGAAAATTCATATCAACTATAAGCAGAATTAAGTTAAATCATGGAAGATTTCCCTCACACCTACATAAAATTGGAATATTAGATAATCCACTTTGTGTCTGTGGAAAGGTAGCAGACTTGCCTCATATACTCTTCAATTGTCCTAGAACGTCCAACGAATCTAAATGTCTCACATCAGAACTATTTAAAAATGATTTTGTTGCCCCTTTTTGGTTGCCTTACTTATTATATGCAGCCGATGCATCTCTTTTAAGACAGATTTATGAATATTTTTTAAAAATACACCTGGAAATATAAATTAGTACTTGCATAATATACACAATTGTGTATGTATTATTAATGAAATCAAGGTATGTTAAATAATCATCTCCTTCTGTCAGACCTAATGTATGTTTACCCATCTTTCCGTAGTCTAACATTGTATTGTCTTGCAAAAATGCCCTGAACGACTCCTGGGCGAGAAGCGTGTAAACCATGTACAATCCTTTACTCTGTCACCCACACTTGCTAGAAGGTAAACTGGCAAATACATGTGTGCATACATGTGTGTAGATGTGTGTGTAACTGCGCGTATATATGTATATATTTTCTTGTTATTTGTTACTTGTACGAAAAAAATAAAGGAGTTTTATCAATTTCGTGCTACCAAGAAATTCGTGGCTAAAACACTTTGTATGTAAAGCCAAAATGCAAAAAAAAAATATTCTTACGTAATATTATTCATAATAAGATTGACTGCCCTTCTATTTTAAGTCAACATAATATTAATATTACTTTAATCGCAATTAGGCACACTGTCACTTTCTATTTACCAACCCCAAGGACCAATTTACTTACATTTTCACCTTTATTTTGTTTATGCAACAATATATCATTCAGTTCAAGATAATTTGATATTTTTATATGTAGCATTAACTCGATCAAAAAGTTATTTGTTAAAAGTAATGTATTTCTTTTTTTGCTGCTGCAAACGCTGTAATATTTGTCAATTTTCAATTGAAAATTAATTTTTTTTGTAATTAATATTCTTATTTTTATTTTTTTTTTGTAATTATTATTATTGCTTTTATTTTTTTTTTGTTAATTATGCTGTATTCCCATCCTACAATTAGAATGCAAATACTGTTGGATGGTGTATCTGAAATAAATAAATAAATAAACTAAAAATCTTTCTATTACAACAAATTAGAGTTATCGTTAAAATCTCTTGTTTTATCAGTTAACAAACAATAATTTCTATAAATACGAATTGTATTCTCTAAACAAATTTTTGACGTGCCATATTTTCCACGTTAATGCACTGGTGATTGTAGATTATGGCTCCAACTTGAGGTGTTTCTTGACCTCACAATATTATAGCAACTTTTAAAAGTTTACAATGTGCCAATCATAAGAAGTGCTGCCCACTTTAAACAGTTCCCTCGTAAAGCGATTATCAGTGCGGTTGGCTTATGGTTGTAAAAATTGCTGCAAGCTGAGTTGTAATTCCTAGTAAGTTAATAAAAGATAAGGCATTAACAACAAAGTAAACAAAGCGACCAAATGGGCTTTGCTGGTAATACAATATCTAGATGCGATTTTGCTTCTGAAAGTAAACAGATTATAGCATAAATATGTATGAATTAGACATATTTATCTGTTTACCTGATGTAACAACAGCTTTTTCTTTTTAAAAATACCAAAATAAAAATTTTTAAATCTGTATAGGGTTAATTGGAACCTCCCATATTTTATTATAAAGTAAGTAATATAAAACAGATCTGTATAATTGTTTATATACCTAAGTAGTTCTTTAATCCATAACCAGATTTTTTATTCGACATAAAACATACCGGGCGTTAAAAAAGTATTTTCCTTAAATATACAATATTAAAAGATTATTCATGAATAATAATAATAATAAATATTGCCTGAATAAAAAATCTTACATTTTATATCGTATTATGTATTTTTACAACAAATAAGTTAATTATTTGGGTATTACATAAACATTCTTGCAAACATATTATGATAACAACAGTAAACTACCTACAGTTTCCTATATTTTACACATTCTTATATATATTTCTTTTCTTGACCGTTAATATCAAATATATAGTTCTTTTTTTGTGGGGATTTCGGTCAGGTATAACTAATTTTGTTATTTCTTTTCTAACGTTTCCGTTTATTACACCATCATCAGAGAACTACAATTAATATATTATTTTAAAAACATAGTTATGGTTATTTTACATTACAATTTACTTACACTATTAAGTATTAGGTATAACATGTAAAACAAATACCTAATAATTAATAGTGTAAGTAAATTGTAATGTATAATAACCATAACTATGTTTTTAAAATATTATATTACTTGTAGTTCTCTGATAATGGTGTAATAAACCGAAACGTTAAAAAAAATTAAATTAGTTATACCTGACCGAAATCCCCACAAAAGAAAACTATCAGATATTATTACATTCTTATCTGAATGCACTAGTATAAATTTTAGGTAGATAATAAATTAAACACGACCCTTCAAATATATTTTTATCGTAGAAACTATTAAAACAACTAGTTCTTCTAACAACATGCATGTAGACACTGGGATTAAATAACAGTGTTTATAATAGTAGTAAGAAGCAAAAGAAAATGTTGAGATTAAAAAATGTTGATTAGAAAATTTACATTTAATTAATGATTCCCTCCAGTTACAATGCAAAAACGAAAACCCCTAGACCGCTGCACAACATTTTTAATTATTTCGTAACTCATCGGGGGGTTTCAAATAGGAATGATATTTTGAAAGAATGTCTATTGTCTATGTAATATCCAAACAATTAATTTATATTTTCTAGATATTGTCTGAATGTTTTTGAAACATTCTCTTAATTTTTCCTTTTCTTATGGAGCTCACTAAGACTTGAATAATTCTTCTAAAATTGATCAACAAAAAAAAATAAGCTGGTTACCCAGTATGACACTGGTAAAATAAACCTTTGTGCCTTTGACCTTACGTTAAAAGATCAGTCAGAGAACGTTTTTGGGCAATTATAATAAGACAAAAATATCTGATGTGGCCAGCACATAACTTTGTTATACCAGTATATATCATCCTGATCTAAAACAAATCATTCTATTTAATTCTTCACTTACCTCAATTAAATTTTAATAGCGCACCTTGAAATGTTTCATTAAAATTTTTAAATAATTAATTATCAGCGTCATTCGATACTGTCAATAATAGTTCATGTCACATATTTCAATAATTTCTTCTTATTGACATTGACATTTTTGTAACTAAATTAGATATTTCAAAAAATGTCAAACTATTAAATTTATCCTAACCCCATTTAATGAGGTTAAATGTGTACAAAATTTTAGTTTACATCAGCTTTATTTAAGTACTAGGAAAATATATTTTATTGGCTTGATATAGCAGACATGATTTATAATCTTTCATCGTGAATATATTTTTTTGTAAAGACATGTACAAAAAAATTTGGGTCTCGTGGACCTCCGTTCAGCTGGCCAATTTTACTCATCATCGAATTTATCATTGTCTTTGGCCTTTAGAACATGTGTATTTTTTTCCATAGAGTTATGTTTTTTCATTATAATTCGTCGAGATTCGTCCAGAAATTCAAAAAAAAAAAAAAAAGAATTTCTTTCCACGAAATTGTACTTTTTTGCTTCTTTCATTCATTATGTTTCTTCTGGTGGTAACGCATCCACCAAATTTAAAGTGTCACCTAAAATGTTGTTGAAAATCTTAACTGCCACATTTGGGATGTCTCCCATTAGTATTTTTTGAGTTATCGCGGATACACACATCCACACACACACACACACGCACCAACAGACATCATTCGGAAAATAGTCAGAATGGATTCAGGAGGGTTCAAAACGTATATAACAATCAAAATCTCGAGGTCGAAAATTGTCACGATTATTATACGTCCTTATATTAGGTATAAGAAAATAAAAATAATAATATAATTCTCTAACGTTCGGAAAAGAAATCTGCTTTCTTTTTCAAGGTTATAAATATATCATTTATTATTCACCAAAATGTCTACATTATTGCAGAAATTACATTTCAAAAATAAATAAAACTTAGTAAATTGATCAGTGTAAATAAAAGGCAACTGGTTCAGTTTAGTAACAAAATCAGCAATTTTTCTTGCAAGCAAACCCAAATTTTATTGTGAAATATTGTTCTATGGCATTTTAGTTTTAAAGGAAAAAAATGTAATATACGTACAAAAATTTGAAAATATCTTCAAAATACAGCAAAGTGAAAAATGAAGAAGAAAAAATAAAAGAAAAAAGAGGAAAAAAACGCTAATGATTTTCATTAAACATTTTTAATACGCTTTTTTAGTGTCACGTAATAAAAGATAACTTATTTATACAGGCAGCAATGACCTTTTACAAATTTCTTTGCGATATTGCGGCAAGAAGTAAATAGGAAGAATATATTTTCGTCTGATATTTAGGTTATGAACATCACTTCGATAAGACAGCTTGATGTTTTCAAAAGTTTATGAAAAAAAAATCCAATATGAAGCCTTAAACTGTTATATATGTTTAGCTTTCAGTTTATTAGATATTCTTTGATGTTGTTTAATTTCGAAAATTTAACGAAAACAGGACTTTTGTACTTTAGGTATACTCCGTGATTCTACATTATCAATACAAGGACCATACATTTATGGTGGTTAAATTATGACAATACCAATGAATCACATAACATGTTTTTTACTTCTACACTTAAAAATTATCTTTGTGTTAAATTTTTAATGCAGTGTGTAACTTCTTTAATTTATCTGTTATGTGCTGGTTAAATCTCAATTTACGACCAATTATTAAGGCCCAGTTGTATTGAGTTTAAACAACAGTAAAACTTTTGTGCAAGTTTAGTTTTAACCACAAGCTGCATATAAACTTATGTTTAGACTTTAATTTCGATTGTATAGGTGACTATAACAGTCACCTGGAGTTTAACTACAACTCGTGGATCAAACACCGGTTAAACTCAAAGATACACATGCGCAAATTGACAAAATAAGATGTTTCTGATTTTATAACTTCAATACTGTGGTAATTTTTACCAGACTAATCAACATACTAATTTCTTGCTCTGAAAAATTTTCTAAAACTTGGTCATTACTTACAAATTATGATAATCTTTTGTAATATTTCACATTGAAATGGACAAACATTTATAATTTTAGTAAGAAAATTGTTCATTAATTATGAGATGATTTAAAATTATCAAGGTTCCTGGTTATGGTTAATAAGGATACTGAAAATGCTTTTAGGAACAAAGGCTGTTGAAAATTTTTTGTTTAGTTACAATTTGTTTAAACACCTAACCCCTGCGTTTTTTTTTAATTGGATTTAAATTTAACCAATCGAATTTGCGATGCATTCATACTAACTACCAATTGAAATTAGAATTGAATTCATACAGACGATAAGACACTTTGAATATGGAGCACATTTTAGTAAATTAACATATTATGTACACACTTTACGCAGTGAGAACCAAAATGATTTGATCATTTTTAATAATCAGTAACACATTAATTACTATAAATATAAAAATAACGTAAATGGCAATTTAAAGGGTAATAATAGCTATGCTACTTTTTGAATATTGTGTGCACTAAATGTCCGCCTTCCTTCTCCACACAGTCTTCTAAATCACGAAATATTCTGTGCAATAGCTTCAATTTCTTGTCGCACATTTCTTTTGAGCTCCTCTATATTTCTAAGCTTACTCTTGAACACTCTACTTTTTAAATATTCCAACACAGAAAAATCTGGGGCAGTAATATCAGGAGATCTCGAGGGTCAATCAAGAGAAATTAATCTATGGATGAAAATTCATTTTGTTCAGCATTCTTCGGGTACTTGGTGCAGATAAATTTAACACTACCGCATGTCATTGTCGTCCAACTGATTGATCTGGGCTACGCAGATGTGATTATCTCACTCATTTCCCATGTCCTGGATTGCATGCAAATCGAGTTTTTTCAAACATCACAAACAAAAATGGAGATGAAATAAACATTGAGCTTGAATGATAGATTTAATTTAACAAAGTTTTCAACACAAAATATGCATTGCTGTATATTCCAACGCATCATTTTGAAAACTGTTAAAATATCTCCAAAGCTTCATCTTTCGATTATTGTCAGTAATTTAGCGATTGATAGAATACGCTTTTTGTTATTGTCCATGAAAAATGATCAAATCATTTTGACTGTCAATTCTCACTCTGTAAAATGTTTAGATTAAAATATAATGTGAAACAATACAATTATGTATCTTATGTTCATGTGATATTTCATTCAAAGTATCATTCAAATATCACGTGAAAATCACGCAGAAATTTGCTTTCGTCCTTATCCTTTTTCTGTATTATCGAAGACTAGATTAAAGTTATTTGCTTTTTTACTTCAGTATCCTGTTGTACTTAATTAAATTATTAATTAAAATGTACTGTAAATGGTTTCACTTCAGTTTCTGTTTTTCTTGCTTTACATAAGTATAAATTACACGTTGGCAATTAAAAAAATTCTGTAATCCTTTCATTAGTAATAATTATATATTTTATGTTCTCATCATCATTTACTCTTTAATATCATATGCAATTAAAACTAGCAGTTTTAATCACTTTTGTTGAACTATATTGAGAAACCGTATAATTAAAACACCTGCCAATATTTCCAGTTCTGTTAGACTTATCCCCAGGAATAACATCTCAAAATGTCAATAAATAAAAACAGACCACGAAATTTAATTACTACTTACACGCGTTCGTTTCTCGTGAACTTATAAGCTTTTTCAGTTTCATCTCGATCTACCAGATAACGATCTTATAGCTTTCCTCGGTATCTTTTGATCCCCGACCTCAAGGTTGTCGGGGGTTGTCTTATGTTCCCTGAGCATCCCTCCGAGTCCGGGATAGCCCGGAGCGACGCCTGGCCAATGTAGCGCAGGCCCCTTGCGCATCCACGCCCCTCAGACATCAAGATCGTCATCTGTTCTCTACCCGACGCCGCAATCTCAGTTAACTCAGTTATTAGTACGCCGTTTAAGTGTCGAGAATGATGGCATCTTCAGTTCAACTACAGTACCAAGGAGCCAGTGCGCAGTCGCAGGTGCGTGTTTATAATAATAGTAATCTTCTATGATACCCATTCATTAGTGCTTACGATTTTATTAATACTTTACTTAAAACGATTACACTGATCGGTAATGATATTACTCTTGAGTTGGGATAATTTCAAAAGGTGTTACAGTACATACACTTTTTTTTGCTGCATTAAAATTACAAATGATCGCGGGCGTCATTTTATTTAAAATACTTATCTCAATTTGCATTTATTTGTATTGTGTCTATTTTATATTCATATTCGACATCACCAACAATATCATTAGTTGTTTTTTATTTTGTCAATTAATTTGTAAAAAAACCAATACTAGCGTTTCGAAAAACGCGATTAAAACATTTTTGGTAAAATTTTGCCTCCAAAAGTAAGAAAAATGGTCCAACATAGAATCATAATTGATTGATGATACGAAAATATAGGGTGTTAGAGTTAAAATTGTTTTAGAAACTGTAAAGTTCTTAAATTTAAGTTGTCAATTTAAAATGAGGTGATTTTACGTTAATTAAAAAAAAAAAACAATGTTAAGTTTTTCTTTGTTTTTTCTATTATTTTTTGTCGTATACCAACGAATCTACAATAATTATTATCTTCAAAGAAATATTTGCAATAACCTGATTAACTTTTAAATTATATATCCATAGAACTATCTTATATTATAAATACGAAATGTATTATAGATACCATTTTTCCGAAGAAGCACTTTCGGGATCATGTTCCGATGAACTTTTTTTTATTTTTGAAAGTATAATTTGCCAAAAAAAAAACTTAACCATCTTCCAGATGTGCAGTAATTTCAGTACAACTGATTAAGTGTGTTTCTTTCAGATGTCTCCGCTGAATCTCTTAGCAGCAACGTGTAACAGAATGTACCCACATCAACCCTTCACCAGCCATACGCAGCTTTCCCCAGCCTCGACTACTTCCTGCAGCAGTGACGGCTATGTGTCGCAGGTACCCTTGGAGTCTGCGAGATCACCTTTGGAGTATTCCCCGCATTACCAACCCGCTTACAGCCATGCTTATAGTAATCAGTATTGGTTTCAACATTCGCCACCGCCAGCAGATATAGCCACAAGTGGTTATCAACCCCAGCAGAGTACCATGGCAACCATACATCAACAACAATATTCCCAATGGCCACAAACGAATTATATGTCTTCTTTTGCCTCAACGATGAAGATGATCAAACCAGAAATTAACGTAAGCGACTTCCCCACCTACTCTTCCAAGGCGAGAAGATGTATTAAATGCCAGTGTCCTAATTGTGTAAACGAGGAAAACGGACTCAAAAAACCTTCCTCAAAAAAAGTGCATATCTGCCATTACCCCGGTTGTGATAAAGTGTACGGTAAAACTTCTCATCTACAAGCCCATTTAAGATGGCACACGGGTGAAAGGCCATTTGTTTGTAACTGGTTGTTTTGTGGAAAACGATTCACCAGGTCCGATGAGCTTCAAAGACATCTCAGAACTCACACTGGCGAGAAAAGGTTTGCATGTAGTATTTGTTCTAAAAGGTTCATGAGATCTGATCATTTAGCTAAACATGTAAAAACACATAAAAGCGGTAAAAAGAATGAATCTTCCACGCCTCCTCCAAAAGCAGAAGAAATAACACCACCAGAAGTAACCGTAAAAAGTGAACCTCAACCACAAATTTTACCTCATTTTAAATCACAAAATGTGCCATGTACTGTATCCGCAAGTGTATCTCAATTGCCTCAATATAATACACAAATTTTGCATACGTCAACGCCCAGCTTATATCCTGGCTATCACGGACTTTATCTACCAAATATAAATGAACAATGAGCTGTTATAAGTGAAAAGTATTCCCTCTAATATATAGGGACCAGTGTGCATATTATTTTTTGTAAATTTGTATATACAGACGTAAATATTATATTTTGTTATAAATAAATGCAATATTTTTTCATTAAAAAGTTGTTTTCTTTTTTAACAATAAGGTCATGACTAAACAAATAAAAATGGATAATTCTAAATAA
This sequence comes from Rhamnusium bicolor, assembly GCA_029963845.1. NCBI lineage: Eukaryota > Metazoa > Arthropoda > Insecta > Coleoptera > Cerambycidae > Rhamnusium > Rhamnusium bicolor. Next base: position 320,883 of record JANEYF010000845.1, read on the forward strand.
ACAGTAGAATACAAAACAAAACTAAAATATTAAATAGAAAAAAAATAAATAAAAAAGGACATTACTTTGTTTTTGTGAAAGTACAAAAATATTATCTATTTAAGATTCTAAATGAGCAGTAGAATTTAAAACAAAACTAAAATTTTAAACAAAAAAAAGACATTAGGTACTTTATTTTTGTACAAAAATATTACCTATCTATTTGACGATTTATTTAAAATTTCTAAATTATAGAAAATACATAATAAATTATATTTTTTTCTTTTGTAGTTATTTATGAAAAAAATTTTCAGGTAGGTACAACTACTTTAATATTTTGGAGTGATTACAATGATAACATGCATTATTATTTATGTTTGTATGTTAATAACAATTTTCCAGATCGAATTACCTATATCACTTCTGTATAATGTTACTTTATTAACACAGTTATATTAATTAAAATTTTAAAATAAATACCTAAAAGACACAAGTAATTAGACAATACTGTTGTTATGATTGAAACGTTTCAATCAGTTGAGAAATACTATTTTGTGCAGTATACTTTGCTGGTAAGTGGCTCCCTCTACTACATTATGTACGCATTACCATGAGATTCTGTTGGAATAACATCTGCTAGATGTCTCAGGCGTCGTGATAATTGAGGGTGCTATTAACTGGGCGGGTTTTACGGATGCATGGCCGCCCTGACAGAGGAGGGCAGCGAAAGAAAATAAAACAAAAAACGCAAATTATAGTGTGATATTATGTATGCGCGGTGGGGTTGTAAAAGGCAGGGGAATCGGCAGCAAGTGGCGCTCGAATTAAGTTAGTTTCAATCAAAACACATGAATGTATGCAAGTTTCAATTGTTTCTGTACATAAATTGTCGCCTTTCAATTATCCACCGTTGATAATACAACCGATGGCGCATTGTGCGCGAGTGTTGTGCTAAAACAATTTTTTGACACTGTGTAGTGTAGTTTATTCCGCCTAAACGGCTCCGCGGGTCCGCTGTCAAACTGGAGGACCGTACGGATAGGGAAAAGGGGCGAGGATCCCCCGAAATGCTAGCTGTAAGTCCTCATAAAACTTCTTATAAAACTGGTTTGCTGCGTTTATACTGATTCTTCAAAACGTTCACATAAGAAAGAGCGTTTACGCCTACTAACATAAAAAGTGAAAAAAATCTGTTTTTAATTTCGAATTCTAAAAAAAAGTAATATGCTGGGACCAAATAATGATGGTTATGGTACATAACTGAAGAAGTAAATTAATCCTCAAAGAGTTATAGTTCCTTGAAATGTGGCTATTAGTTGTGTTGACCGTAAAGAAATAAAAAGTAATTAATTATATCTGACGTGACTGAAGCGCCACTCTTTCTATATTTGCTGTCTAATGGTTACATATACCTTTTACAGACTTAACAAAACCTTCAGCGAATACCAGGTGTCCATCTTTTCTATTGTGTGTTTGTCATTTTAATATATTATTCATCAGTCTTACAATTATTTAAAATGTATAAAACAACTGAAAGTATTTGAAAAACAATGAAATAATAAATAATTTACATAAATTGAAGCATTCTGATGGCGAGTTCAGTAGAAGGTGTCGACCACCCACTTAGGCCCAGTTTTTCAATGCCCAGTTAGCAAAATTATCCATCGGTTAGTGTGAAATGTGTAAGTAAATTCTATTGGCCGAGAAATCACTAACTGACAGATAATTTAGCTACCCGAGCATTGAAAAACCAGGTCTTAATTACCAAAATGTACATGAAGTACAGTAGAACAATTTCTACTTCTTATAAGAAATAAAAAACAACAATCGTAAACTAAAATTTATTGGCGGCGGATAAACAACTGAATTGCGACATTCCTACAAAAATGACAGATGTCATCGACCATCGTTTTCTAAAGAGCTTGATGCAATACAAATATCGGTTTGTTCAGTTACACCTCCAAACTAACCTAACCGAACTAACACATAAAAAATTGTGAATCTTTCTAATACCACTAGAAGATATAAACAAAAATAAAAGTAAATTAATGATAAATAAAATAAAAATTATTAGTTTACATCTTTTTGAAAAACAACGTAGGAACGAAGAAAAATAAAAGAAAAAGTATTTGAACTAATAGAATCTATTAGTTTAGTTACTTTTTCTTTTGCGGCGGAACTAAAGGTGTGCACAGATGGGCCGGGTCCCACCCAATAAATCTATTACCCACCTTAGTGTTTATCTGTTAGTCAAGAAAATGCATATACAGTTTTGCCGCCCATATTGACCAAGACAATTTTTTCCCACCCCTTGTAATTGAAGAAAGGGGGCACTCCATTTTTTTTGATTTCTAGGCATAACCCTAAATGAAAAAAATTTGCAAAGCGATAGGCGCATCTCGGAAGCAGCAGATCGTCCAGAGGCAGCTGATGAATTATAGGTTATGCCATCGGACATTTAATTCATATTCATTATCACATATGTTTATTGACCCAACAGTAATACTTGTGGACCACCTAAAAGCTTACCTTTAAATTAGAGCTAGTTCCGCCACTGTTATAGATACACCTAGATATCCACGTAATAACTAATAGCATAAAAATTACAATAAAAAAAGAATTATTCGATTTAACCATACAAGTGAAGTTTTACTACCTTCCTGAATTATATGTTTTATTTAATATAATATTTACAGCTTTTATTTTTTTATTAATAATATATGGATGAGTTCAAAAGCAATTAGGACAAAACTTTTTATTAATTCTTTAACATATAATTTATTTAAAGGTCAACGTTTCTGTAGTTGATTACTATCATCTTCAGGGCTATAAGAACTAATATAACATAATAATATACAATATATTTAAATTCACATAGAGAAAAAATGTTGGTATGATAAACAAACAGATAATAAATTGGCTAATTAAAATTAATCAAACAGAAAAAACAGAAACAGCCAGAAAAGGGCTTATCCAAAATTGCTATGAAGTTATTAAGTATATTAAACATCATTCCTATTTTATCTTAATTGAAGATTAAAAAAACAGATATATGTAAGAAAACGTACTATGAATACTTAAATGTTTGAGATTTAATAATAAAATTTAAAAATTGTTGACTTACTTGTATAGATAAAATAATAACGAATGGTCTACTACTACAAAAAAAAGAATAACATTCAGCTGCACGTAACATGTATTTTCCACACACTGAATTGTTAAGTGACAAATGGCAAGTATCTTATCAACATTAATCGTTAATGGAGAGAGGAGAGTCCTCTGGTTTCTACATTTATACTTAAATACTCTAAATATACTGAATGAAAAAAAAAATGATATACAAGGGCAAACACTAAAATAAAACATTTAATAGTGTGGGTTTTTAACTAAAAGGTGGTAGAATATTAATAATTATTATAATTAGATAAGATAAAATAGGAATGATTTTTAATATAACAGACTGAAAGACTTCATAACAATTTTGGGTAAGCTCTTTTCTGTTTGTTTTTGTTTTTGTTTTCCTTTTTTTTTAATAATTAAGTTTAAAAACAACCTTAGACATTTTTTTTATCTGTTCTCTTTAGTTTATTATATAATTTTTTCTTTTTGTGAATTTAAGCACATTGTATACTATTATGTTATGTTGGTTCTTACAGTCCTGAAAAAGGTAGTACTCAGCTATCGAAACGTTAGCCTTTAAATTAAATGTTAGTTCATTAATAAAAAATGTCCTAATTGCTTGTGAATTCATCCATCGATACCAGTTAGTGTATGTGATTCAAAATATTCTGATTATTAAGAATGTACATCATTTGATAAGGTCTTATTTCATCGGGTGTTAAGTTATAGGTAGGTATAACTTGTATAAATTAAACGTAAACAATTTTTAAAAATATCATTATTAAAAACTTAGTACCTGCCTATCTGGAAGAAACTTTTTTATTTTATTACAAGCAGCTTATCGATATACCATATTAGTAAGATTTGCCCTCGGATTTGCTATTAAAATGCAGATAAATATTTTTTTATTAATTTATTTAACGTCGGCCTATTTCCGCTACCAGGGCTAATCACCAACGCCAGAAGACGACCTACTCTCAATCTGGACATTTTGTCGAACCTCTTATCTATCGAATAGTAATGATTTCTTTACAAGGACCGACTGCCTTACATCCCTTCCGAAGGATCACCTACACATTCCTCACCTAAAATTGCATAGCTTCTGCGTATACGCTGATATACAAACCGCTAAAAGACGGGACAAGGTCGCCGAGTTTCTCTTGAGTTACCATCAAATTACTGACTGTGACTACCGATGCTTAACTTATCGTATAAAATCAGAGTATGTTAAAGCAGATCTACGCTTGCCCCAGAGACAAATATCCCAACTTTGAAAAACTTTTCCAGCATCCTTTCTAAATAACATTCAATTTAGTGTATTGAATAATTCTCCTCCATTTCACTTACTATCACATTTGCCACCTTTGTACCACAATCATGAGTTGCTTCATCCACACAAAAAAAATGTATTACATTTAACTCAGTAAATATTTTTTCTTCACTGTTACAAGTCAGAGCAAAATAATTTTTTCCCAACGTTAATTCTGTTGGCACTTCAATGTTTTTGTATTGAGCATTTACATATGTTTGCAGAAACTGTCTAAAAAGACGGCTGTCTAGTTTTATCCAGAGCAACGGCGATTCGTGGGTCAAGAGATAGGGAGGTCAATTAGAAAAGTTTACTGTATTACCTACCTTTTAAAGTGATTTAAATTCCAAGTCGATCCTCCGGTCTTTTTGAGATGCAAAGTGGTCAATTACTTTTTCATTAAAGTCTTTTATCTTCTTTATTAATGACCTTGTAAGCATAGCTAAAGAAGATAACCTTTCCTGACCCATGGTATTTTTTAAAAATGTCTTTATTCTTTTTAAGGTGGAAAAACAACGTTCACTTTCGACGGTAGTCATAGGGAGAGTACACAAGATTTTTAACAGTTTGACACTTTCAGAAAAAGTATTGCACAAATTATTGTTAATAAAACGCTGTAACAAAGCAACTGCACCTTCACTATTGGAAAAATCTTCTCGGCTATATAATACTTCTAATTCAGTTTTAAGTGTCAAATGATTTATGACTGGATACTCCGTTTTAAATAATTTAAAGTTATCTTGAGGAAAGCTTTTTTTATAATCTTTAAATCGATCTGCATGAAATAACTGAGACACTGCTAAATGATTACTGAAGCCAAACCTGTTTTTGATCTCAGATGTAATTATATCACAAACTTCTAATGAAATTCTCCTTTTTGATTCTTCCGTTTTACATCTCTGGGCAGATTGCATGGATGTCTCCTCCAAATAGTTATTCAAAATTTTATTTCTGATGTCTTCAATTTTTCTAGTAAAAACGCCAATACACTTATTTACTGTTATGACATCGATATTACATTTTTGTAATTGATTGAACAATATATCACAATGAGGCATACCTAAATGAAAAAAATTTAACCAGTAAAGAAAATGTTCATTTTGTACCTAAGTAGTTTTTTAAACCAATAGCTTGGTTTAGAGTGTTGTTTTCTGATTCATTACAATGATTTTTTCTAAACAATCTAATAATTCTGTTCGATAGGTATAAACAGTCTCTATGCACTTTGTATTAAAATTCCATCGTGTTGGAGCAGCTTTAGGTAATATCACCTTAACAACATTATCTAACACGGCTGTTCTTTTTTTGCGATTTTCCAAAGAATGAAGAAAAGCTATGTAAATTAGCAAAAAAAATTTTATGCTTTTATCCTGACTTGATGCTTTTTGTAAAATTAAATTTAGTTGATGAGCGTAACAATGAATGAAATTTGCTGAAGGATAACTTTTTTTAATTAAACATACCTATTAAGTTCTTTTTTCTTATCAAGAGATGTTTGCTTTATCGTCATATTGGGTTTTGGACGGCCACCACCTTTGAATTTCACTCGGTCTTCATAACCCAACTTATGTCCATCTTTCAGTTTTAATATATTTTGTACAACACTCATATTTAATAGTGAACACCAAAAACACTGTTTTACTTAATTTCACGACAAGTAGAGATTTACTAATAAAATGTTCACAAATAAAAACATTAAAAACAACGCGATAGAATTTATCGACCAACGCGTACCTAGTCAACATTAAGACTGCTGTCTAGCGACTGCTGTACTAAATTTCGTGCGTTACCGTGTCAGGATCGTCAGGGTCATTGTCCCCGCCAGTGTTTTCTGTCTCTTTTGCTTTCTGACGATTAGCGCATAAGTCTGTTTCACTATAATTCGTTATAAATTCGGTCCATAGCTAGCTTTGAGGACACGTTGTGAATTGACCCAAGATTTTTAAGTTCTATAAATGAATAATGTAGGTAATGATCTAGATATTGGAATAGTATTGTGCCTAGAATGAACTAGAAACTTTAATATATATATATATATATATATATATATATATATATATATATATATATATATATATATATATATATATATATATATATATATATATAATATATATATAATATATATATATATATATATATATATATATATATATATATATATATATATATATATATATATATATATATATATATATATATATATATATATATATATATATATAATATATTTTTAAACTTCAGAAAATGAATAGCTCTATTTTTTTATTTGTATGTGGGAGGTCATTGACCAAATGCCCCTATAGAAGAACCGCCAGTGATCCAGAGTATCGTCACGAATTAATTTCGTTGCCTGTCATTATCATTACCATGTATGCAAATATTTTATGATTTTTAGATAAAATATGATTCCTAGCGACCCACTTGCATTCTCTCAAAAGTGTTTTTTCACAGCTTCTGAAGAAAAATTCTACGGTGGTAAACTGTAATTCCGGAAAATCTTTAATCCACGAGAGCCCTGCATATTTCCAAGGAATGGGTCACGACATTTTTAACTATTAACGATACACTTTCGCTTCTATCAAAAGCGTAGAGAATACTGACACTATAGTGTGTTCAGTTTAAATAAATCACGTGACATCGCAAACGTGAGGTGCAGGTAAAATACCTCGACTTTTTTTATTAAAGTTCTTTTGTTAGTAGGTGTCTTGAAAATATGATGAATTCATTATGTGAAGCGAAAAATTATTAGAATTTATGCAAGTAAATTACTTTCGCACTTATACAATAATAATAATAATAATTTACAAATAAATACTAGCAAGTAACAAAATATCAAGTTTTTAAAATAAATTCGTTTTATTTTATACACTGAAAAAAAGTCCGTCTCTGGAATGACGACCTGAGGTTCGAGGTCCAAAATCTATTTATTTCAATAACACAGCAGACTCGCCGAATTGGATGGTGTGTGGTGAAGATCACTGTCATTGACATTGTAAATAGATCAAATGTTTGTCTATTTCTGACAACTTTTCTATGACGCTGTGTGGGTGGACGCGCGCCGTCCTAAGATTGATAAAATTTAACAAATAAACGAAATATTCTTCTTCTATCACATTTTCCTTTATTTATTAACATACCTGTTGTGCTAGGTGTTTATAATATGAAATAGGAAACGGCATGCTCTGCTCACTGCGCCCTGACCCCTTTTAAAGATCTCGATTAGCCACGACGTTGTCTACGAGAACAATATTTTAAGCGAAACTACAGTGAAGAACATTAACTTAATATTCGTGAGCAATCGTGTTGTTTTGCAACAGGGGGAAAATCACAGCTGATGCCACGACTTTTGCCCAAGTAAGAATAGTTAAGTTATGGTCTTAAAAAAGTCCCGGTCTAGACACCGACGATAGTATTTTTTTTAATAAATTCCGTTAATTACAGTTTCTGCTTTAGGGTGAAGGTTGTATCTTTAAAAACCTTGCAACAGATTATAGATTCTGTGACCTTAGACCTTATTGTAAGCACTATTTAATACCGTCTTCCCAAATTTGTCCTTAAATTTATTTTAATAATTAGAAAACCAAACTTTTCAAAGTCATAGGCGTTATCCCTGACATATCTTTTCCCATAAGGTAAAATAATCCCATAGTTTTCCTCAGTCCTAAGGTCAAAATTGATGGCTACACTTCCACAGTTAATGAAGAAATAAAGAAAATATTTTGAGAATAAATATACTAAATGTGTATACCATACACATGATCTATGTTCTTATAAGTTATCAAATATTAACTTCCCTTTGAAATATTTCCTGTTTTTTTTTATTATCGCAAAAAAACTCGAATATTTGTATGAAGATAGTAAACACTTTCATCTTCCCATCTATTTGAAAATATCATTGCGTCTGAATCGTGCATACTGCCAGCCGTGTTACGTCCATTCTATCTCCCTGCTGAAACGCATGAATGTGCAGTAGGCCGCACAGCAGGGCTCCGGCGCTACCGCGGCATTCGTCTATTGTCAATTAGAACTGGCGCACTCGATCATGTTTATTGGATTAATGAGAGATGCCGTTGTATCCTAGTGTCGACCACACTCATCTGCATTAGATGTGACCGCCACTCGGTGATTTGTTGATAGCTTGATTTCGATGGAGTGGATTATTTGATTGATTATTCGTAGAGGATAATTTATTGTCAATGAAATACCAAATAATAATATGTGGTGGCATGATTTGGAGATTTATGGCGTTACTTTTTAGGAGGCTTGACAGTAGCTAACAAGTGAAAAATGTTTTCCAACCGTCATATGTCGATAATGTACCAGGTCTACAAAAGGATATGAGCAATTTTCAATTTTAGCAGATTCTTTCCCGGAATTACTTAAATTCAGCTTATAAAAATTAATTTACAGGGATCAAGATAACGATTTTGTCGCGGACAAAGACTGAAAGATCAGATGAAACATGCAGATGCCGGAACGGGATTTGTATATCTGTGGAGAATGGATTTAAATATTTATGATTTATAATAATATATCACGAATTATAAGAAAATACTAACAAGTTTTCCTTATTAGATAGATGTTGGGCCCATTTTCATACTAGAACAAAAAAAAATCTAAGTGAAATGTACTACAATTTTATGGAAAGAATTGAACAAAACATCTGATTTTTTGAAGATAATCTTCAATCGATAAAATTATAGATTTTAAAGCGTAGGGATACATTAGCAAACCACAAAATAAACATGATACACTTTCAGCTCTGGAGTATCAGTGATCCTTCTTTTTTTGAATAGTTTTAATACTGAGACGGAAATACTAAAACAGTACATGAACTTAGATACAAAGAATATGTAAAACTTATCTTAAGGTATTTGGATAAGTTGATTTCAATATTGATGAGGAATGTTCCTAATAGGATGGGATACGGGACCATACAGTATATGCCATGGCTTCGAGTTCACTTCAATCACCGGGTGATCTCCCTGAAGTGTGCATTTTTCTAGGCGCTCAATTTATATTATTTGATCTCGGGATAATTATTGTACACTTTTGATTTTAGGTACTCCCAAGGAAATTAGTTGGGTGCCGATAAATCGGGGGAATGAGCAGTGCAAAATTGGTGCTCTCTTTGTGAAATTAACTGATCAGGAAACATTTGCCTCAGAGCATTCATGCTTTGATTGACATCCTGTTGAAACCATAAAACATCAACTGGTAAAGCTAATAGGTTAATGGCATTCATGACAAAGGTTTCAATCATTTCGGTATATCGTTCTGCATTGATATTAAACATATCTCTGTTACCATCTTCAAAAAAATATAGTCCAATCATTCCTGTTGAACAAATTCCGTACCAAACAGTAACTAGTAAGGAATGCTGATTGCTGTCAATCATTTGAGGATTATTTGGTGCTCGATATCGTTCAGTTTGTTTATTTCTTGTACTATAAAAAAATGCGATCTCACTCATGACTAAATTGTTGATAAAATTTGGTTTCTTATTCAAAATCCAGTTGCAAAACTCCACTCGTGGACGATAATCATTCTCATAAAATTTAGATACAATTTTTCACTTGTATGCTTGAAACTGCAGATATTATTTTAAAATATTATGGCCACTAGTGTGAGAAAATCCCACTTGTTGAGATAACCGTCGTATAGATCGACTGTTATTATTATGAATAGTGTTTCTTACTCTAAGAACGTTTTTTTCTATTGTAATATGTTTTCTTCTAACTCGTGGTTTTATGTTTTCTAAATTTCTTATAGCACGATATTTTCGCATCTACCGGTGAATTGTTTTACCACTAAACGTCGATTAAATTTTGTACGGAACTGTCTCCGACTTTGTGTAATTAACCCATATTATATAAAAATTACCTTGTAGAAAGAAATTGATTAGGGTCGGTGAGTGACATGGCGTAACTTACAAAGACTTATCTCTTATATCCACTAACAGTTGTTTGGGGTTGTTAGCGTGCACTTACATTATTAATAAACCTTCTGTGGTATTCTCTGTTAAACCTCTATGCCGGATTTTTACTTAAAACATCTTTAAATTTCTTGGCAACAAGAACAGTAGGATCATCTGTTAACGTCTGTAATGTCATATTTACGTTGTTCACTATTTCAAAATATTCCTCCACATTAAAAAACAAAAATAAATAAAGTGTATAAATACGCACCAAACGCACAGTAAAACTAATAAAACTACCTATAACTTAGCACGCCGTAATGGCACAGAAGAAAACCACAGAAAATCTTATACTTTTTGACAAAACGTGCTTTTCCCTCGATTGCCACTACAACACTGACTACTTTGGAAGAAAATAGTCGCACTTAGAGGCCACCGATTACTGTGCGTTGCGACAAGCCTTTATTCTACTGTACTGTTGATATGCATAGTATTTGGCGCATGTCGTACGTCCGTCCTCTATCTCCGCTCGCTAGGCTGCAATTTTGGTAATCTAGAGTTCTGCAAAGCTGTGCATTCTCCTACCGCAGGGTGATGAATTCGTGACGTTATAGATCCTTTAAGAGCACTCTGAAAATCTGTAGTAGCTAACAAACTTAATGTATGATTTGCGCAACATAAATAGTGAGACGGTGCAATAAGATTCGTATTAGAAGTATTTCTTCACTTCCAGACACACACTCATATATTGCCTCAAAAACTATAATAACTTCATCTTCTTCAGACGAAGACTCATTATCAGAAGATAGATTGTCAGAAAATAGACTAAAATCTGTAACAAATAATATCTTGAATTTCGATTCCAGATAATGAAAATATCAAACTAATATACTAGAATTTCAACAAAAAGTATACCTCAGAAATTTGATGCTTTTAATCCAAACTCCTTAAATGCTGTTACAATGTTGGAGCCAGTGTCTGCAATTGTCGACACCAACTAATTGTTCATGTTTCAAGTTATATTCATATCTAATAATAATTCTGCCATTTTATTATGAGAATGTGTATATTGAGACCTCCTATAATAGCTAAATTTTCAAGAGAATTGTATTTTGTATTTTGAAAATACAAAATACCCCAAAGGAGTATTTAAAATACAAAATACAAATGTATTTCAAATACTGTGTTTTAAATACATCTATCTGAAATTCTGTCCAGACCTGCAGTTGCTTGTATCTGTACGTGGTATATTTAAGATTTTGTTAGTTCCGAAGCTGAATATACCATTCGTACATATTTACTATTTTAAAATTAACAGTATAACAGGTGTTATTCGTGTCCATCTAAAAATGTTTGTGTCCACATTATTCAGCGTAAATATATACCGTAAATATATACAAGAAGTAACTATCCATGCATATATGCATATTATCTATCTCAAACTTGTATTTTTCGACAACACCTATCCGATTATTCAGCTGGAAATGCTAAGTTATAAATAGGGCTGTCAAAAATGTTCCGTGGGACAGTGGCGTACGCTAAATTAACTAATACGAGAAACAATAAACTGTTACAATTTATAACAATATATGTAAAACTTACCCTCTTAACTAGCTTGATGAACTAGCTTGCTTATCACAAGCTGGAGAAGATGTGTAGCCATTTTGCAGCATCAAGTATGTTTCTATGATTGTCTCCATGAGCGATGTTCTCTTTGGTGAAAGTATATTCTTATAAAACAACCGTTCAACATCTACTGATGTAATACACGCATACGTAAAATAGTCTTTGAAAGCACTTAGCGGATATGGGGCTGCACCATCACATATTTGTCTTAATTTTGTAAAACCGGTGTCTTTATTTAACACACTTGCGAACTTTTCTTTAACGCGCTCGTGTGTTGCGTCACCTATATCGTGTAGCAGTAGATTTACTTCGTCCACTATTTGCAGTGACTCCGCACTGTTTTCTAATTTTTTTATGCTTTCATGTAATGGTTTATAGTTCTTCGCAATATTTTTTAAAGCTGTTTCAACGGAAATATCTTCGAATTTTGTCAGGCTTTTCTTAATAGCTGCAGCCTCATCTGGATTGAATTGTAGTATCACAGCTTTGATTTGTTGGAAATATTCAGCATAATAAAAAGCTGCCTGCAACCATGTTTCCCAATGTGTAAGAATCGGCTGTGGTGGTTCAGGAATACCGGGACACTTGATATGAAATGCACGGAGACGTTTAGGAGATTTAGGAAACACTTATTTTGTACTTGCTATTAATGCATCCACCTGTGGAAAACCTTTTCGAATAGTTTCTGTCACAAGATGTAAAGTATGCACTTTACACGTAACTTGTATAAACGTACAACCTTGTTCTTGCAAAAAACGGCCTACCGAACGCATTGTCACGGCGCCATCAGTCACAAACATCAACACTTGACTTTTTGACAGTTCAAATTTTTCTAACGTCTCCAGCACCACCCTGGTAATTGTTTCGCTAGTATACTGACTTAGTCTTTTGCTAGCTAGAAAGTGGAACTGTCGGTTTGAGAGGATCTAGTACTCGTACTATAACATTTTAAATAGAATTTTTTTTACAATCTGTTGTCTCATCAAGAGATAACCACAGCCGTGTATATTTTAATTCACATTTCACCTTATTTACGATGTCTATGTGTACAGTTGGTAGATAGTTACATAACGTTGTGCGACTTGGTAACTTCACCTGGGCATTGTATTTATTCCAGAACTCTCGAAATGGTTGTTTATCGAGTATGTGCAGCGGAATATCACAGGCAATTAGCATTAATAGTAAATCAAACATAAACTGTGTTGTCGAAGGCACGCCATTTTTTTTATTTTTATGGTGTACACTATTTACGTGAAGTCCACAATCACGCTTATCCCAGCACATTAAATCTTTCTCACACACTTTATAAATTATTTTAGCACCATCATAGAATAAATCCTGCAATTCACCTATGAATTTATTCACTTTGTTAGCAAATGGCCATTTTCTACCCCTGCGTACGGCTGCCATGCTTTAAATTAGTATCAACAATACAGTACAACAAATAAAATAAAAACACAAAAACAATATGCAATACGCCCAAGTGACTTAACGAGTACACAACTCGAAAGCTAATAATAGACTGGACTGGAGAAAGAGTTTCACGGTCAAGGTGAATGCCGGCGACAGTAAGTACATCTGTACCCTACGACCATGATACACAGAAACGATTTGCAGCTTTAGTTATAAAATTTCATTTGATTTGCTACAGTATCTATTAAAAAACTTATTCAGTGATTTAAGTGGTACAGTACAGTCACACATTTTATGAGGTAACATCAAACTTTCCAATTTATTTTACATTTTGCTCAGTTGCGTCAAAAGACATTACCTAATATAAAAACAAGATTATCTGAAATGAAATCTACACGATAAATATTTGGAATTCGTCACATAAAACACCATTTTGAAGTTCATATACATATTTTTATTGGCCATAATAACAACATTTCCTATTTTATATTACAATAATTAAGGTGATTATGTCCCATGTTATAAGCTGAAGCCCAATAAATTTATCCACCACACAGAACACGTTTTCTAATCAACTAAGTTCAAGGTGGAGTTAATTATCGATAATAATCAAAAAGATGATCGATAAAAATACATAGTACGTGATCACGGACCTCAATACGTAACGTGAGGAAGGTAGAAGGAAGATACGTTCAACTATGGTACCAGGATGGGTTACCAAGTTTTATATACCGTCTCTTATTTTTAAACAAGCCTTTGCAAAGCTGTCTTGATCCTTATTTAGATAGAATTATCCAGTACAGCGTATAAACTAATTGGTGGATTTTTTATTTGCCTTAATTTTAATTTCGATGTAATAAAGATAGTTCCTATCTCAGATAAATCAAAATAGATATCGGAGAATGAGGTATTAATAAAACTTGTTAAATCTACTAAAGACTGGGTATAATTATAAATATATTCTGTTTAAGCTTATCTTCAGGCAATTAAGAATTTATCAATTTTTATTACATTTTGTTAATATTAAATTACCATCAATTCTTTGCCTTAATAATAATAATAATAATGTGGAAACCATTTATAGGACTCCGTGGTCTAGAGGTAACATACTTGCCTCGAAACCTCGGGGTCCCGGGTTCGATTCCCGGTCGAGAACTGGGATTTTTTTCGGAAAGAGACATGAATCTCAGTATACTCGGGTACTGGATGTATGTCCGCTGTCTTTTAATGTGACCCTCTCCCGCACAAAGTCATTTCAAACCTTCAGAGATAAAGGGGGTTGTAATTACATGTGGTGTTATTATTATTATTATTATTTATTAATAATAGGCATAATGTTGTTGATGTAGCGACACGCTATAGCAGCACCAACGCAATTATGAACGCAGTTCACCACAAATTAGGCAGTCTGTTCTTAGGCTTAGTGTGTACTTATGTCACATGTGTAGTAACAATGTCTAATGTTCAGCGATTGCGTTATATGCAGAGTCTGAATTTTTATTTAATTTTTTAGAGCCGGTACTTATGAAACAAATACAGATATTAATAAACACGCCACATATGCAACCAGTTCAACCGGGATAGACGTAGAGAGTTGTGCTACTGTGTGGGAATGAAAGACTTTCCTGCATGCAATTATATGAAGCATGGCAGTTTGTCAGCTGTGATGTTGGTGTCCCTAGTAGTAGTTTAGTAATCGTAGCAATCTGAAACTATACGGGTGCATGCGTGATAGTCTTTGTCGTATAAAACGATCTAAGCAATGGCGCCGTCATTACCGTTTGTACACAGGCTACAAAAATTATTTTAAACTACAATAAGAGCAACAGAGATTTCTAAAAAAAAAAAATAATAATAATAGAATAATTAATGCATATTCGAAATAGAAATAGAAATAATTTATTGGTGTTAATAACATAAAGTTTTACACAAGTCAATAAAATGGTGATAGTATATAATGTTATATGGTGCATTAGACAAAATAATAAAGTTAAAGTAAGTAAATAAATAAGTTACACACGTAGGTATATAAACAAACAAACAAACAAACAAACAAACAAATTAAACAAACATATTAACAAAGGTGTAGATTAAGAATGTATTGTACAAATTGATCTAGAAATTAATTTCATTAGAAAAATCAGTCCTCAAAAATTCCTTGAAATTATAAAAACACCGTTTATTAACAAAGTTTTAATATGATAACTATATGGTAGCACAGTGATTTCATTTGGAAGTTTATAAAGAAAAAACAGAGACCAAAGTAATTATCCCCATTTCTGCAATTTTCCAATCGTAAAAATTTTAAAGATATCTTTTTTATTAGACGTTGTCTCATGACCATGCACATTCCCATGGACAATGTAGCTATTTATGTTTTGATTTACATTTAATAGACACGTGTATATGTAAAAAGAAGGAACTGTTATTATCCCGTGTTCAGGAAATTTGTATTTTATATCGCCTCTGTATCCTAGACCTGACATGATTCTAACTACACGTCTTTGTAACCTAAATATTCTATCAAGGTGCCTTGAACGCCCTCATGTTAGGATTGCATATGAAAAAGTACTTTGAAACAATGCTATTTTAATAACATTTAGGGACGCTTCCCCGACCAAGTTGTTATTCATATAAACACACATATAATTTTTTTGAAACATAATCAACGTGCTGATCCCAGCACAGTTTGGGGTCCACAACTACTCCAAAAAATTTTGTATTTACAGGATTTTGATTATTTTCAATATCGCGTGTTTCTTATTTTGCCGTCATTTAAATATAATTCATTGACTTGAAACCAATCGGAAGTCGTCGACTGTGTTTGCAGCATAAAATTCTCTAAATCAACTAGGTTGTTATGAATATTTACTTTAGTTGCATCATCTGCATATAATACGAAGTTGACATTTAAAACAAATTGAGGTTATTGACAATAATTAAGAATAATAGGGGTCCAAGAACAGATCCCTGAGACACTCCATACTTTATGTCAACCAGTGATAAGGTTACACCGTTATCAACTATCAATGGATCTTCATTCTCTAAATATATTTCTATTAATTTTAATGCTTTGGCCTTTATGCCATATTTTCTCAAGTAGTATATTATGCCAAACACAGTCAAACGCCCAAACGCCTTCGAAGGATCAAACAAAATGCAACCAGTGTATTCTTTATTTTCATATGCATCTATGATAAACTGTGATTTATTGCATCTGTTGTGGATTTCTTTGCTCTGAAACCAAACTGCCCTGCGAAAAAGAGGTCATTAGTTTCAAAATAGAGTATCACCCACTTATGTAATAATATTTCAAAAATCTTGCCTAGAATGGGTATTACTGATATTGGGCAGTAGTTAGATATGTCATTTTTGTCACCTTTAAATATTAGGACAATATTAGGATGTTTTTAGGCAGTCAGGAAAAACTCCTACCTATGTACACAGGTTAAATAATTTGGTGAGAGGGACAATGAGTATATCCATAACATAATTTATGATTTTAATGTTTATTTTATATTTTTATATTTATATTATACAAGTATCCTTTCAAACATAACATGTATTGGAAGTATTTGATTTGTTATCTAAGGTGTTTCAATAAGAGCGCAAGAGGTGAATTGTGCGCCAGTTTGGTTGTCATGATGTCACAAGATTATGACATACCAGGTCGATAGCAGGCAGATATGAGTTAGTAAATATGGAGCATTATACGATAGGACAACGCGTTCTAATTGTTAAACATTAATATCAAAATGGTGAAAGTTTGATTGCCACGATTCGTAAAGTGCAATGCATCCAAATCGTGTCATTGTTTGGTGTGCATTGTGGTCTGGAGGAATCATTGGGCCGTTTTTCTTCGAAGACGAGGCAAGTAATGCAGTAACGGTGAATGGCGAATGTTATCGTGCTATGATAACCCAGTTTTTTGTGCCTCAATTGGAACATATTGCTCTCGACGACATGTGGTTTCAGCAGGACGGTGCCACTTGTCATACAACCCATGAAACATTGACAGTCTTGCACGAGTATTTTCCTGGCCGTGTCATCTGTCGGTTTGATGACCAGAATTGGCCGCTACGCTTTTGCTGTTTAACACCTTTGGACGTTTGACTGTGGAGTTATCTGAAGTCACAGGTTTATGCCAAGAATTCCGCGACCACAGAAGCATTGGAAGGCCGAAATTAGACGCTATACCAACGAAATACCGTCACACCGTTATTCAAAATTTCGCCAAAAGAGTACGCATGTGCCACCAAAGCCGTGGCAGTCATTTATCAGACGTGTTGTTCTATAGATAACTCCCAAATGTCTACATTATAAATCAATAAATAATTCAATACTTTGTTACAGAAAACCATGTTTTATTGAACCTTGAAATATTACGCTTTTATTGAAACAGCCTTTACTAGCGCATTCAGATAAAAATGACAGTATAAAATATAAAAAGTTATAGGTATTTATAATTGTTATTATGTTAGGTTTGAAAGGATGCTTATGTAAAATTCCACAATTGTTTTATTACTTTTTTCTAGAAATGCATAAATACGAAACAAATATAATGTCATATTTTTTAAAACAACACACATGTGTGTTATGTTCTGTGCATGTAGTTTTCCTTTACCTAGTCGCCATTGTGTTCAATACTTCTAGTATTTATTTGTTATTATTTTATTTCTTGTAAAATTATATAGGTATCTGTCCTACTCTGTAATTGGAATTTGTTCTGTTGGGTAATGTATTTCTAAATAAATAAATAAATATATTGTGGAAAACATGTCTACCAAGTGTATATAAAAATTTTTTGGATTATAGACAATGTACGAATGAAATTTTTGTTGGTGACAGTAGATGAAATAACTAACTTTCTGTGTAATAATGTTATACTAAGAATTTTGAGTGTTCAAAAGACTTTCTCTCTATCAGACAGCAAAAGTCGGGCTATAAACAATAAACTAAAACATATTTCACACAAGAACTTGAGATACAAAATAATGTGCGTAAAACTCGAGAAAATTATCTGCACGGTTTGTCAATGCCTGCCCATGTGAACTATTTAAAACCTGCACCATTAACCTCGGTAGATGTGGAACGCTCATTTTCCTTGTACAAACATATGTGCAGACCAAATCGCTCAGCTTTAACAGCCATGAATGCACACCAAACGTTAGTTGTGACGTGCTAATGTGACGGTGGACTTCAGTCATTCTGAATACATTGTATCAAGCAGTATGTATTTTATTATTCATTTTATACATTTGCTTTCATTTGTATGTCCTTCTGTCAACCATATGAGAGAGTAGTAGCTACCGGTCCTGGGTTCTGGCATAGTATCCTGACTTTGGTTATATGCAACCTTATATTTATGTTCAGTGCCTGTAATATTTCATTATGGGTGGATGATGAGAAAGCTAGTAATTTTGCGTTTATGGCCCCAATAAACGTTTGCAACTATTTCACATTGATGTCTGATGTGTGTGAATATGATTAAAATTTTGTGGACGCCATGTTTCAAGAATGAAACAACGTACGATATTGTAACTTTTGTTAAGTTCATCTATCTCTAAAAATATGTAAAAAAATTAAGATAGCCAAAGAGGTAACAAATTATCATAATTTTTTTTTTAATTATTTAAATTTCGAGAAAATACCGCGTAGAGGAATATGTATGTTATATACTTAATAAAGGACAAAGTAATACAAAATGCTTCTCTTTTAAGTTGCAAGTTTAATATAATAATGCCGATTCAGTCTAAAAATCAGACTAGATATGGGCATTTAGTTTATTTAACTGATTTTCATCCCCCAGACTCCACCACCAATTGGCTCGTTGCGTTAAGTGTGTGAATGTTTGGATGGTTCCCGGCGGGAAAATATCTGTATTTTTATAACTTACTGATAAATCCTTTGACATGATTTGTTTGTCGTTCTTGCAGACGCTAGTCATAACCATACTATTACACGGGATTTTTAATTAGATAGTATCTTGAATTGTACCTACTCGTAATCACTGAGATATACACACAAAGTAAGCCCTGTGTAATTCGTTACAGAGCGCTTCGCATTTTTACTCGCAGTAGTTATTTAATTAAATCAATAAACTCTGACTGGAAAGTTCAAGGATTGACTAATCAGCTGAATTTTTGAGGAAGAAATATAATTTTTTACTGTTGTCTGTAAAGAAATATTGGTTCTGTCATTTATAATCTAATGGTGGAGATGAAGATTTACTTTATATTTGAGCCTCTAAGAGAACCGAAAAAAATACAAAATAATTTTAGGGTAACTAGTTCTCACGAATAATTAGTCTGAGCGACCACCAACAAACAACCCATAAAAATTGCGTTTCGTTATCTCCACTAAAAGTTGAAAATTGTTACAGGATTCAGAAAATTCTCAAGAATTCATATTTTAGCAGCGTTTAGTGCGAATAGGTATGACATAATTAAATGAGGAAAGGGCATAAAAATATTTTGGAGCATATTGTCGCTCTATAATTTCCATTTATTTTTACTTGTTGAATCAAGCCCCAATATGACGGGCATTATGTTTGACACACCCCGTATTAATATTATACACAATTATACGCAATTTTCTAAATATGGCGCAAAGTATGTTGTTGTTCTACAGATCATTCCATAAATTGAAATCGTTAACTAAATTGACGTACTTTAAAGACGATATCAGCAGCAGCAATTTCCTAAATTTGTAATTTTCTTCTTCACTCTTCATTATACGAATAAAAAAGTTTTTTATTACATAAAATAAGAGGAGACGAAAAAATGGCACCCGGAGGGCACGTGTGATCGCCACCCACGACGACTTATCGACGAGTATCTTAGGAATTTTTTAATGTCGCTATTATTGAGACCAGTACGACTACAACACATTGTCTCAGCCAGACCATGCCTTAAACGTGTTCTTTTGTTTTTATTATACTTTTGTTGTACAGATACATGATACATACCTCAATACGTTCAACATAAATTAACATTTTTTTTATATTGTAATATACGAAACGTAATTTATATTGCACAAGATTATGTTCGTTTAATAAATGCCGAGATGAGGTATTAGAGTGTTAAAGAAATCATCAAAATCGATAATCAAGTTGCCGAGTAGAAAATTCAGGTTATTATTAACTATTATTCAATTAACCATTAAAAGTATGAAACTTGTTTGCCCAATGTACATAAACAATACTGTTTCAACATCATCTTGTAGAGATAGTAAGTGTTCAACCTGGTATTAAATTTTACATAGAAATATACCTGTAAGTGGATTGGTTTCGGTGTAAATAAAAATTACATATTTTGGTAGTAAACATAACTTTCATAGAAGCATAGAAGTGCAAGAAAAAAGTTGCTAAATTTAGACAGTCTAAGAATTATTATGGAAACATTTCATAACATGATACGATTTGGTGGAATCCAATTGGTGGAGTAGTATCTCAGCATGCAGCTAATGATTGTTAATAATGGTCACTCATATAATTCGACAGTCCAATATAAAAAGAGACGTGGTCAGTACACATTGATCCACAGGTACTTTGACTGTTATAAGAACGTATTCTTCGAAGTCCAGTGATTTCAATTTCCAAGATTACCTGCCCAAACGTTGATTTTCTGCGAAACTTAAATATAATTTTCTCAAACAGGTGTGGATTTTCATTGTTCCAATACCTGCAATTACGTTTATGAGCAAACCCGTTTATGAATAATTCGTCACTGAATCAGATATTTTTGAAAAAAATCAAAATCTACCTCAATTCTTTGGCGCATTGAATTCTTCTGTCATAATCGTCTTCACAGAGTTGTTGAAGAATTTTTAATTTTAAAAGGAAAAAACTTATTGTTTTCAGCAACTTGTGCCAGTAGAAATGTTGGTCAAGTTTGGGACTTTTAGAATAAATAAAGTCAGATCTACAGCGAACTGGTCAATTATCTCAATTTATTTTATTTAATTTATTTTTTATTTTATTCATACACTGAACAACGGGCGAATCCATTTACAGGACAGGGAAAAAATACAGTAATAATTACATTGAATGAAATACAGTACAATATAAGAATACAGATTAGTTAAACGACATAAGAATCTTATTTCCACAAATATTACATTGAAAGATATCAATTACATTATACATAGTTTGGTAATTCGAGCACATTTCATGTAAAAGTGAGAAACTCAGTACATCGTTCTAGGTGTTGGCAAATAGAATAAAGAAGTGTTGCATGTAAAAATGGATGGTATGTGAAAATTGATCATACCGTGCATTTCAGGGCAATCAAATTTATTACTAAGAATTTTATATAAAAAAATACTGAATGGTAATTACTTCTAGTACATAAATTATTAACGTGAGCTGAAGTAAACCATCATGAGAGGTTCCAGGATATACTCCATCATATCTATAAGCTAAATACTTTAGGAACTTTCGATGAATATTTTCAAAATTATTAATATGAAAATCATATTCAGAATGCCATATAATAGCAGAATATTCTAATTTTGAGCGTACAAATGCATTAAAGAGGAGAAATAACATGGTATCATCTCTAAACTCTTTTTTGTTTCTGAGAAGGGAACCTAAATTTTTATAAGCAGCACTGATAATAGAAGATATATGTGACCAACAAAAGTTAACTTGCAATCAAATATTACACCAAGATCTTTTAACTAATTAAATCTTTTCACGACTGGATCATTGCGTAGATAACTGTTAATTATTGGGACACTTTTTTTAGTATAAGGTAATATAGCATTTTCCAATGTTCAGTGGTAACTTGTTTTTTTCACACCATAATTCAAATGCATTCAAACCATTTTGCAGGCAGATACAACCATTTATTGTTTTTATGGACCTATATATTTTTAAATCGTCTGCATACAAAAGAACATGCCTTGGAGGTCAGACACGATATCTTTTATAAACACTATGAACAATAAGGGTCCAAGCTTGGAACCTTTGGGGAACACCATGTTTAGCTAATATTTATGTAGACTTATAACCGTGGTATATTCAAATTCAAATTCAAATTACCTTTATTTTACTTTTATATAACATATACCTGTTCATAAGTAAGAAACAAATCATTATAAATACATTTTAATTTTTTTTTTTTTTTTTTTTGTTTCTTTCCATATATTTAGCTTTTCCTACTAACAATTATAAAGAGGAATTTTGCTAAAATTGCAAACGCAATTTGAGTGCAACTATCCCTCTTTAAATACAAGATGGCAGTAAAGAAAATAGGTAAGAGACCAATAGTTATCCCTTCAGAAAATATTCAAGTTTAGTATTTGAATAAAACCATTTTTTTGTTTTAATTATTGTTATTATTGTTATCAATATTGTCATTACTGTTTTAAAGTTAAGCTAAAATAGATATTTTTAGCAGTTAAATTCTGACTTGAACGAGAAAAATATTTAAATTTTGATGAACATACTTCTTAATTTCTCTTTTGTAAATGTTATGTGGCAACGCTTTTATCTGGAGAGGCAGTAAATTGTAAAATTTTGGTGCAAAGTAAGTTACATGTCTTTGAATATGAGATTTTTTATAGAATGGTATAGTTAGTGAATTATTTGTAATTGTTTTTGTTTGATAATTATGAGTTACTGTTTGGCATAAATTTTTAATTTTTGGTAAATAGTTTAGACAAGAACATATATATAATCCCCTAATGTTTAATACTTTGCTTTCTTTGTATAAGAGCTCCGTATTATACATACGCTTTTTATTAAAAACAATTTTTAATATTGTATCCTGACAGACTGACAAATTTTTTAAAGAATTATCATATAAGCCACCCCAAACAACAATACAATAGCGCAGAATTGACTCAACCAAGGCATTATATACCATCCTTATAAGTTTTTCATTCAAAATATTTCTAAGTTGATAACATTTATAATACAGTTTTCTAATTTTTGAGGATATATGATCAGCATGGTTAGTCCATTTTAAATGTTGGTCAACCAATATACCTAAATATTTAATGACATTTGTTCTTTCTATTGTTGGGCAGTTGCATTGGGTAGTGTCACTTGAGCAGTTATGTATTTTAATATTGTTCTTAGGAGGCTGATCAGCAGTGGTAGTAGAGAATGTCATAAATTGCGTTTTTGCTGTATTAAGACTCAATAGACTGGAGTTAAGCCAAGTTTGTACAGTGCCAAGACCCCGCTCCGCAATCTGGTATACTTCTGCCTAAGTTGCGGCATTAAATAAAATGGCTGTGTCATCTGCATATGAGATGACTTTTCCATTTTTAGAAGATTTCCCAGATGATTAATGTATACCAGAAACAGAACAGGGCCCAACACAGTACCTTGTGGGACACCCGTTGTAATAATTTGACTATCACTCGTAACGTTATTTATTTTAACTCTTTGGGTTCTACCTGTCAAATAGTTCTCAAATAACCGCAACGGACCACCCCTAACTCCAACATTACTAAGTTTTTCCAATAAAATTTTATGACTTACTGTATCAAAAGCTTTGGCTAAGTCCAAAAACACAGCCAAAGATTTTTTTATTGCTATTAAGTTGGTTCATAATGTCATTTGTTAATTCAAAAACAGCATCCTCTGTATTTTTTTTATTTCTGAAGCCAAATTGCTTATCATATAGAATATTTTCCTGTTCTAAAAAATCTACCAATCTTTGTTTTATACACTTTTCAAATATTTTCCCAAAATTATTAATCACCGATATAGGTCTATAATTTGTTAATTTCTTAGAATCTCCTGCCTTATACACCGGCGTAACAATAGATGTTTTCCAGTCCTTTGGAATTCGATTTGTAGATATTACTAAATTTATTATATACGTTAAAGGTTTTAATAAAGATCTATGTATATATTTGATAGCTTTCACTGTTATTCCATCCTCACCGGGAGCAGAGTTGTTTTTTAGGGAATTTATTTGTTTAATTAACTCATTTTCGGACACTGGATTCAAATATAATGAATTTATAATTCTTTTCTCAGGCAAGTATTTTCATTTCTGTCTCACAGGGGGTATTGTATCTGCCATGTTGCCACCTATATTAATGAAAAAATCATTAAATTGATTTGTCTTTTCCTTTTCATCCTGTACAATATTTCCATGATTATCTGTTACTTCAATGTTTTTAGTGTTATTTTTCTTATTATTTGAGACTTCATTTATTACGTTCCATATTTGTTTATAATTATTATTTGCTTCTATTATTCTTGTTTTATAGTAATTATTTTTTGTTTGCTTAATTATTTTATTGAGATTATTTCTGTAATTTTTATATTTAAGACTTAAATCATTTGAAAAAGATCTATTAAGTTGTTTTCTCATGTTGTCTCGCTTTCTTATCGACTGAACTATACCAACGGTAATCCACGGCTTTATTTTTGTTAGTTTACTTTTTAGTTTAATTGTTTTTGTTGCAGTTTTAATATATCCCTTTAGTTTATTAATAAATAAATCGTATGCTGCCTCTACGTTCCCATTATCTATAACATCATCCCATAACTCATTTTGCAATAAATAATTTAATGCTTCTAAATCTAATTTGTCTATATGTTTAATACGATTTATATTGTTTTCTAAAATATCTAATTTTAATGATAATGCAATTATATAATGGTCAGTAAGAGCAGTGTTAAATATAATTGGTTTTATGTTATCAAAATGAAGTTCATTAGATTTTATGAAAATATGATCAATTATAGTAGAGGAATCTTCACATACCCTGGTAGGTTTGTTAATACAAGATAAATAACCCCTCTGAGACAAAATATTTAAGTAACTATTTACCTGATAATCAGAATTATTTAAAATATTTAAATTCACATCGCCAATAAAAATTTCAAAACTTAGCTCTTGCAAATTTAAGATATATTCTTCAAAATAATTTAAAAATAGATTCACGTCTGTTGATGGAGGTCTGTAACACGCTGTTATTCCAAATGTTTTGTTACTTATTTGAAAAGTGCATCGTAATAAATTGATTTCATGGAGCTTTATAATTTCACTAACTACAGATATATTTTCTTTGATGTAAATAACCAGACCATCATTTTTATTAAATTTAGAATCATTATAAAATAAGTTATAACCATTAATGTTAAAATCACTTACCATCTCCAGATTAAATGTTTCCGAAAGTACAAGTATATCTACATTTTTTGTTTTAAAATCTTCTAAATAAATTAATAATTCATCAAAGTTTTTTTGCAAACTCCTGATATTTAAATGAATTATATTAAAATGATTTTCATTATCTATTATATAATGACATTCTTGAATATTCTCCGAAACAATAGTATCGATCTCACCATATTCCTCTATCGTATTCAAAAAATCCAAAATCATGGTAAATATATTGAAAAAATAAACAGTTGTGAGCAATCACTCAGTATAATATTCTTACAATTAATTAAAATTAAAATAACAATGACTGTAATTAAATTACAAAAATAAAAATATGAATTCAATAAGTAGATAACTTCGCTCAATATTCCATAGGTATGTTATAATGTTATAAAATTATTTTTATTGGTGCAAATTAATCTATAACACATTTAGCTAATTTGAAAGTTGTTGCAAATCTGCAGCGTTTCGTATTCTTTTTTTGCTATCGCCAATTTTTATAAATACATTGCCGTCGTGTATGTAGACATCTTTTTTGTCGAACATT
The DNA here is from genome assembly GCA_029963845.1 of Rhamnusium bicolor. NCBI lineage: Eukaryota > Metazoa > Arthropoda > Insecta > Coleoptera > Cerambycidae > Rhamnusium > Rhamnusium bicolor. Next base: position 346,931 of record JANEYF010000845.1, read on the forward strand.
TCTTGCGCCTTCTTAAAAAGATTCATTCGGCTTTTTGTCAATTCCTCAGTTATCGCTAATCTGGTGCCTTTTAGGTTTTTACGACATCTTAAAACCAAATTCCTTTGTGCAGTATTATTGAATTTTACCACCACTGGACGGGGTTTTTGTCTGTTATTTCCGATTCTATAACATTTAACGAGATCCTCACGTCTTACTTCTGTTTTTATTTTTTCATTGCATACTTTTAATATTTTTTCATTCAACTTCTCATTTTCTTCTTCTGGTAAACCATAAATACACACATTGTTTTGTTTCATATTTTGTTCAAAATTTTCCACTTTTATTTCTAATAACTTTATTTTCTCATCTTGTTGTTGCACAGTTTTTTCTAGTTTAAGTATTTTTTCATGTGCTTTCTTTATAAGTCTGTCAATAAATTCCTCGTCAGCCATTAGCTCCTTTACTGTTTCTTTCACAGCAATTTTTATGTCTTGTGTAACTTTTGGAGCCATAATAACTATATAAATATACACCCACTATAGCCTACTTCTTGAGGACAATTCAATTTGTTTTAATTTGCACTAATAATATTATATTTAGACTTTTTAATCGGAGCGACCGAGCAACGAACTACACTCTCTGAGCCATCTTAGGTTATTATATATTGCATACTGTTTTCTATTGTGCAAATAGACACATAATGGGAGACTCAATAAACCAAATAAACTTAGATTGCTAAGTAGATCTAGACGGTCAAAGGCTTTCGAGTAGTCTGTATAAATGCCATCGATCTAGCTTCCAATATCAATGTCTTCTGCTAGGTGTTGTGTAATGCAGAATAAGTTACTGGTAGTGAATCTACTACTAGCCATAAATTCATGTTGATTAGGGAAAATGAAAGGCTTGACATGAGAAAATATAATATCATACAATACAATTTCAAAAGCTTTACAGAATTTATTCAATATCACTGTAGGTCTATAATTTTCTATTTCATGTCTGTTATTACTAGGGCTGTCAAAAATGTTCCGTGGGACAGTGGCGTACGCGAAATTAACTAATACGAGAAACAATAAACTGTTACAATTTATAACAACGTAAAACTTACCCGCTTAACTAGCTTGATGAACAAGCTTGCTTATCACAAACTGGAGAAGATTTGTAGCAATTTTGCAGCATCAGGTATGTTTCTATGGTTGTCTCTATGAGTGATGTTCGCTTTGGTGAAAATATATTCTTATATTTTGAAAACGACCGTCCGACATCTACTGATGTAATACACGCATACGTAAAATAGTCCTCGAACGCACTTAACGGATCTGGGACTGCACCTTCACATATTTGTCTTAATTTGGTAAAACCGGTGTCTTTATTTAACACACTTGCGAACTTTTCTTTAACGCGCTCATTTGTTGCGTCACCTATATCGTGTAGCAGTAGATTTACTTCGTCCAATATGTGCAGTGACTCCGCTAACGATAACGCACTGTTTTCTAATTTTTTTATGCTTTCATGTAATGGTTTATAGTTCTTCGCAATATTTTTTAAAGCTGTTTCAACGGAAATATCTTCGAATTTTGTCTGGCTTTCCTTAATAGCTGCAGCCTCATCTGGATTGAATTGTAGTATCACAGCTTTGATTTGTTGGAAATATTCAGCATAATAAAAAGCTGCCTGCAACTATGTTCCCCAACGTGTAAGAATGGGCTCTGGTGGTTCAGGAATACCAGGATACTTGCTCTGAAATGCACGGAGACGTTTGGGAGATTTAAGAAACACTTTTTTTTGTACTTGCTATTAATGCATCCACCTATGGAAAACCTTTTCGAATAGTTTCTGCCACAAGATGTAAATCATGCACTTTACACGTAACATGTATAAACGTACAACCTTGTTCTTGCAAAGAACGGCCTACCGAACACATTGTCACGGCGCCATCAATCTTAAACATCAACACTTGACTTTTTGACAGTTCAAATTTTTCTAACGTCTCCAGCACCACCCTGGTAACTGTTTCGCTAGTACACTTTTGCTAGCTAGTAACAGTGGAACTGTCGGTTTAAGAGGGTCCAGTACTCGTACTATAACATTTAAAATAGAATTTTTTTTACAATCTGTTGTCTCATCAACAGATAACCACAGCCGTGTATTTTTTTAATTACATTTCTTCTTATTTACCAAGTCTACGTGTACAGTTGGTAGATAGGTACATAACGTTGTGCGACTTGGTAACTTCACCTGAGCATTGTATTTATTCCAGAACTCTCGAAATAGTTGTTTATCGAGTATGTGCAGCGAAACATCACAGGCAATCAGCATTAATAGTAAATCAAACATAAACTGTGTTATCGAAGCACGCCATTTTTTTTTATTTTTGGTGTACACTATTTACGTGAAGTCCACAATCATGCTTATCACAGCACATCAAATCTTTCTCGCACACTTTACAAATTATTTTAGCACCATCATAGAATAAATCCGGGAATCCACCTATGAATTTATTCACTTGGTCAGCAAATGGCCGTTTTCTAGCCCTGCGTACGTCTGCCATGCTTTATTATTAAAATAATATCAACAGTACAGTACAACAAATAAATTAAAAACACAAAAATAATATGCAATACGCCCAAGTGACTTAACGTGTACACAACTCGAAAGCTAATAATAGACTGGACTGGAGAAAGAGTTTCGGGGTCAAGGTGAATGTCGGCGCAGTAAGTACTCAACGACCATGAGACCCAGAAACGATTTCCAGCTTTAGTTATTACTCTTGAAAATAGGACATATTTTTGATTGTTTCTGTGTCAGGAAATGTTTTAGAGTATAACGATAGATTAAAAATAACTGGTAACGGGATTGCGCAGTCCTTTAAAAGAAAATCTGAGATATCATCAAAACCAGCAGCACATTTGTGCTTCAATTTTTTTAGGGCTTTTAAGACATCAGCTTCAAAAATTTCGTTTAGCGACAAATTAGGAATATTATGACAATTTTTATCTAATGCTAATCTGTATTTGAATGTGTGGTATAAGATGTTTCGAAATATTTAGCACATTTTTTAATAGTTATAGTGGGGTTATCAAAAAACTCATTCTTATATCTCATGTTATTGGGAATACTAGATGAGTTTCTTTTCTCGTGAATATAAGAACAAAAACGGTTGGTATTATTTATATTTCTTGTTAGGTTAAGTTGCTGCAATTGTACGATCGTGCAAACATTATTAATACCAATAATAATAATTTCCAGACCACAATTTAAATACTTAAGTACAAATTTTTTTGGGTTATTAGGTCCAATGTAATTAAAACACTATTGTATTAACTTGCCGACGTTTCGGTATAATTTATTACCATCCTCAGGGCACTGTAAGATATAAATAAGTTGATTGTAAGTTATTCTATACCTATATGGGTGATAAATTCTAATCCAAACTAATAGTGAGGAAATAATATTGAACAGTTAATTAATTATTCTATAACAGATTGTAGAAAACATGTACTTATTTTAGGCACTTCAATTATTATTTAGAATTAGTTATAGGTTAGTGATAGAGAATAACACATATTTCAAGAAATATATAAAAATTTTTCATTTCTATATGCACCAGTATACCGAGTATTTTTTCAATAAACGCAATATTATAGTTACCAAGTATGTTCCTGCCATTATGTTTTTTATACACGAGAAACACTAAATTTTAATGTGAGTATTTGTTTATAATTTTTATGTATCACTAACCTATAACTAATTCTAAATAATAATTGAAGTGCCTAAAATAAGTACATGTTTTCTACAATCTGTTATAGAATAATTAATTAACTGTTCAATATTATTTCCTCACTATTAGTTTGGATTAGAATTTATCACCCATATAGGTATAGAATAACTTACAATCAACTTATTTATATCTTACAGTGCCCTGAGGATGGTAATAAATTATACCGAAACGTCGGCAAGTTAATACAATAGTGTTTTAATTACATTGGACCTAATAACCCAAAAAAATTTGTACTTAATTATTAATACCATTTACATACTTATTATTTTACAAATAATTTACATAACCAGGAATGTTAAAGTCACCCATAATTTTAATAACGTCACCATTACACACACATTCCATACTTAAAGAAAATATGTCAAAAAATTTTTCATATAAATCTGCACTTAAATTAGGTGGTACATACAAAACGAATATATAAATATGATGAAATTGGAGAAAGATTTTAATACCTACAATATCTATACTGGAAATAACATTAAAATTAGTTAGATTTACGGACAAAACAGAGAAATTGTTGTTTATGGCAAACAGAACTCTAGTAAGATTTGTACTCTCAAAATTACGATCTGATCTGAAAACATATTTTTTACTAAATAACACGTTCTGAAGAACACTTGAATCTAACTATGTTTCATTAAAAGCGAATAAATAATACTGATTTATCAGGCAACTCATATTATACAAACATTGAGTCTTAGATTTTAAACATCGAACATTCTGATAATATAATATCCTAAAATCTTTATTATTGTCACGAGACAATGCGTTTATAGAACCATTTGTTGGATTTAAGCAATTTCTCTTTTAAAATATAATTGCTACTTGAGAGTGAAAAGTATGGATTTATGATGTTCAAGTTTTTACTTCTATACGGGACATATTGCAGCATCCCAGGCTTCATGATTTACGAATTATTACAGTTAATACATTGCGTTGAAAATCTTTATACTCTTGAACACTATTTTCGTAAGAACATTTGACAGACTTTATCCAAAACTCTTGTTCGGTAGTTTTTCTGTTGCATACCGAACCAGTTTCTTCAAATTTACGTATGTACCAGTTCCATCACATACTTATATACCTGTATTTTGGGATTATATTTAATAAATATTTGTAATAATCATTTGCAATTTCGATGGGGTTACCATTTACTATAAAATTGTCATTTCTGCTTTGTTTGCCTATAATTTCATTATGCATAGACCATGCATTTAATTTTATTATCTGAATTTATAATTTTATTTGCATATATATCTTTCCTCACCTCTGCTAATAAATTATTGTACCTTATTTTTTTCATTATTATACATTTCTTTATAACTACTGTCGTTTCTGTAGAGAATTAACAATATATCTAGCCTATTCTTACATTTATTTAATAATGAGTTATCACTGTATATTTTATATTTATTTTTAACATTCTTTCAGAGCCTTTTACGTTAATTTTTTTGTGCTGTATGGTTTGAAATATGTGTATTAATTATGTTTACTTTATATATTTCGCAAAGATTGGTAAATACATTATCAATTCAACTTTTGAAATTTTGACATACCCTCATATAGTCTTTTATTGTTGCATGAACATCAAAAGAATTTACTAGTGAGAAAAGTCTTTCTTAATTTTTATTATCATTTTTCATTTCTATGTAAAAATCTCCAACAATGAAAATTATTTTATTTTCCTCAAAAATCATAATTAACAGTGATTCTAATTTATCATAAAACATATCTAATTGCCCATTAGGGGGTCTATATATCACTATAACAATAATTTGCCCTTTGTTTAAATTAAACTCTGCTGCAACACATTCAGAAACTTCACTTACTGAAACACTGTTTAATTTTTTAAGCATTTTGTATTTTAATTCCTTGCTTCTATATATCGCAGAACCCCCATGATGTTCTTCTTTTCTGCAGAAACTTGACACTATAGGTGAAGACACGTCATTATTTACTTTTCTTTTAACTTAACGCCTGTTCAACTTAAAACTATATTCGCTAAATTAGGTATTTAGTACACGGTGGACTAAATTTGAAATACTTTGTGGTGTTTGGGTATAAGGAGTGTTCCTACATCAGTAGACTACTTTTTTGAGACAAAGTCAGTGGTGTAATCAGCTGTTAGACGTCCCTTTTTGTTTGCGTTTTTTTTTATTTTATAGCGATTTCTAAATCTTCTTGTGGCTTGTTTGGGAAGAAAGTTTTTCCAAATATTTTTTTTGTCCCATACAATTTTTTACAAGGATTTCAATAATTCGATTGAAAATTTGCTATCTTTTTTTGTTTATGACCATTGGAAATCAATAAAAGAAAATGAGAATAATAAATATAGTTTAAAAAAACTAAAAAAACACGCTTTTAAAGCACATCAAACTAAAAAGTGAAAAATAATTATTAATATAAACTGAAAACAATAATGAACGAAAAATACTAGTATTATTGTGGAAAAAAGCGTGGGTTGCTCGATATACGAAAAATATGGCACAAAGCGCCCCACGCTTTTTTCACAATAATACTAGTATTTTTCGTTCATTATTGTTTTCAGTTTATATTAATAATTATTTTTCACTTTTTAGTTTGATGTGCTTTAAAAGCGTGTTTTTTAGTTTTTTTAAACTATATTTATTTTTCACTTTTTAGTTTGATGTGCTATGAAAGCGTGTTTGTAGTTTTTTTAAACTATATTTATATTGCTTATTGATGCTGATATTATAACATATTACGATCCAACAGATATTTCTGAAAAAAAAATTTTTTTTTATTTCAGCCATGGGATTTGAACTCACGCCCGAGGAGTCCGTCGTTTCGCGTCGTACTTACAATATTAAGCCTCTTGTTCTCACGTAGAGGATACGTGAGGAAAGGACTGGCGATCCTGATCAGGATAATGATATAAACTTATCAAATTATTGTATTGTTACCGGTTCTTCGTAAGTGTGCAAAGTTTCAATTAAATCTGTCCGTTTAAAGTGGGTCAAAATCGAGTCCAAAGAGTCGGTTACAAACAAACAAACAAACAAACATACAAGTGAAGCTAATAAAAGCGTGTTAAATAAATATAGTTTAAAAAAACTAAAAAACACGCTTTTTAAAGCACATCAAACTAAAAAAGTGAAAAATAATTATTAATATAAACTGAAAATAATAATGAACGAAAAATACTAGTATTATTGTGAAAAAAAGCGTGAGGTGCTTTGTGCAATATTTTTCGTATATCGAGCACCCCACGCTTTTTTCACAATAATACTAGTATTTTTCGTTCATTATTATTTTCAGTTTATATTAATAATTATTTTTCACTTTTTAGTTTGATGTGCTTTAAAAGCGTGTTTTTTTAGTTTTTTTAAACTATATTTATTTTTAACTTTTTAGTTTGATGTGCTATGAAAGCGTGTTTTTTAGTTGTTTTAAACTATATTTATATTGCTTATCGATGCTGATATTATAACATATTACGATCTAACAGATATTTCTGAAAAAAAAAAAATTTTATTTCAGCCGTGAGGTTCGAACTCACGCCGGATGAGTCTGTCGTTTCGCGTCGAGTGCCTTAACCCACTCGACCACCGGGCTAATTAACAATTATGGAATCTACAGACATATTAAGCCTTTGCTTTCACGCAGGGATACGTGAGGAAAGGATTGGCGATCCTGAACAGGATAATGATATAAACTTATCAAATTATTGTATTGTTACCGGTTCTTAATAAGTGTACAAAGTTTCAATTAAATCTGTCCGTTTAAAGTGGGTTAAAATCGAGTCCAAAGAGTCGGTTACAAACAAACATACAAACAAACAAGCAAACATACAAGTGAAGCTAATAAAAGCGTGTTAAAAAGCGTGTTAAAAAGATCCTTCAACACTGGATATATTTTATTTCAGTACTAGATGACCGGGTATGTTTATCTGCTCAGCAATCAGCGATTGCAGCGATATTGTAATTGTAACGTCAATTCCGATTTATAAAGCTTGACGTGATTAGTTGGGGGGGGGGTGCTCTCTGTTGTCTCCCACTAAAGAGCGCCCTTGGCATTCAGTATCTTTTTACAATCGAGATGTAGAATAAAATTTTAAATAAAAGTAGAGATTTTAATTCTAAAGCTTGTTTTTGAGTTTCCTACATTAGAACTATAAATTAGATGTAATATAATATTCTATTAATTAATAATATACTATTTATTATTACCTGTCAATGTAAATTAATTTATAGATATAATAATTATTATATCTATTACATATCTATCAGTTATAGATATTATATATTAATGATTTTGTCTTAATTAGTATTATAACAAGTCAT